>JBAMAV010001052.1:600000-1037078 GCA_037043315.1 Amiota communis
TATCAGCTGTTAAGATATAAATAAAATGTGTTATTTAAGAGATTACAATATGAATAAATGGACACGTGAGGGTTCAGTTTAAATTTATTTGTTTCAATTAATTGTTTATTCATTCGATATTATTATAATTTTTATTCATTTCTCTTTTATTTTTAACATTCACAGACAGTTTGGACAACTTCTTCTAATACTTTTCTTTCATTATCTAGTACATTATTGAGATATCCGGATAGATACGACGAACAAAATCAAAACACATATTTGATGAGTAATGCTTTAAATATAAAAAAAAAAATATACATATATGTAGATAAGAGGTGAAACAGATATCCGCTAACTATCCGCTGTCCGGACTATCAGGCCTAAATTTGAAATCCGGCCGAATACCGGAAAATAAACAAGTGTCCGAGCGGATACCGGACGACGTTCTAACTTGAGAGGCACTTTATTTAATCACACAATAAATAAAAAATCAGCCAAGTGTGAGTCGGACTCGCACACGGAGGGTTCCGTACCATGTATTTAATAACTCAATGCTCGAGTAATTCCAAACACAATGAATATGCACTTATTATGAAATTGACAATAACTCAATGCTCCAAATATTAAATTATTGATTGGACTTATGTCTAGAGTAGAATCAGTATTCATACTGCATATCAACTTTGATCAAAAATAAAAGTGAAATATAACAAAGCTTCTAAAACTGTGCGCAGTGCATATTGGAGCACAAGTTTCTTGTATGGGGACCCCTTTAATTTATTAAC
Source organism: Amiota communis (assembly GCA_037043315.1). Classification (NCBI taxonomy): domain Eukaryota; kingdom Metazoa; phylum Arthropoda; class Insecta; order Diptera; family Drosophilidae; genus Amiota; species Amiota communis. The sequence continues at coordinate 600,768 of JBAMAV010001052.1, forward strand.
TTTATTTTAGCTTTCGTATTTGTTGTTATCATGACAATAAATACACATTCTGTGAAACTTTCAACTGTTTAGCTATTACAGTTCATGAGATACAGCGAAGTCGGAAGGACGGACGGACGGCGGAAGCTTAGTAATAGGGTCCCGTTAGCACCATTTGGGTACGAAACCCTAAAAATGAATACTCGTACCGTACTAAGGGCAAATTATGATGAATGAATACCAATTTCTCTGCATTATGCGGTAACAAACGGTATCGCTTGTCTTCGTATAAAAGACCTGCTTCCGAAAAAAGTCTTTCGCTGTATACGCTACTGAAGGGCTTTGAAACATAAATTATTTGAAAAGTTTGGATATTGCACAGTATTAGCTGAACACCAAATATAAGGATCACCATCATGACCAATGTGCACTGACTTACAATAAAAATCAATCTACTTTGCAATCTTTTCTAGCTCGAGAGACTGAAAACGATCATCATTTGCTACATCAAAAATGCAGTCCCAGAATCTTCTATCAAGCTCTCTCTGCTTCAACAACCCCCAAGTGGTTTTTATTTTTTAAATATTGGGCCTATGTAAGTTGCAGTCTTGATTTAAGGAGTTGAAACGCTTTTCTAATTCTGCTGTAACGTGGCCTTCATGTGTGGTAAATCAGGTGTTCTTTGCTTAGTTTCATCTTTATCTAAATATTTTTTAAGGGCAGCAACTTCCGAAACGCAGGACAAACCAGTACTTGTTATTTTGGCTATTTTTTCAAAGGGTTTTAATAGGACGTCAAATTGGTCAGAGTATCGTGTTCAGTAACAGATCCGCTTTTGTTGTTACAGATGCTCTACCATATAAAAAGTGGAATTCCAGCTAGTGCTTATATTTTGCACAAACCGATGCCTGGGTATTTTAGCACTTTTTGAATTGCCAGCAGTTTTTCTTGAGCAATCATTGATGTTACTTCAGGGACTCGTTTATAGTTCTCTGAAACGTATGTTCTCACATTATAAACATGGTGTCTTGCTAGAGGTATAACTCGAGCGAGGAGACGATTGCTGAGATTGAAGGTCTTTAGAAACAATTCAAAATTTTGTAAAATAAATTCTTGTGCACTTGCAAAAAGTCAGTGCAGTTCCGTCCTGGACTTATGGGTTTCCCCTCTGCGGCAGCGCAGCTGACTCTAATATATAAGTTAACACCCGCTTCTCCGCACCAGGGTAGCGGTACTGCGCAGCATTGACAACAAGCGGTACTACAATAGCGTGTGAAGATAAGCATAACTGCAGTTGCTTGACAATAAGCGGTACCTCAGCTTATTGTTTATGATTGCGTGGCTGAACAGATGAAATATTAGTTGATATGAGTTAGTCTGAAATGAATGCTGAAGGAAGCACAACGTGCTCTGACTTCTTTCTATAATTTCATTCCAGTAATTTGCAATATCCCAGGAAATAAATGCACATAGTGCAGCCACCTGGAATGCAAATTGCTGGAAATTCAGATTCATTAGTTAAATTCCAAATAACCTATGCACATAGTGCAGTCCCCGGAATTTTATTTCTTATTTTATACCTTATGCAGAAGAGAGGGCTGAGAATCATGTCTGTTCGTGAGCAGTTAAACTTGCACAATAGCCGGTAAAATGACGTTCTAGCTGCTGCTTTGGCTACAAATACCTCCAGGAGGAGGCTCAAGAGCCTTCACCCTGATGACTTTTGGGTACATGGACCCCAAAGAGGAAGAAAACTTCTCGTCTAATCTAATCAAACATATATAAATTATAATATATTTATTTTTATCCAATAAATGTTAACCAAACAAAAGCTAAAAGTCATTGACGTCAAAGGAGGGTTTATTTTAATCTTGCTATTATTCTCAATTATTATCATAGGTATTTGCTTTTCTCCTTTTTTACTAAACAATAATGTATTGTCAAAATACTTTCTCCACCATTGTATGCTGTTAATAGTCTTCGATAAGACAATGAAGCACTAACTTGGCTCATAACCAAAAAGGCCCGAACTCACCAACTACGAAGGTTCGTTGGTAAGTCGCAACAATCGGCTTTTTTGTCGGATAGCCGCGGATATCCGACAAAATAGAAAATCGTTTCATCTTTAGTATAAATATGTATATCAAAGAACCTAAACAACTGACTTCCTTTAGTCCTCAAACATTAAGGAAGAATGTCTTTTTAAATGAAGGCTACAAATTTAATTTTGTTGTTTGATAATTCAAATACAATTTAGACCAGTTCTTAAGCAAGTTTTTCTATTTTGCGACTAGTAAACAATAAATTCATTAATATTCTTTGTTACAGAACTTCAAAACTGGTATAATAAAACGATTTCAAATATACAATTTTAAAATTTCAATTCACTTCATAAATTTTAATATTAAAAATTTAAAAACATTAAATTTCAAACACTAACAGACTATCATAACTGAAATACTAAAATACTAAAATATTAAATGGAACAACATACATAATTACAAAGTACATAGTATACAATTTCTTAGGTTTGAATATTTCCAATTAGGGGAATAATAAATTTTTATTTAATTTAATGGATTGTATCTACAAACATAATATTTGCCTTTTTTATACTTTTCCAGTTGTTGAGGTGCCAAAAATAAATGAATGTTGGCTTAAATAAATATTAAATCCTATGTTTTTCTGTATGTTCCTATATGTTCTTGCATTATTATATTTGTGAATAATTTTGAACTAAAAAAAAAAAATAACAAAATCTATAAATTTAACAAAAGCAAAGCACTTTGTTTGGTCGCACCACAAAATAAACAAACTAAATTTAGAAATTTGTTGCAAAAATTTAATTAAAAATTTATTTTTTGTTATTTGTTATTGTTATAGTTGTTTATATGGAAATGAAAATGTTAATATTTGCTGCTATATTTAATTTGGTTATAAATAAATGTATCTTTTTCCTTTGCTACATAGTATGTATAATTGAGAAGACTACTGTTCTGAGTATTGTGTAGATACTTGACAATAGTTATATCTATTTCAATTGGAAAAGCTTATTAGAAATTATTACCTTTTGATACACTACAATGTCTATCGATAGATTGTAATTTAGTTAGATAAATACAACAAATAGAGATACAAACATTCTTAGATTGATACATACATATACAACAAGATACTTATGTACACAACTATTTTATACAATACTTTTATACTCGTATAAAGTTTGTAGTGTGTCATTGTGAAACCAATAAAATAACATGAATCCATTTTGAATTGCCAATAATTCTAACAAACTCTATTTTTAATAAACGAGATGTAATTGTAAAATAACAAGGCTAAAATTCTCTTTATGCTTAAAATGCTGTTGGAAGTTTTCTTCTGTGACCTTCTATATGAGTCATGACTCTTCATTCGTTCGAAATTTTGCATATATGACCTTCAAGCAAAGATAAAAGTCACACGATATGAAGGAACCTATTATGCTAGTAAGGATTATCATTGGCCTAGAATTATATTGATGCAATATGTGATTTGACATAATAAAGAGACTAATGATCAGGCTTTGTTTTGTTAAATTTCCAATTGGATGATCAGATTTGATTATACATTTCTTCAATATTTTCGTCTATTTTTTACAGAGTGGATGGGACTTACATCATATTCTCGTCTTATTGGCTATTTTTCTAGTACAAGTTTCACATGAAATCTCAAGACATATAAAACACTTATACAAAGATCGGAGATCTTAAACAAATGAGAAACATAACTAAAATATGATATCTAAATTATACATCTGTTGATGATAGATGCATCAAATTTCATTACTTTACAACCACTCCTCGCATTTTAGTAGATATAAATGGTGACTTGGGTTGAATTTACCTGTTTCCGTTGCTGTAGGAAGCATAAAGCGGAAGTACGCGTTTATGGATAAGTATGAGTTTGTGGTGTTTATTTGATATACAAGTATAGATAGACGGATCTGTAGATAGATAGTAGATAGTAGATATAGATGGAACGTGTTGTTGATTTTGTTGATTGGCTTATGTGCGTGCAATTCATTCAAACATCGTACACAACCAAAACTCATACAAATATACACGTACATATATTTCAGTGAGTATATTTTTTGAAATGTCAATAATAATTGTCAATTCTCGTTATTGAGTACAGCTGAATTCATTTTCAACTTTGAACTTCATGTTAAATTTCATGTGGATTCACCACAAGCTCGTACTCGAACTCAAACTCAAACTCTAAAGCATGTACAACTAAGCTCAATTGAATTGAATTGGAAATTTATTGAATTGATTGCTTAATAACAATAGAAACAACAAAAACAATGAAAACATTTAAACTCTTAAACACTTTGAAGTTTGTGAAATTTAATTAAAATATTTCAAGTACTAAAACCATAGAAGAAGAAAACTAAACTAAAATGAAATTAAATTAAATGAAAAGTTAAATGTTCTTACCAATAAAAATTTGTTGATATTTTCGTTGATTTATGATTTTTCTGAAATAATAAAAAGGAGAGAAAAAATACGTAAAAAAATAAGATACAAATTTTATTAAGATTGTCATTTTCAATTAAATTCATACATAATATTCCTTAAATCAATTCATTGTGTGAGTGTGTGAGTGAAGAGTGTGTGTTCAACACAATTATGTTTATATAATTATCGATATTATTGTTCTTATTGTTTCATTTTCTATAAATCGAAAACAATTAGGCAAACAGTATATTGTTTAGTAAGTCCTGGGTTGATTAAATTAAATATGTATTAACATCATGCAACAAATCAGTTTATGATTGGATTTCCAAATGTTTAAAGATTTTGATTTTCATTAATATCAAAAAATTATTGATGTTTAAATCGGATTTAAATTAGATATTAAATAATAGGTTTTAATGTATCAAATACTTATGCATGATAAGTGTTGTAGGACTTACACGTACATATGTACTGTTGGCATTATCCTTTATTGCTTGTTCAAATTGAATGACAATCTGAAAATCATTATTAAATGAAGTCAATCAACACTGCCATATCATGTTCGTGAAATCTGAATAAATAGTCAAAAAGGTGAGACAAGCAGTAGGCCAATAACGATCAGAATATGAGACAAGACAATTCAAAATAAATTTTCATCAAAACATGTTCGTTTGCATGTGACAAAACCTTTGACAAGAAACGCTGAAAGCAATCCGCAAGCTGCATGACACTTGAATTATTCATTAATTGTCATGGTATATCGCATTTTTGTTAAGATTTTGAAAAATTAATACTTAATACGAATTGCATCCAAGGAAATAATATTCTGAAGTCAAAAAATCCTTTCTTTAGTGCTGGCTGTTGTCAAGCAAGTTAACTGTAAGGGGATTTTCATGGCTTTCAAGCCTGGAGATGTTTTTGTTAATGATTCTTGTTATCTCCTCACGGATCAAGGGTGTCCGTAGGACTCTATGCAGAACTGAGTTTCTCACGTATCAAGGTGCTCCAACAAGTCCACGCAGTAGTTTTAACTGAAACCTTTAAAGAATCTCAGTGGCCAAGAACTGTATTCCATAATTTCACACCGGTTTGAGTATGGACTCATATAGTAACAGCTTAGCAGCGTGCTTGATCTTAAGAGCCATGTAATTTTTAAGAGTTTTAGGTCAAGCTGTTTTCTTTTTAATTTTATGTGGGGGCTGCCAAGAGAGTTAATGCAAGAAGTTGCGCTGTTATGTTTTTGGAATAGTGTCTTATGGGAGGGCAGCTCTTGGAATTCATGGTGAACGTTACATGATTGGATTTCTCTGTGTTCACGCCAATGTTCCATCTTTTGAGCCACGTTTGTATAGTATTTATCTTATTTTGCAAAATAAATGATGCTGTCCCGGGATCGCTGTCAGTAGGGAAAAAAGCGGTATCATCTGCAATTGTTGCACCCCAAAATATTATCAATTGAAATAGGTAGGTCAGCAGTGCAGAGCTTGTAGAGAATGGGTGCCAACACAGTACTCTGAGGTAGACCAACTTGGATGGTCTTTCTATCTACTGATAGAAAGCAAGTGAAGTCAAATTAATTCAATTATGAATCCAAGCCACATGGGAATGCAGCGCAACACAAATATTAATACAATATATCAAAAAAATATCACCATTAATAGAAATTCAAGGATTATTTGTCTTCGAAGAGAGCATCATGCAGGAAATCAATCAAGTTGAGAAGAAACATGTAACACTACAGGCAAGACAGGTTATATTTAATGTATGTGTATTTTATAGTTAATCATTTAATATAATATTTTCTTTTAAATATCTTAAGGACAGCAAATACTGCTTTTTATATAACTACTCCTTTTTATTTATATTTAATTTATAAGTAGCAGTTATATTAAATATGCAATTGATTGGTCTAATTATGAAACACACACAGAAATACACAGAGTGTTCCAATAGTTGCTGGGGAAAAACGCAAAAATCTTCTATGCCCGTTTTAAATTATTATGCCTTCCGAGTTGATGCAATGTTTTGACCAGTCTATTAATGAGCACTGCTGAGTGTCCTTCATCGCGACTGAACCGAGGACAGACGTCACAGTTTTCTCGATAGTGTTTCTTCCATGACTATTTTAAGCTTGGAGAATAGGAAATAATCAGACGGAGCTACATCGGGCTGTGGTGCATGGTTGTGATGCTGTGTTTGGTGAAAAAATCGCATACAAGGAATAATTGGTTTCTCGGCGCATTGTCATGCAACAGTGTCCAGCTCCCAGCTTCGCTATATTCCGGTCGCCCTCGTAAAATTCTTTGCCAGAAATGCTTCAGAATGCTTAAACACACTTCACCATTGATTGTAGTGTAATACGGAATGGATGCTTCTTTTTTAATCCAAGAAACACGCACTCTCCTTTTTAACAAGATGTATTTTTTTGTGATAAAAATGTTGTTTGTTTACTGAATGGAGACTAAAGGGGATCTTCACCGAACATATGTTACCAGGATACAAGTATTTAAAGTGTCTTGTTGCTTCAGTAGTGTTCCAATTGGGCATGCCTCAGCCTGGGCGTAATGTAAATGATGTTCAACTTTCCGCCTCTTAAATGGCCATTAGCAAGGATGGTCGGTTTAATTGCTGGTGCAGACGGCGTTATTCGAGTTGCTGATCTCACGATTGTCACTGAACGTATAATATGAGCCGTTCGCAAACTGTGTCTATTATCTAAACAGAATGATGAGTGATAGCCAGCATAGCGGGTTTAAATCGTAGGCATGGTCAAACCAGCTTGTCGAGTGATTTTGAGAAGTAGCATCAGTAGCAGCAACAACAATAGCAGCAACATTTAACAACAACAACAGAAGCAACAACAATTTATAGCAGTAATATAAAACAAAAGCGAATTTGTAACAATAAAATACTACTGAGTATTAGAAGCATAATTTTGTTCTTTAATTGAATGTCAAAGTGGAATGAAAAAGCTCGTGGCTAAATATTTTACATTGTACAAACATATCAATTTTATGACATTAACCAATTTATTTGTGGAATATCCCATGCTCCCTACTCTGATCTATGCAGTAAAAATAACTATTTACATTAATTTTAAAATTAATATTTCAAAAATTGATGAAAAATCCTTAAAGCTTAGTAGAATTGTTATTTTAATGAATTACAAATTAGAAAATTTCCGCTTTTGCGCACAATTTCCGCTTATTGAAAATACAATTTGCTTAATTTGTAATAGATACATTTGTATGCTTCATCAACAGTTATAGTACAACAATAATAACAATAACAATAGCAACAACAGCAATAATATTAATAGTAATAACAAAAAGTAGTACATAACACAATATACTCATAACATAACAATAATAAATAAAGCATGCATTTTAATTTATTATGCATAAGTAAATAATATTTATTTAATTTCAATTTGTTTTTTCTCTATTACTGATTTTTTGTATTATAATTTAAATGATTTTAAAGTAAAAAGTTTACATTTGTTAGAATTTCATTTACATAATTATTAATATGAGTTACACGCATTTATGAACTTCATAAAATTTGTGTTTATTACAATACATTATTTTCTATGATCTTCGGTGCAAAAATTAATTAATAAGTGAAATTTTTAAGAAAAAAAATGATCAATTTCGAATGTCATTAAGTTTTTTAATTGAATTTCCCATGTGTCAAAGTACAATGAAATTTAGTATTAAATTACTAACATAAATCATCATCATCATTATCGTCTATATTCTATTTATATTTTTGTACTAGAGTACCCGACGTGCTTTGCTACGCTATCGACGTAATGTTAGTGTGTCATTCTGTTCTCTTTTCACTTTTGAAAAATCAGACGAATCAAATATTAATATTGTAGTCAGTTCGATGGTACAAAATCATTTTGTTGTTGTAATAATCGACAAACTTTTCGTCTTTCTTCCATTTCCGTTCTACGAATTTACGTCGCATCAATATTTTCTTTTCTTTTACCTCGAACATATCTTTAATTTGGCATACAAGATCGTCAACACTTGTTTCTAGGTAATGTGGTTTTGAATAGAGCCACACTTTAGCATTTCCTTCCATCTTGGCACAAATCAACGCTCGCATACTCCTATCTGACACTGTATACGTCTTCCTCAAGCTGTTTAGTTGCGCATACCACACTTTGAAGTCCGCTCAGCCGTCAAATGAAGGCAAAATTTCTTTAAGTGTATTAAATGGTACATCCATTTCACCAAATGCTGACGTTGCGGGATGCGATTTGTGTAGGAGATCATTTTCGCGCAACATGACAACGCTTTCGTTTCATGAGATTTATTTCTCTTAACAACAGATCGTGCTCTCTTTTAGCTGCAAATATCTTCTTGCTTATTTCCGTTGGCATAGCTAAGACGTTGAAGTTTTTCATATTGCTTGGTCCGCTATGTTCAGTTTCCTTAAAACCACGCATCATCAGCTATATAGACTTTCAAGTCCTCTTCGTTACCTTCTTGCGCTGTGACATCGAGAGTCCTTTGTTCACCGGGCGATTGCACTTGCCTTGATTCCAGGGCCGACACCTCATCTTCGAACTCTGAATGATCCATACTCTCTTGCAGTTTATCGAAAGGTACGTTATTAAGACGTTTTGTCAATGTCGTCTTTTTGCCACTTAAAGGCAAAAAAATGTCAACGTTGGTGTATCCCACTTCTGATGTTGTAGTCAGTTCGATGGTTGGCACAAGACAGAATCTAACTTGATTCAACTCTCTTCACTTAACTCTAGGTACATTATTACTTATAATTACTTATAACATAACTTACACCAATCATAGAGGCGTGCTTACAAGAAGAGAGAGATGCTAACAATATTAATATAATTTCCTGATATATTTGACAAAGGTAACATGATTGATTTTAAAATATGTCTCTAAGATTTGTATGTAAACCATTATCCACCTGTTTCTCGACAACAGCAAGTCCGATTCGCACCAAACTTTACTGAAACACTCTCAAGACTATGCTAGAGATTTAAAATTTCATCAAAATCGGTTCAGCAGTTTCGGAATCCATAAGCGACTTACATAAATACATACATACATTCAATTATATATATATAGATTTCATGTAAAACTTTTTGATAGTGTTGTGCTGCGTTTTATTTGCTTGTTTCGTTGTTTTTATTACCCAAGGCAACTGGATAAATATGCAAATTGTTAATAAGAATTATATTCACATATCACTAACAACATATAATCATAAAGCAAGAATTTTTTCACATAAACAGCAAACAATATTTTTCTTGTTCTTGGTGTTGTTGATGATGATGTTGCATGCAACATGCTGTATGACAATTATTTCGTACAATACTCGTCGTCGTAACATATGAAATAATCATATACAGAAGAGGTGGAGTGAGTGAATCACACACATTCTTTCATGTGCTTCATGTGTGATAGTGTACTACTATGATGATGGTAAGAAGTTCAACAAGAATGAGAACAAGAACGAGAACAATAAGAATAAGCAACAAACATAAATATAAATAAAAACGCGCATTCATTTGTTAACATATTCACGCTCGTTTACTTAGCCCCAAAAAGTATGCAATAAAAAGCAGCAACATCAACAGCAGCAGCAGCAATAAATGCGCACTTGACTCAAACAACAATTGTTGGCAAAATGAAGACTATAGAGCGAAAGAAAGACTATGAGAGGACAAAAGGAAAAATGAAGGAAAGAAGAGAAAACGATAATATATAAATCCGTGTTTACAAAGCAATTCGCACGTTTTTTTCCACCATTTTATGAGCGTAAAAATACAAAAATTTGTAAAAAAAAAAGAAATTATAGAGCTCCTGTTCTTGAAGTGTTAAAATGTGAACATAAAGCAATATTGGAATTGTAATACTTATCTATAATAGATGTAAAGCAATACTTTTTCAAGAGATTGTCTATTTATTTATAAGAAAAAATTAAAACTCAACTGTCAAAATTAATTAAAATTTGCAAGAATTTTACATTTGAAAATATTGTAATAGAAAATAGAATATTGTAGAGAATGTAATGGTCATACAACGAAATATGGTGATAAAAGCATATTGTTGAAAATATTGTTACAACAAATCAAATCGTAACGATAGGCATGTGCTGCCAAGGTGCTGATCGCTATGATTTGTGTCCCTGGAACGTTCAGATAGATGGAAGGAAGTAGACGTGGAAAAATAATAAGGCGAGTGAGTGACAACAAGGAAAAATTGAAATATTTGTGAAAAATTCCTGGAGGATTGATTTTGAAGAACCAACTCAGTGGATTATGATTCTGTGGGTACCTAAAGAAAAGAAAGACACCCCAAACAGAAGACTGAAAATCAGTACACGCCAAGCAGTGGCGTAGCGTAGTGGTGGCAGGAGGCACCTTGTAAAAATTTGAAACACTTCATTTCCTATGTTTCGGATCGATTGAATTGAGAATGCAATTATTCATTACTTATTCTGTGACAAAAGTGGGGAATCTCCTTTCTTTAAAATAATGTATAATAATGACATCTTGCTCATTGCAGCGACTGGCTAAACCATCTGTACTGAATTGTAGGGACTCCCCGTATTTTATTTTGTGCTTCGATTATTGAATCAATCTGCGCTTACCAAGTAATCGGAAAAAGGTCGGCGATTGTAATATTCGTGTACTCAAACATTCGACTATGTGTGGTGCATAATGAGAAGGCACATTTTTGATGACGGAACCAGACATGTCAACTTGTCTTGTGAAAATATGTTGAGACGGAAGCTGTTTTCTTCGTTATATAGAATAATTGTAGAAATTCGTGATCGTTTCTGCAGCTACAGATGGATAAGTTTAGTTATCTAACGTCGGCTAACCTATTATATTCGGACGATACTTAATGTAATCTAGACTAAGCATCTGCTGAAATTGACAAGCTGAATCGAATTCGACTGCGGACTCTTATTGCTGCCACAGGCAAAGAAAATAAATTAATTTATTCGAACCCACTTGAATTATAAAAATTTTAGGTGAAATCAAAGCTGGAAGGTACTCTGCCCAATATTATAATTATGCTCGGAGTATTCCGCACAATTGATATAAGCAATGCCAGCTGAGAAAGGACATTTTCAAAATTGATATTAATGAAAAATTATTTAAGATCAACAATGAGTACTTTAAGGCTAACCAATCTGTATATCTTGTCTATTGAGGAAGCGGTGTATGATGCTATAGACATTGATAAAGCAATAACAGACTTTGATCTTAAGAAAATAGATGAATAAAGTTTTAGTTTAAGACAGAAGTTTTGTGTTCAATTCTAATACTTAATTATATTATCTATGTATATATAAAATCGTAAGCCTTTCTGTGCCTGTGCACGCTAATCTCTGAAACGGCTTAACCCATTTAAATGCGGTTTTGACTGGTGTATTTTAACAAGCTTCGTGTAGCATTTAGCATTGAAATCGACCAACTAAAACAAAAGATATTCATATTTTAATTCTGTTGCCTTCTTTTTGGCTGATTCTCGAATGTTTTCTTCTTTTGCAGCGCAGCAACATTAAACAGCTGATGATTAGGAGAAAAGTTAACAAAATACCCGCAATTACAAACATATTTCTTATACCCCACGCGTACGAAGACGTGGGCACAGCTAGTTATTCCATAAAAATATAAATAGTAAAAGTAATGTTCTAGTGCTACATTAATTGGAAATATATACTATATAGAAAACTTTTTTATTTGCAACCTGTACAACACATAATAATGATAATGAAATTAAGAAATTCTGTGTATTTTAGTCTTTTAAATTGAAATACCTAAATAAGGGAGTGGCGAAAATTTTCTCCACTCCGAGCAGCTGACACCTATGCTACGCTTCTGATGCCAAACGGAAAGCTTTGGCAGCTAGGATCTTAATAATAAATTAAGAATTTTATATTATAACTCTACTTCTATAAATAATCATAATTTAAAGGTAATCTCTAAAGCTACAATTTTAAGACCTTGCCATATGAGAAGAAAATGGAAAACTTATTGATGAAAAAATAAAGTGCATTTGATTCATTTTTTATTGAACTGTTTTTTCGCTTAACAATGAGTGATTTCATACTCTGAAAATATGTTAAACTTTTCTTTCTGTGTTCCAGTTTCCAAATTTTCATACTGCCACATGCTTATACATTCTCACGCTTCAATTAGGCTTCAAGTGTTGTGTTTTTCCCCCTTGTTGTTGTTGTTGTTGTTATGATGGTGATTGAAGCAGAACTTTTAGCATAAACGTGTTTATTGTCGAAAAGTATGCAATAAAATGCACATATGAGAGCGAAAGTTTTCCTATATCGAAGCAGCCAGCAACTATGGCTATCCATGTTGCCGCAAAGTGTTTGTAATTGCCATGAGCCATAAGCGAACAAGTGAGCTTCATAATGAAATTCTTTATCATATTCTGCATATACTTATGTGTACCCAATGTTATATTATATATAGCATATATTATAGCCACGAAACAATTTCATATACTAGTACTTACACATATATTGTCACAATTTTTTGATGCAGAATTTTAATAAGCAGACACAAATGTGATGTAGGCAACGAAGGGTATTACTTTTAATTAAAACACAACGTTGTACTACTCGCGTACTTGTTTATTAAAATCATCAATAAGGTGGAAAGGCTGAATACTGCATGTATGTATGTATGTATGAGGAGTATTCACAGTGTAGAGATTCCTCTCCTCATAGATATTCATTCATGTCCGCGACAATTAAAATTCCCAAAATGCAGTTGTCATCATCGACATGAGCGAGATCAAGTCATACATAGTCATTAGCTTACAAATGTCGAAAAATGTCAAATAAACAAATACAAATAAACAGAAAAGGGAAATAGAAACAGAAATTGAAGCGGAAGCGGAAATGGAAGTGGAAATGCGAAAGAGCAATACCCGACGCAAAGGTGTACATTTAGTTAAAAATCGTTATTATAACAGTTATCCATGTGCCAAATGTCAACAGACACATTTGAATGCATCAGTAATACAAACATACATACGTAGATACAGAGATACACCGAGATATGTAGTGTATAGTACACGGTCAAAGCCAAAGCCAGAGGTAAAGCCAACTAGACATACATTTGCACACATTGTTGATCCAACTGTTGCCAATTGGAAAGCCATATGATGACGATGATGATGATGATGATGATGATGATGACAGGAACGACAATGTCGACGAATGCATATTCATTTGGGGTTGGAGTTTAATAGAAAAGAATATAACAACACAGAATAAAATGAAAATCGTGAATAAGAGTGCATGGGAAACTGAAAGCTTTTTCACATTTTGACAATATGTTATGACACCTTGGTGGATTTCAAATGAATGGTGGGTTACACAATAAAAGAAAACTTTATAAAGACAAGTGTAGTAGCTGTAATTGGGAAATGTTAGCATCAGATTTGAAATAAAATTATATGAACATAAATTATTGTTATAGAAATGTATAAGAGTACAAAATGATAGCGAAATTCTGCATATTCAAACCACAGAACTCGGACGAATCGAATTAAGTTTTTTGTTTTTAAATGTTATGCCAACTAATGAACTTCTTTTGCTGGTTTCAATCTTTTATAACAATGCTAGTTTGATAATGAGAAAGCAATGTTCCAACATAAACTTAGATAGTCCTTACTGTACTTTTTTGATTTTGTTCTAGTACAATCAAAAATGTAACCTTTTCTAGTATCTCTCTTCCTTTTTTGTTAATGTCCCTTTAGATCAAAATAATAGGCTTTGCTACAAAACATTTTTGATGTCAACAACATGAATTTTCAATGGATATTTCTTTGGTTGGTTTGCTCGCTTCATAACGACATTTTCAAATATGTTTATTTTCCAGCATGACCACTATTCATGTTGCCATTTTGTTTGTTTGTTTGTGCGTTCATTTGTGCTTTTCTGTTGGTGTTGCCATCACCATTTTCCATCTACCATATACATACATCCATCCATCCATTCCATTCATCCCATCCCATCCTATTCAACCCATTCCATATCATATATGTATGTATATTGTATAACTTAACTATTGCATGGTATATGTATGTAAGTAGTATGTAGTCTTTCCATGTCTAACTGTCAACTGAAATTCATACATTCGAAATACCACTCGAGGCGCAACGCGATTTGAATTGTGTAAAATATTGAACAACGACGCCAGCCAGTTCGACTCTGATTCACAATTGCAATTTGAATCTGCATGAATCGAATTTGTTCGCTTGTTGTTTTGTTTTGTTTGTTCATTCATTCATTCGATCATTCGTTCTATCGTTCTTTGTCCTTTTCGTTCTTTTTTTTGCATACTTGCATGTGTTTGCTGCCATTCGTACAATTTAGTTTCGATATGTTTACTCATGCAAAAGTATGCTTCAAATAAATAATACTACAATTTTTCTTTCTTTTGTTGATTCACGCTAACATTTTTACGACTCACACACAACACCAACACCAAGACCAATAGCAATTGTAACAAACAATTGTTATAAAAATAATAAAAATTCCACAATGTAATATTATTATTATTATACCTTTCACTTACTAGTTTAGAATAGGTTTAATCACTTTGGTATGATGGTTATAGGGCCATTAATTCGTTGCAATTTACATATATATTGATATGATCAACACGACGAGATAGGTCAATCAACTCAACTGTGTTCGTCTGTATACTGCTAATATGTACTCTAAGATTATCCATAAAATCATTATAAGTGTAGAAATTGAATATACTTTGTTCGATGACAATGCTTAAAGATAATAAATGCCAATACAAGGTAAAAATTGCAAATAAAAGGAACACAATCGCTCTAGTCTGATGCTTCACTTAGACCCCTAGGTCTTGTTCTCTTGATCTGCTGTTTAGCACGCTGTAGCTTCGTCTGCTCCTGGACTTACTATTTCTTTGATGTCCTTATCCTACATAAGTTATACCCGAATTACATGATGGATCAGAACAACGCGAACAATCGTCTATTCTGCTTTGTCGGCAGTATTTGTTTTTATTTTCTGTTGAATGAAAACAGCGACTGAGCGCACTTCTACAAACGAAAATTGAGAGAGACAGAGTTATGCTGTCGTCAATATCCAACTAAGTGCTCAGGGGCCCTAAGTACCAAAACGCTATTGCAAAGTACCCAGATGGAAAGATCTGATTCGAAGTGAAATAGAAATCCTAAGAAAAAGGAACTCAATGGAAACTATTTTTCCAATTTGTTATTAAAGAATGTCAAGAGGAGTCCAAAATTTTCACTGTCTATGGGGCCTCTAAATGCTTTAATCCATCTTTGAATATACAAGTCTTTCAGTTTTTTAAATATTGAACTATCGACCATATATGTTTCATTTATCATACATAGGAAATATGTCAATATTGATGCTTTCCAATGATTGAAAGGCCAAAATAGGAAGGAAGGTAGAACGAAATTCCCTTCATTATTCAGATTATTAATTACACTGTGTCACAGCGAAAAAAAACTTCTTATCAGACCTAGTGGAGGTTATAGGTCATAAAAAACTAAAAAGAATGGCATATAAAAAATTTTTGATACACCCTCAAAATCTTGACTTAAAGCTCAAAAACCGTTTTTAAGAGGTTCCTGTCCATATTACCTTATAACTTGGACATTTTTTATCGGATTTCAAATTTTTATTTTCTATTTAGAAGCTGAAATGTAGCCCTTTACAACCATGTATCATGTATTTTGTTATCATTTAAATTCATGAAGATACAGACCAAAAACTTTCCAAAATTCTGATTTTTCCATCGATTTTGCAACTTTAAGTCTAATTTGTGCCCCTTATCTTATCTAAATTATATTTTTTCTCAACGTTCATCGAAAGTTTTGTGATTTTAGCTTTAAATGAACCCTGTTTGAATAAAATCGGTTAAAAATTACTTGATTTATTGTACTTTTTGTCATTGCATATGACAGTTTTTTTTCCTTTTTTATTCTTATTCTAGCTATCTCCCTCTAGCTATCTCCCTCTATCTGCAACAATTAAGGAAAGAAAACTGTCATATGCAATTACAAAAAGTACAATAAATCAGGTAATTTTTAACCGATTTTATTCAAACAGGGTTCATTTAAAGCTAAAATCACTGAACTTTCGATGTACGTTGAGAAAAAATATAATTTAGATAAGATAAGGGGCACAAATTAGACTTAAAGTTGCAAAATCGATGGAAAAATCAGAATTTTGGAAAGTTTTTGGTCTGTATCTTCATGAATTTAAATGATAACAAAATACATGATACATGGTTGTAAAGGGCTACATTTCAGCTTCTAAATAGAAAATAAAAATTTGAAATCCGATAAAAAATGTCCAAGTTATAAGGTAATATGGACAGGAACCTCTTAAAAACGGTTTTTGAGCTTTAAGTCAAGATTTTGAGGGTGTATCAAAAATTTTTTATATGCCATTCTTTTTAGTTTTTTATGACCTATAACCTCCACTAGGTCTGATAAGAAGTTTTTTTTCGCTGTGACACAGTGTAATTAATAATCTGAATAATGAAGGGAATTTCGTTTCGAAATCCGATAAAAAATGTCCAAGTTATAAGGTAATATGGACAGGAACCTCTTAAAAACGGTTTTTGAGCTTTAAGTCAAGATTTTGAGGGTGTATCAAAAATTTTTTATGTGCCATTCTTTTTAGTTTTTTATGACCTATAACCTCCACTAGGTCTGATATGAAGTTTTTTCAATTTTTTTTTTTTGTAACACAGTGTTATTATTATTTTTTGTGTGAGTAAATATAATATTTAAAAATAAAACATCACCGAGAATACCCTTTTGAGGCGGTAATCACAATGTATGGTTATATTGCATCCAGATATGGGGAGCTGCTGCTAAATACCAACGGATGAGAGTGCAAGTGTTGCAGAATAACAATTACGTCTGTCTAATGGCTGGATGTCCAGGTACGTCAGGAACTCAACCTTGAATGAACTTGACGGCAGTAAAAGACCAGATCGCCTTTCACACAAGCCCATATAACGACCGTCTGTTACCTTACAATAACCGCCTGGTTAGACCTCTGATCAATGTAACCCCAATCCGGAGGCTCAAAAGACTGCATTTTGGGTCTATGCTTCGATGGAGTGGACAACGCCTTGAGCGTACCACAATCACACCAATAATTGATATTGACATCTCTGAAGAAGAACATATGTTTTTATATGAAAATATTATGCACATCTTAAATAATTCAAACAAAACTTCTCGATTCCATTTGAAATGACAATTGACATTCATAAAATATGCAAAAAATTCCGGGGTAAAGGGTATATAAGCATCGGTGAATCGCTGAAGTTATTGTTCTGTCATGTTTTCATTTCAAATTGTTGTCGTTGTTATGTGTATTTTTGTTTTTCTGTTGTTGTGGTTGTTTCACGAAATCTCTAAATTGTGTGGCAACGGATTTTGTTGTTGTTATTGTTGCCGTTATTGACGTTTGTTGGCTTTTCTGCCGTTCGCAATATTGTTGTTTTTGTTATTGTTGTTGTTATATTTGCAAATTTTATGAAGTGCAATCGTGTAAAATAAATTTTATTTCTCTTTCTCACAGTAAGCCCCCACTACGTGTATCTAGATATCGAAATTAATGTATCAATGTATGTTTGTGTATACGTATGTATGTGTGGGTGGGCTTAAATTATGCAAAAAACAAATATATCTTTAATGAAAAAAAAAAAAAATATTCTGAAATTTAATTTTATATTTTTATTATCTTTCTTTCTTTCTTTCTTTTTAATTTAAAATATTATTTTGGGCTTTCGATCGATATATTTGTATATACCATATAAGTACAATATTATTTTTATTGGTTTGTGTTACTTTAAATAGAAAATTCTATTAATAGATTAAAACAAATTAAATCTATATAAGTCTATGTATTTACATTTAAGTTGCTCTAGATAAATTCAATAAAAATTAATTGTTTTCTTTTTTTAGCTAAAAATTAAAGCAAATTTATTTATTCTGAATATGGTTTTGCATTTCAAAAAGCAAGCTGTCTTTGAATTTCTTCATTTCTTCATAGAGTTCAATGAATTTGTTTCTTGAGCTTAAGTTTAACCGGAGTTCACAATATATTTTCAAACAAATAGATAGAAATAGATATTTTGTTATACTTAGTTACATATGTGAGTATATGAAGTGATTGTTTCATATGGTGGATAAGAGACATAGTTTTAGGTTAGACCTCAGCACGTTCGTATGAGAGAAGGTCTACTGTACATAATAGGAATACTAACATAAGTGCATTACCGTTTTAAGATTAGTTAGTATGCCGTTTCTCGGTCATAACGCAAATGACTAGTTGAAAGATGTTGATAAGAAAATTTAAATCAAACAATACAAATAAAAAAATTAAATCAAAATCATATTAAGGAAACCAGTCACTTTGGTAGTCAAGGAAGGGGTGTAAGAAATTGACAAAGAGGATGTTTGTAAAAAATTTTAATGTTAATTAATTGACCATCATCTGTTCTCTCAAAAAGCTCAGATAAGTATGGAAATTGACTGCATGAGAAAATGTTTCTTGCGTCATTCGCCGATGATGTAAGCGTTTTTACTCTACAAGTTGCGAATACGACGCTGCTGAAGGTCTGCAGGAATACTTTCACACCTTTGAAGAATGGGCCAAATCTTAGCAGCACAGCGATGCGTCAATGTACCAAGGCGAGATACCTTGAGCATCTCATCGACAAAAGGCTCACATTCAGGGAGCATATCACCGCTGCAGTTGAAACTTGTGGAGCTAGATTAAGAAAGCTTTACTGGCTTCGCAACAGCAGCAGCAAACTATGGCTACGCAACAAGTGAACTGTGTATCAGCAAATCGTTGCGCCCTCCTGGCTATATGGTATACAATTCTAGAGTATACCTGCCAAGTCGAATCGCAAACGGGTCCAGACCATGCCAAACAAAGCCCGTTTAATTTTAACTGATTTGAGGCAATAATTTTGCACCCAACTAATACCTTCTTACCTCTTATGCTTTTACTGAGTGTAAAGACTTGCTAGGATTAACATAAAAACAAATAAAAAAGCAAATAACGTCTAACCTTCTCAGTGAGTTAGTAATAGTCAATAGAAAGATGATTTTTTTTTATCAATTTGTACGTAAAAAAGTCGAGTTTTTTTTTGTCCGATCTTGTCAGCGTTCCTTTATGCAAATGAAGTTACAAAATGATTTCAATGTTCTTCTATAACACAACTGTTCCTTTACAGCCTAGAAACTTTATGTTTGATGTGAGCATACACAGCACAGTAAAATAAATTCAAACTGATGCGAAATTTTGTACTGTTTATGCGAATATTGCCTAAACACAAAGTCTAAAATAAAATCGTTTTATTTCATTTAATAAAATAATACAAATTTTGTTCCTACGAACCTGTTATTTCATTTATTTCCAATTTTTGAATCCTCAATTACTTTATGAATTTTAGTTATTTTTGGTTAATAATAAAATATAAATAAATTTAAAATTTAATTTATATTGTATTTTCATTTTGAACATCGTTATTGTATTTCATGTTTCAATAATTTTGTTAATTTATTTTACCACTATTTTTGAATTAGCGATTTGTGATTTGTGTTTTTTTTTTTGCACGATGAAAACAAGGTAAAACATTTGTCAAAAATCCATTTAAATTTTAATTTTAATAGTGTTGATGATAAAAATACAAAATACTAATGATGACATGATAATAATATTATTTTTTGTACAATTTTTGACATGAGGTGAATGATAATAATAAAATTGATTATGATAATAATAATTCTGTTTATGTTAAACTTTATATCCAATTTAATTTCGAAATTGCTGCAAGTCATTGTTGCATGAATACTATAAAAAAATGAGTTGACATTTCTATAATTATATTTATGTCCTTTTTTTGGCAGTTTGTTTGTATAACATATTTGTGCGCCGACCTGACATTCCAGAGTCACGGGTTCGATTCACATTCATGTCTGGTCCTGTACTTTTCCAATTCTTCCCCCTTTCCTAATTAACTCTCCCCCTCAGCTTGAAGGCCTCTGTTGCTATTGCTTATGTTAAAAATAACTAGGTTATAATTTGTAATTGTAATCTAATTCTTATAAATAAATAAATAATAAACAATAAATAAAATATTTGTATTTTTGTGACAAGGTAAAGGGAATCTTGGTGACCCTTTAAAATACTTGGTATATAAAAGACTATGAAATTATATATACTGGACAAATAGCTCTTCTTAAGGAATCTTTCTCTTTGTTGCATATTGTGATATATGTCAAAATTTGAATTAAATAGAAGATTGTCATTTTAAAGATCAATTTGTCCAGTCTGTATAATTGCATAGCCCTTGAAGTATATTGTTATCGAAATTTGTTGTACAATTTACTTCAAGGACAGCAATGGTTAAGAACTATGTACATATAAGGAATGCAAAACAATGCAAACAATGGTGGAAAGACAGCCAAAGGCATAAGTAGTCATGCCTGCTGAGGTTGCACAATTACACCTAGGGTGTTTGCCTGGGAAAACTTGAGGAATAATGCATTACTGTCCATCTGCGTGCCATAGTCCCATATAAATCTCTTATTCAAAATGATGATTATTAATACTGTATATTTTCTTATACGAGTATTCTTTAATAAGTCACAAATTAATTTTAATTGTTATAAATATAAACTCAAATTATCTCACATCTTTTCATTATTAAGTTGGGTACTGTGAATTGATTCATTACTTTTATATAATAAAATTCCTGTTAGTTCAAATTAGAAATACATAGGAAATGCAATGAGAATTTGAAACCATCTTATGTGAAGTGTATGTAAGCTTTGTTCAGACCAAAATTTCCTTTGCTTCTTGTTTAGGTTATTTTTGTTTCTAATTTTGTAGTTAATTAACATATCTTTTCTGTTTTTTGGTTATTATTTTGTTTATTTTTGTAATAATTTCCATAATTATTCAAACTATTCAAAATATTATTGTAAATTCTAATTAGCCTAAAAATATTTAAAATAATTTATAAAATAAACATCAAAAGTATTTGGATTAATTTTACTCTATTTTTGCCATACAAATACAAATTTGTTTCTTCTGTAAAAATTCATTCTTTTAACAACATGTGCATGTCCTTGGATGTAAGAGTATGTTCATGTATTTGTGTATTCTGTAGAAGGTCTTTGTTCAATTGTTTCAAGTCAATTGGGTGCATTGACAATGGAAAGTGAAATTGCTTAATCGTTTAAGGAAAAACAAAACAAAAAAAAATAAACAAAAAATTTGCCCAAAAAAATATCTTCTTTTACAACATGAAAGACATATATGTACATATGTATTGTATGTGTTATGTGGATACGTGTATATAGAAATTTCCACAGATATTTGTTGTTGTGGCTGTTGATGCAGTTTTTATTGTTGTTGCCATATCATTTTGCATGCAGCGACAAACCATAAAAAGGACATTCATACATTGACTACTAGTACTTCTCCTGATCCTGCTGCTGCTGCTGCTGTTACTGATTCTGTTGCATGGCTGAGCGACTAACCGCCCGTTACATTTGTGTATTTGAGTGTATGTGGTTTTTCAATGAAAACCATCAACAACAACAACAATAACCAGCACACACTCACACACACATATACTATTTAAATAAAAATACAATAAAAAGCAACAACAACAAGTACAATAAATATGGTGATGTTAATATGTAAAAAAAAAAAAGTAAAAACAAAAAGTCGAACAATAAAAAAATTGTTGCGGAAGCGTCAAAATGAACGGAAATTGGCTTAAAAATGACAACGCGAATAAGCGAAGGGCAAACCAAAGTGAGCAAAAGCAAAATAATAACAGAAAAAACAGAACTAAAAACAGTGAAAGAAGGAGGGCAGAAGGTATAAAAAGATATATGAGCATATGAGAAAGGCATCTGTGTATGTAAGAGTATCAGAGTATCTAAGGGAGAGTGAGTTTGTTCCGGTGCTTGTAACTAAAAATACAAAAATATTGTAAAGTTTTCAAAAATTTGAAACAATGCATTGAACAAAAGAGTGGGGAAAAAGAAAATACTGATTTTTCTCCACCATCCCCATTACCATTACCACTAACACTACTAACAATTACAACAACAGCAATAATGCTTGTGGCAATATGAACTACTATAACAAAATACATACTAGCAACATCAGTAACGAGTATCGCATATTGTATTGTACTACATAAAATTACCCAATAACTGACTGGAAAATAGTACAAGTATAATACTATAGACTCTTAAGAGTACAATGGGCTTTATTATTATGTTGTAAAATGTAAATTAAATTTAAATATCTAGAAGATCTAATTTTGATTGCATTCCTTTGTTATTAAGAGTTTTTAAAAAATTGAAGCATTATTTTAGGCTTTTGAAACAGTTTCATTTAGAATTATATTAAGTATTTAGCTGCGATATTCCCTAATTTTGATAAGACGTAAATAATTTAATTATTAAGACCAGAGATTATAATTTTTAAAACAGGAAGATGCAATGACCATTAAGGGACAAGCTCTGCTAGTCTGTTTACAATCTTGTGTAAGGGGTCTTATAGCACATCCTTTTGCAACTACGTTTTCATCTTCTTGAACTTACTTTGCAAAATTTGACATTTTACAGGTGTAAAAAGTTTCATTAAAATTGTTATTTAAATTCTGTAGATATGAGAATAAATGAAGATCCTACATCATTAATTATTCGATCATTTTAATGTTGTTATTTTCACATGGATAATACTTAATAAATTCTTGCACAAATGCATTCGCGAGCAAACACTTCCAAATACATTTGACAGTTCATTTTATTTGGTTTCGAAAAAAATAAATAAAACAAATGAAACGAATGGTATGTATCTAATTAAATAAAATGCAACGTCTTTGGTTGGTTTGGTTTACATTACAATATTTGAGAATCATCCAAATTATTATAAAGGTAGGCACTAAGTTTAAGTATAAATGTAAATGTGTGACTAATAAGGTACAAAAGAATAAAATGAATTGAAATATGTCACTCTCTTGGTGATCGTCTACGAAGAAACACGCGTCCACAACCACTTTGGCTGAAGAACTCTGCATATGCGACAGAGAGAAAACAGCGAACAAATGAGTGCTTACGAAAGAGACAGTCTCCATCGTCGTACATATATTTTTTTTCAACCCTTATAGAGTGACTGATCAGCGTAACCATGTCTTCGAATGTTTTCCATTTCATTCATTTGATTTATTCGCATTTGGTCGTCATTTAAAATACAATATTTTGTTTGTCTGAGCAAGTATTTGGTATTTGCAAATGTCGACACAAAACTCCATTCATTCTTTTTGTTCGACTATGTACTTGAAACATGTTTCACTCATAACGCGCAAGACATAAATATTACTTGTAGCATAAGTATTGTTTCAGTATTGCATTTTTTCAAAAAAGGGAGCACCCATTCTGCGATTCGGTATGCTGATCAGTTTAAAAGTCAATGAAGCAATTGCCATATAATTTGCGTTTGTGCAAGGATATCATAATTGCAATTCTGGGTATTTTGTTTAGATTAAATGCAAATACATATGCTATACCTACTACTTTACTTTAAAATGCCAATTTATCAGTAAAAATGATTACTTTTTCCACTCTTCACTTTTTGCCAAGAGTCGTGAATCCCATGGATTTGATTATGAATTTTTGATCGAATTCATTTGTAGTTATTTCAATAAATTAAAAAAATTTATAGATAAATACATTTAAATACAATATAAACTTTTGTATTTTAAACAAATGGAAGTATTTGCACCTGCAAAGCTGGAAACAGTCTTAGATCATATTTGCGTTGAATGGGGATAGGATTTTTGGGATTATTCAAGTGTTTTTACTGCTCCTAGTAAATGATAAAGATATGCAACTCTACCAACTATAATTTCGTAATAATTTAACAATTCTTGACCACTGTGCCTAGTACTATAATTTTTGTTACTCTATTGATTTGAAAAGGGATTTGATTTTGTGTTTTTGTCTAACGTTTTTGACATTGTCGATGTTTTTACTTTTGAATTTTTAATGTTTTGGTGTGTTTTGGTTTTATTTTTTTTTTGACATATTCGATGTTGTTGTTTTGGGTTATTTTCGAAGCATTTTCAATAATACCCTATGCTTCAAATTAAGTCAATGAGATGCGATGCAGCGGGGTGTGTCTGCGGTCAGTTTTTCATTGTTGCTCGGTTGTGATTTTAGATTGTTTCATTTTGTTTTTGGTACAATAGTTTGTGTAGTAGCATTAACTTTTCGAACGTTACAAGCTTAACATTGATTTTGTGGGAAAACAACGCGAAAAACTCGACTTCTGGGGCCCCATAGAGTGACATGAACTTCCATTTCTAGTAAAAACATGTACATATGTATTTGTCTGTATCAAATAAAATGACAACACTAAAATCCTCAAAATGAAGTAATGTTAAATTAAATTTGATTCTCATGGAATGCGAATTTTATTTGTGAATTTTCAGAAAAAAGAGAAAAAATTACAATAAATAAATACAATAATAAAATGTAGAAAAATGTGGGTGCAAATGGGTGTGAGGAAAAAATTCAAATTAACAGTTTAGAAAAATATACAAAAAAAGAAATGAAGTGTAGAGGAAAATAAATAAATAATACGAGTAGAATGAAAGGACGAAAGTGCAAATGATTGGCGCCAGGAAATTGAATTTGAATAAAATCAAGTGAATTTATTTTCTTTTTCATTTCGCTTCGTCATATTTTTATTGTTACACTCCAATGTGTGAGCAAAGTGAGTGAGTTTTATTCCTTTTCCTCACTCTTTGTCTGTATTTGTTTATGCACTTCAAACATAAAACATACGAGGGTCATTTCATCACGAAAGAAACAATTATTGTGTAGAGAAAAATTGAGATTTTTTACAAAATGAGACTTTTACTATTTTTTAACGTCTCACCATAATATCCCCATCAATTTGAATACACTTGTCTTAACTAGATTTTTATGGTCGATACAAAAGAATTTATGTCTTGGTCTTTGAACCACTTTTCCAACAACTCTTCGAACTCTTTTTTGTTGCTGAATTTATTATTTCATGATTCCATAAGACTATAGGGAGAATAAGATAGTATCTCAAAAGTTTGTTGGGTCAGCTAGGACGTGATTTACACGGCACGATACAGCTTGACTCTGCAACTGCATCCTCCCTCGGAATGTTTCTTTGTTGTTGTCATTCGACAATACAACGATGATTGGCTCTGCCGTTTTTTGATGATTTTGGGTTGTGTTTAGACGAACGTCACGCTTGAAAATCAAATATTTGCTAATTTCTCTTTGTTTGTGTTTTTTTATGCAGCTGTGCATTCTATCGCGGAGCAAATTTCTTCACTTTCCGCTCCTATTAGCTACTATATTCTGTATATCGCATACATCCTCACTCTACACATGCCAAAAAATTGTTAAAAAAACGAATGAGGTGAAAGGGAACGAAGAAAAACGTCAGCAGAGACTTTCATGACGACGTTTTCAGAACATCACAGCTTCCCCTCAATGCATCGCTTCTCTTACCAACAAAAAAAGTTTTCGCTGTCGCTGAGCCTATAGTCTAAATTCTGACTTAAACGACATGTCGTTCTGTCTAAATTGAGGCCAAAAACAACAAAGAGGAATCAGTGATAGCTATCGTCCCGTGTAAACCTCGTCTTGGCAGTGTGAAGGCGTGAATTCTTGTTTGAGATCTGCCTTGTTTTTCGCACATTGCTGGCTTTATGTTGTTCATCAGTGTAGTTGAATCTGGTAATTTTATGCTAATCTTGACAATAATTACAAATGATTGTAACATTGTCTTCCCAAAAGAAAACTTTCTGAATTGCTTTTTCAATATTTTATCTTTGGATTTTGGTTTAAAATGGTGAATACAAGTCTCATCTCACTTTAAACAGTCAACATTCTTCCATAGCTTTCTTTGAAGACTCTACACTTAGTGGCTTGTTTTTTAGTGTACAAAACTGTATCTATCAGTTGATCTACTCAAATCGCAGTAATATCAGACTGATGTCATAAAAGTGTTAGCATCCTCCCAGGAACTATTTCCGTTTTTCCCATTATAAGTATATTGAATGACCCTCGTATAAATGACTGTGGAATTCTGTTCTCCCTTTCGAGTTCGCTTGGTCACATTCCATCGTTTCCATTTTCCTCACTCATGTGTGTTCCGTTTCCACTTCCTCTTCCGCTTCCGTTTTCTAAACAAATTTCTTTATTTTCTATTTTTTTCCATTCTTTTCTATTGCTTTCATTACTTGTTTTTTCTATTCTCTGTATGTTAGCTTGTCTGTTCATATGTCTGATTGTCTATCCTACCAGGGTGTGTGTCTGTGTTTCTATGCAAATAAGCGAAAATTGTTTTGCTAGCTCAGGTGTTACGTGCCCACCAACGTCCCTAGTATCCATTAACTTGTGTGACTTGTTGATTTTAGAACTTTTCAATTTAATGCAAAGTGCTGCGTTTATTTACGAGTATTTCTCCTTTTAACATTTTTTTTTGTCCTCTTCTGTACTAATTCATGTTTAGTGGACACATTTAAGCTTTGAATGAAAGGAGGATGACGAATCCCAAATGTATCTGTGTGCAAATAACTTTGCAACAAAAAAACTAAACTAAAATAAACTAAACTTTGAAATGACATGATGATAGAAAAATCTCTCTTGCTGCACATTGATAAATACACATAGTCGTATGTCAGAACATTATCAGCATATTGAGATTTGTGAAACATGAAATTTACTTTTCAATTTTTTACTTCCTAATATCCTTTGCTTTTTGCCAAAATGGTAGCAGGCACGTAGCATTGCTTGCTCCTCATTCTTCATGCTTTTCTTTTTGTGTTCTTTACCTAAGTATTTCGCTTTATAGGAGTACGATAACTACTCCTACTGTTACGATAAAATTGCAATAGCGCGACAGGATATCGACCACAAACCGTAACATATCGTCAGACTTGAGTACTTGTGTTCGTTTCTATATTCTTTGATTCTATGGTTCAGTCGTTCATTCGTTTTTGTTTGCTCACGTGGCGCTCGTTTTGGCGTCTAAATAGAAATGGAAACGCAAATAAATATGGTTTGCTATACGTTTGCATTGTGGCTCGATTCTGTTGTTATTGTCGGTACTGCTGCTGTTGCTGCTGTTGCCATTGTGACTGACTAAAACCGCAAATGGATAACGCTGTTGTTGACACACAGATACCTCATACATACATGCAGATACACTAGTATATAGTATAAGCTCATGTATTGTCGTCAGAACAATGTTTACACGCGCAAAATACTTTGGAAAATTGAAAAATACGCGACTCAGATTTCTTTTTATTTCTTATGAGAAAAAAATATTTAAAGTTTTCTGACAAAATAAAATAACAACAAAATATTATATGAAGGAAATGCATATTTAGTGTATATGTTGAGTTCTTTACTTGTTTATGAAAGAAACCATTTTGCGTTTTCTGCTTCGGCATCATCATCCTTTCCTTTGGGTTATACCCGCTGTTGAGGCACAAAGATGGCGTCAAACAGTCGTCATCGTTGTTGTCGTCCTCGAGCCTTTTGTCGTCAATAACAGTTGCAACAATAACAATAAGAAGAAGAAAGATGGCAATGCGAACGACTGATGAGGATGAGGATGATGATGAGGACGACGACTGGTGCATTCTCTAAAGCCTGACACTTGACACTTAATGTGCATCATTGCGCAGCTGACATTTTCATGCCACTTCCGTTGACTAAGGGTGCACTAGAGCAGACGCTCTAAAGATGAGATTGCGGGTTAGTGGTTGCTTCTGCTCAAGTTGTAAGCAAATAAAAATCAAATAAAATTTGTGAAGCTATTCAGGAAAAGGCAGCTGCAGTAACGATTGTAACCAACCAAACAATATCACTACCAACACTACTTACACCACCAACACTACCAACAACAATGAAATAATATTTTGTTGCATTTGTTCGCGTTAAGAAATTGAAGGAGAAGACGAACGAATGATGAAGAAGATATGGCAAAAGAACTTTTGTGGTTTACTTTCTACAAGTCAAAAGTTTTGTGACACAAAATACTAAATGGGAACTTTATACATTACAGAAATATACTTATGATGGTCTAGAAAGAGGGACGGACAGATGAAGAGAAATTGGTGTGGCAAAGTGGTGTTGATGTTGTTGAAAGGAGAATGATGTACACATAATATTGTACTACTACATACAATACATTCGTATATGCATAGTGATTTCAACAATAATATACTTATGATATAAGTAAAAATAAGACAAAAATACAAGAAAAAGTTGTTCATATAAAAATCATCTATTGAATGATGAGTTTTTATGGCAGTTGATCATTAATATTACGATTTTAACAATTATCTTCTACACTGGCATTAAGCTTCAAAGAAGTTTAAAATTCCTAGCTAAATAAATGAGGAAACTCTTATACGTACAGAAATTACAGCAGCAGTTATATGTTACGGGCTATCAAAAATGGGTTAATTAGAACGTGGCGAAATGGTCAATTTGGTCCTCTACTGTGCACAACTCGAACGTTTGAATAAAGCGACCAGAATTGGCCAACAGAAAGGAAGTTGTCTTCCATTATGACAATGCTATGCCACACACATCCCGGAACAAATTGACAGAGCTTGGCTGGGAAGTTTTGATACATCCAGCTATGTGCTATAGCCCGGACTTTGCACCCTCTGACTACCATTTGTTTCTGACCAAGTTTTTCGCTAATAAACCACAGAAGTTCTACACCGATGGAATTATGAAGCTACACGGAAAATGGCAAAAGGTCATAGATAATAATGGCCAATATGTACTTCATTGAAATTAATTTTGAACAAAAAAAAAATGGTTGTTTAAAATATACCAAAAAACCGCGGAGAGTTTTTATATGACCCAATATATTTTAATTAATTAATAAAATTGAACATGAACGATTGCTAGTTAGTCTGCAATGTCTGATTCAGGCTACACCATTTACTAAGTTTATGAAAATAAGCAAGATAATTTTTAAATCAAAATCTGAAGTTGATTTTTCATTCTAATGACCAATCAATTTGTTAGAAGTACTAATGAAAATATATGATACCTCTCGTTGATCGCCAGACCTCCATCACTTCTTACATGTATGTATAACAATATGTACTCAAAGAAGGTGCTACACTATCTAACCATCAATGGAAGTGCGTTGAGCTCTCAATGCAGTACTAAAAGCTTTTAATGAAAAGCAATACTGCGATGTTTTATATCTGGTTGTTGAAAACTCCTTTGACATATGGCACATATTTGTTCTTCTTTAAAAGTTTTGAAAACGAAATCTGGGCTTACAAAACTTTAACAAAATTCAACAGTTCGTAAAACCACTGGTATTCCATAGTATGCCAACATTTATTAGTTTGAGAGTATCAGTGCAACGCATCAGTAGATCTTAACTTACATCCAAATCTATTGGCAATGGTTCAAAAGAGTTCATCTGATAAGTCGGACAGCTTTTCAGTACTGTTGTTAAATAGGATAACAAAATTTTGTAACAAGAAATGTACTTACTAATTTTGAATTACCTACCTACCCTCATTTATTTTGATTTGTTCAGGTCTCGTTTTTGTATTACAGTCACTACTCCCGATCCCTCATAGTGAAGAACTATCTCACCACCTCAATGTACCGAACTGTCCGCTACGTCAGAAGCAATCGAAAACGAAACACTATATCCTGACTTGAACAAGTTACCTCATCTAATGAGCCATATTTACTCAAGGAGATCTCAATTTGGTACGGGACCTAATATGTCTAAACAACAGGCAGTACTTTTGGGCTCTCGATTAAGGGATGGCATTTATTACAACCAAAACAACAATATGTTATTTTCGTAATCGAGATGAAGAATTAAAAGTTTTTTTTCACAATATAACCAGCTGGGATTTTGTAATAATATTTATGGCATAATAGCCGTCTTGGATATAGAAAATAAATCAGAAGAGTGGCGTTTATTTATAGAAAGTAAGTTTATTTCCTAAAAATTGAAGCGCCGTTAGCGATGAACACGGTGAAAGATTTAACCAAGACATTTCTACGATAGAAAAAAAGACATCAAGGCAAGTGGAGTCCACGTATGCTTGCGGATTATTATTGGTCATTACAATGAGACGTCCCTGAAGCAATATACAGGAGAAAATCATAAAGTTACAGGGACATTAATACTGCAATTGAACAAAATAACTTCAAATTTTTTTTGGAGAATAATGGATATTTTCAAAATATTATAAAGTTAAATTACAAAAACACTATTCGTTTTCAAGTCTAGTTGCTTTCTTTTGGCTGCAATGTGCTCTTTCCATGTCAGTCTTTTAATAAGCCACATGCCCAAGCACTTGACTTGGTTTCTTTTGGGTATTACAATTCTGTTAAAGCAGGCTCGATCATTGCGAAGTGCATTTTATCTTTCAACATTGGATTTTGTTAGGCACACTTTGTAGCAGTTGTGTTGTCACTCTTATACTGGGAGACGTGGCAAGTACTGCTGTAACATCTGCGAATATGGCTATGGCTATATTACCGCACCTTGAGCCCGGCATGTCAGCCCTGTATATGGTATAGACCAGTGGAGCCAATACGCTTCCTTGTGGAATGCCTGATTGGATGTTTTTAATTAAATATTGGGTGTTTTCATATCTGACAAAGAACCTTCTGTTCTGTAGATATGAGCACAGAAAAAGAAACAGTGAAGTTGGTAATGCTATTTAAATTTGTAAATTAGTCCTTCGTGTCATACGCGATCGGCTTGTTTAATGTCAAGGTCTCTCAAAAGATTTGAGTATTTCTCTGACGATTCTATGCGGCACATTGGCAATTCCATATTAATTTCTTCAATGCATTTTTTATATAAACACATGCTGATGTAAAAAAGTTATACAAAATTTAATGAGGTAATGATATACTCGTAGTATGATAGAATATCTCTTCCGTTTTCCTTGCATCAAATAAGTTCTTATCAAATCTACTAAAATTCTGAAATATACTATTACTTAACTGAATGTTTTTTAATACCCATAGATTACTAGAGTCTTGGCAAAGAGCATTAGTTTGAGAAACTAATAGTTGACAGCCATTTGTTTACCAAGTTCGAAGTAAATTTTCTTTGCCATCATTTTTAATGTTGCAACTTATGACTCTTGTTAACGACACATGGTCATAAAAATCTGTTAGCTCCCCCTCTTCACTACTATGATATTCGTGGTGTCTAATACAATATTTCAATAACTTAAAAACTAGTATATCGGACGCGGACGAATATCGCTCATAATTCATGCCTAACTTACCGAAACCGTTTCCGTGCCCAATACTGAGAGATATGTTTTTTGGTTGTTGTTGCTTAGACCTTTGTCCTTTCGTTTAGTCCTTTCAAGTTTCGAGTGTTTGAGTGTCTTTCGTGTTGCCAAACTGCAATGGTAAAAATCAAAGAAAAATATATAATTTAGTTGACTATATACTCGTAGTACTAGTACTTTCGGCGAAGTTCTTATTACATTTGCTTTTGGTACTTGGTAATTTTGTGCAAGTTTTCCAAACAACAACTGTGAAAGACTCAAAATGCCAGCATGGTGTTGTTTGAGTATGCTTCATAAAATAAAGTAAAATTTATGTTTATATAGAATGTATGTATCTATAGCATGATGATGATGGTTGGTGTTTAGTTTAGTATGATTTTGGGGTTGCTTCTGGGAACTTTGTAGTAACGATGGATGGACGGACGGACGGACGGTTGCTTGCACAAAAGTTGCAGTTGCGCGAGTGCGTCCATAAAACTTTCAAAAGCAGGAAACGGTCCAAACGAGCGTCAGTGAACATAACTCAACATCGAGTGCGGCACTCGGTATAGAAGGGACAATAACAATAATAAAAACAACAACAACAACAACATTCAACATAAAAAATATGTGAAGACAAAAAAGGATGCTGCTACAGAAAACAGGACGCCATTACCGCTGCCGTTGTCGTGTAGTTTGGTTTGGTTTTTTGTGAGGGAGTGAGTCCTTGTGCTCCTTGTTGCTTGTTTCAGGCTGCTGTAAACAGTTTACGCCTATTTGGCGCTGTACATTTTCTGCCTACATGCAACACAAGGATCCTACATAGAATAGTGACAACAACTAGTAAGTCGAGTTGACAATACGAGGGCCGGATATGCAGTGGCAACAAACGCGAATTCCGGTTTTGCGGTGCGGCAAAAATTGCAACAAAAACAAATACTGAAAATATCAACAGCAATAGCAACAACAATATGAATGAAGTTGCAACATTGGACTAAAGTTGTGCAATGTGTTGCTATAGTTGGTTACAGATTTAGAGCCCATTTATATGGGGAAAAGCGCCCAAAAGTATGCAATGGCCATACATTCTGAAATACAATATTTTGTTATCCACACAATCATAGTAAAGACACAATACTATTGTATATAGCAAATAGATTTGTCAAGTAAAAAAAAACAAAGTAAACTTTTGAGCGCAAATCAATTGCTTGTATGATTTGAAGTTTTGAAAACTTCATCGTAACTGAAAAATGGCGCCGCCGGAAGTTGTTATGCTTCTTGTCTTCGTCGATGTCATCATCATGATCATTGTTGCTATTGTAGTCCTTGTAGTAGCTTGCTGTGTTACAATATACACTTCTTTTTTGTATATGACACATGCTCACATACTCGATTAAATGACAACGACAATGACTCGCACCATAAACATTGTCTAAGTTACTGTTTACGACACAAAGATGGCGCCACTTCCGCTTTTCGCGTTCGGTTGTGTTTTTATTTTGTGCACTTGTCCTTGTTGTTGCCAAAAACACCAAAAAAAAAAGAAAAAGCACCCAACAACCAACTCAAATGCTAAGAAACATTGAGAAGAAAAAAGGTATGAGAGATAAAATGAAGGGAAAAACCAGAATGAGTCGACATTTGGTTGGCAAGAGAAACAGTAGTTGCAGCAGGAGTAGCTGAAGAAGCAGGTATGCCGCGTGGTAAAGTGGCGTTAAAATAGCTTTCATTTTGCCACTTTTCTAGTCACTAGAAGCAGCAGCAGCACAGTGCGTCACTTCTCGACAACTCGTTTCAGTGCCAGCCAAAGCATTCAAGCAACAATCCCCACATTTCCTTCAGTACATACTCCTCTCCTCCCGACGGATTATCTAGCGACAGTTCCGGGGGGACAATAGGACATGGGGCGGAAGTTTTTAGCGGGTTAAGGCCCCGCACTTCGGTTTTCGATGCTTTTCTTCCGATTAAAAAAAAAAAAAAAAAAAAAAAAAACATACTACAGCAACAACTTAAGTTTGTTTTGGGAATTTCACATTGAATGTCGGTTGCCAGTATTTGACTTGCCACTCTCTTTTACTCTGGATTTCAGTATGTCTGTCTGTCTGTTGTTTGTCTGTCAGTTAGTCTGGATGTTAGTCTATGCTTTGCTTTCCACAAATGAGTGCGTTTAAGCGCGCTCTCGCTCAAGAACGCTCGAGGGCTTACTTACATTTTGTGCAAGATTTCGTATACTAGAAAAAGAAAATTGTGTGGTTTTCTTTTTGTCTTTTACTTAGCATCTTTCACTTCTTTTCCTTTTTTTTTCTTTTCTTTCCGTCCCTTTTCTTGGAATTTACCTTCTTTTATATCTAATACTACTTTCGCTTGTCTCTCATCTCTGATGGGATTTGCTCTTTGCTTGTGGTTTTCCAATTAAGTTATTGAGTTGAGTTGGCGACGAGGCCTTCGTCGAGGCTGCGTTAAAGGATTTCGAATTGATTTCATTTCGACCATTTACTAAATTGATTAAAAAATAATAGAAAAAAAAGAAAGAAATTGTGTAGACAAACAAAACCAACAACAAATCACGCCAAGTGAGTGATAACAAAAACAATGAGCATTGATTTTAATTGAAGAAAATAATAGAATAAAGATAACAAGGAGACTAAAAAAGAGGATCTAGAAATTATCGAATTGCCAATTAAGCTTGAGGGTAAATTGAGAAATTTAATTAGTTCATGAGTTAAGTGCGTAAATTTCCTACAGAAAATTGCCACAATGTGAAATTAAGATTTAAAATATTGTCTTATTTTATTGTATTATTTTTATAGATGCAGGAGAAAAAGATTTTTATATACATACGTGTATGTATATATTTTTTGTTTTGTAAGAAAAAATTTAATATTTTTCAGAACAAAAGTACTTTCTACATATATGAATATGAAGATGATGCAGCCTTACTTTCACATACAGAAGCAGCTGAATGAATCCAGCTAAACATACTGCAAAAATGGTTAGAAAAAACATGCAGTCAAAGTGTGAGGCCAACTCGCACATGAAGGGTTCCGTGCAACAAAAACCAAAAACTTGTGAGCATTTCTATTTCTTTTACAAATTTAAACCATCTTAATATGAGAACTGCTTCACCGCATCACATTGCATTATTAGCAACACATAAAATGTCGTAGGAATCGGAGGGCAGTGTGGCAAATACAATTTTTCTGAGAATTGCTTGCTGTTCAATTGGGAAGCAGTTTGACAGGTATATTTAATTTATTTAATTTATATATATGTGTTTTAAAGATTATTGGTGAGAAAAGTACAGTGCATATTGGGGCACACACTTCTTTACCCTTTTAATTTATTTACTTTATTTTATTTATATTATTTTCGTTATAGCGGCAATTGAGTTACACAATCTGTAATTTTAACTGTCTTCATATTACGATTCTTGAGATAGAGCTCACTGATGGACAGATGGTCGGACATCGTAGGCTTATTTATAGGCTTCCGTTGGCACCCTTTGGGCTTTCACTCAATCAAGGCAACATCCAAAAAGCAACACTGTTAAATATTTAGGCATTCGCATTGACAAAAGGCTCATTTGGCGATCCCATATTGATATGAAAAGGAAGCAACTCAATATAAAAACAAAAAATTGTATTGGTTATTTGGGAAAAATTCTAATTAAATAAACTTCTGTTTTACAAGACAGTTTGGACATATGGCATAGAGCTGTGGGGCACTGCCAGCCACTCAATCATGGAAATACTGCAACGATACTAATCGAAAACATAAAGACACATTGTTGATACGATAAACCATCTCAAACAAAAACATTCACAGAGATCTGCAAATGCCACTTATAATAGATTTCGGCCAAATATTTGCAAGGACTGAGTGATCATGTCAACTCATTAGAGATAACCCTACTTGACGAAATTAATGAAATCAGAAGGCTTAAAAAAATTCATGTTCCACATTTACCATATAGAAACTAGTTTAAGGTTTCTGTAAAACAGAAAGTGTGATAATAAACTCGACCCTCTAAAAGGCTTTTATGTTGGCAAGCCTGACTGTTTCATATAGGTCAATAGACAATCGAGAATTCCGATATATAGCGGATATAATATATCGGGATCAGAATCGTTACATCCCTAAAAATATTATTTGTATTTGTTATACCAAAATACTTATATTTGTCTTAGTATAAATTATTGTTAAGATGGGCCGGGCACTAAATAATATCCTCCGAAAAAAATCCTATTTGGCAAATGGCGAGAAAACAGATCAAGAAGGCGCCCAAAACTAAGATGGATTCATGGAGTCGACTAAGATGCGCAAGATCTTGGTATTCGGTCTTGGAGAGCAAAGGCACGTGACAGATCAAGCTGGAAACTCATGCTAAAGCAGGCGAAGACTCGACAAGAGTTGTAGAGCCATTAATGATGATGATAAATTATTGTCGCATAGTCATTGAATAATAAATGATTTAGAAAAATTACTGACATATGTTCATTTTTGCGTTGTTTTTCACTGAAGTGATGAGTTTGAGTTTGAAAGGACAGTGATGTAAGAAAATTGGTCAGTTAATTATAGAGTACATATACATATTTTAATAATAATTTCTATCGTGTATTTCATATAAAGGTTTATTTAAGGATTTTCCATTTGAATATTCATAAAATACAAAAATAAGTAGCATCTTTCATGTTATGTACTATGAACGATTTTTTGCGGCAGGTGGCTATCACGCTATAGTTATCATTTGAGTTGAATAAATATTTTTTTTTTTCAAGTCCATTTTTAATATACCTTTTGATAAATCATCATTATTATTATAATAAATATTTTTTTCCACTAATCCAAGCAATTAGTTTCCATAGTACATCAACTTAAACCATTTGAATATACGGCGTTAATTAGCAAAACTTCTCCCGAACTAAATCTCTAATAGTTTCAACGTACTGATAGTAAATTTTTTTAAAATGAAAGATACCGTTAATTTTAAGTTATGTTATCATTAATCTGTTTTTTTTTGAATTAGTGGATAATATAACTTTATGAATTTCGTGTTGATGCTAATTTGAAAATTTACTGGGTTGGTTGTCACTGTAAAGAAATACTATAGATTAAATAATCTCTTGACATTCTTAGGATTTCCTTAAGACGACTTCCCCTCATGTTGCAATGTAATAAAATGATCTAAAAGTCTCAACTTTTGTTTAACTTCATGCTCCTTGCATGCAGCATATGCAAGTTTCTACTCGGTTAGTGAACTTTTATTTCATGGAATTTTTTGAAGAAATCTTTGTTAATAAAATTTAAGACAAGCGAACAGATTTCAAAGAATTTTTATATAAACAAAAAAAAAAAAAAAAAATTTATAAAAAAAAAAGAATTGATTAAGGAAAATGAAAAAACTTCGAAGAAACTAAATGAAATGAAATTTCATTAAAATGATTAATGTACTAGTTCGAAATGAAAACTTAATCAAATGGAAAAGAAATGTTGTTCAATGCATAAATATTCTTTTAATATGAAATTTTACAAAATACAATTAAGCTTCATAGACTCAGTCTCCATTTAAAAAGGCAAAAAAATTGCAAACTAACAAAGTAAATAGAATCGATAATTTAAAGACAGTTTTGAACGTTCATACATATGAAAAATCTCTTGCAACAGTTTAATTAAAAATTTCATAAATTCAAGAAATGAGCTTCATTCAATATCGAAAGGATAAATAAACCAATGACAACAACAATAATGCATTTACTTGCTTATTGGAATGCAAAAAAAAAAACAAAATATGAAAAGAAAACAAAAAAATATACAAGAAGAAATGAGAAAAAGTAAATGAACATGAAGTGGAAGAAGCAGCAGCAGCAGCAGCAAAAGAAGAATCGGAATGACAAAACAAACAAATAAACTCAATTTGTAATTGATGCGAACGATTGTTGCAATTTTGAGTTCATTTCGAGGAAAAAGGAAGCAATTAAACAAAAACAGACAGTCGGACAGATAGACAGTCAGACAGATAAGAGAAGAAGGGCAAAAGTGCAACAGCGACAAAATACACAAAAACAACACACACACACATGAAAGACAAAGGATTCACAAAAAGTTTTATCGTGTGTGAGTGTTTATATTTGTGTTTCAGTTATACAAAAGGACACAATCGATGAAAATTGCCCGATTGGCAATAAATGAAATGAAAAGAATCTCAAGCAATAGGGAATATGTGTATCATGAGAAACAAGTTCAATCGAATCAAATCGAAAGAAATGAAGAATGAAAAGGTTTCACCAAAACCCAACCCAATCCAATCCAACTAAAGCAAATCAAATGAAATGAAACCTGGTAGTAATCGCAAAACATTGTTTTCTCTCGACAAGTTCTGCAAGCCTGAATAACATTGAATGACTGGCATTATCCTTATGCACACCCACACACACACATACATATACGACACATTTGAATAGTAATTACGTTATTGCATTGTTTTGCACTAAAAAGGATATCTAGTACATACTACAGCATCATTCATCCATTCATACATACATATGTGCATATTTATTGTTGTGTTTTTTCTATTTGGTTTCAGGATAGAAACAAGGAAATACACAGTCTGATAAATATTTATGTAAAAAAGAAAAAAGAATGGCTAGGAGCAAAAGAATGTATGAGAGAGATTGAGAAACATATTTTGACATTTTGTGCATGCCTGCGAGTAGGACATAAAAGTATGCAACAGAAATATAATCACAGCTTCGTATATGTTGAGATTCTTTTCGTAAAACAAAGACCCGGAGTAAATGTGTAAAAGGTAAAGAAAACAATTACAACAATGACAAAACAACAACAAAAATAGTAGGAGCAGGAACAGGATTATGTGTATGTGCATGTGAGTATGTGCAGGATTCAATGTATGCTTGCGACTGTGTTTCTGACTGAGGTTGAGGCTGGCAATCATGATGCCGCAAACTATTCGAATGCGGCAAGCATTTTGAGTACCTTCATTGGGCTCAGACTGGGCGGCTCACCCAGACACAAAATATTTCCACGCCAGGTTAGTTGACATATACACAAACAAAGAGAGAGAGAGAGAGAAATAGGGAGGGAGGGAGAGAGATATGCCTTTTCCACAATTGTGTGTGTTTAAGGACATGTTTTTCTGGCTGGTCACTTATAAATATTTGAAACGCAATTTCAGATTTTTAGTTCCACTTTTATTTTGGTAAATATCTTTCTTCTCTTTACGAAATGAATAAAATTTCTCATGGAAAGAGAAATGTGGCTAAAGAAGAGGGAGGGGAACAGATGGGAAAATATAAATAATTTTCGAATTGAGACAGTTTTTGAACATTTTCATATTAAAATGTTTATATAAATTTGTATATAAGAGTATTTTTTTTGGAAACTTTATTGCGAGCAGGTGTTATAACTTTGACGTGGTGTTTGTAACACATAAGTCCCTACGAACATGGTACATGGTATACATAGAAATCATCAAGAGAACGAGGACGATCTATTTAGCAATGTATTTATGTTTGTTTATATGTATGACTCTTCTTTCTTTTATTTCCCCCCGCTCTTAGGAACATTTCTTTATTTGCATGAGAGAGAGAGCGAGTGAAAGAGAGAGAGAGAGATAGAAATGAAAATCATGTGTTTGTGTGGAGTGTAGGTGTGTATGGCTTTCTTATAGTTGTATTTGTGAAAACTTTTAATTGTTTTTACGCCAAAAATATCTAACATTTTAATAAAAAAAATATTGGGCACATCTACAAATGAAAACCTATCGAATGGTATATTTTTTTATCAAAATCCATTAGATACCTTAGGTGTACAAATTATCATAAAAAACCTGTTGCCGTATTTATATTATGAAGCTATATGTATTTGGGCGTTTGAGTTTTACAGACTCATTTTATTGTCATACGTATGTCCACTGCTCAAGTACTGCTCTTGCATTTGGTTGCCATGATATAAAAAGCATGAAGTTCGAAATGAGTCTATTCAGAAGCAATTCCTTTTGTACGACTCATCCATCTCTGTGGCACAGTAGCATTGCTTTAGGGAATATTTTTTATTGATAGTTGGGACCATATATTCTCCTGTGGTACTACATCAGGTTTGTGGAACTCCCAACAGTTCTACTAGAAATTTTGTCCCTTTGTCCTTGACTAGATGTAGAACTAATTATACCATACATGATCTTTTCCGAGTTTTATGCACGTTTTCTAATAAGTACTATAACGTCCTCTCGCCCGAGATCTCGCACACTGCGCTTACCATCATCGTCCTTCGCTGCCTACAGGAATCGGATAACTCTACATGAACTGAACGTCGCTTATTGGTTAACCTATCTCGGAGGCCTCTGATGCTCATTAGATTGATTATGTCTTTGACCACACTTGGCTGTGAGTTAGGGCACAGCTAGCTGGTTAGCAAATTAATTACCCCCACCAGGTCAGAGACAGATTCAAATATTTTATTGTGTTTTAGAATCTATTTTATATTTATTATTTCTTTTATTTTAGGGAAAAAGAAATGAAAGGTATACAAGCTTCGGGGTGAGCTAAAGTCAGTGTTCTGTCTCTTTCTTGGTTGATTTGATATCTTTAGTTTTTACCTTGGCCATTGAACAGAACTTCTTCATTTCTTTAAATGAATGTATGGACAACTTGGGATTGGTTTATAGTATAAAACATAGTTTTCGCATCAGTTCCTTATATATATATTTCTTTAAAGCCATTTGTGTAATTACATCAGAAAAACATTTTATTTTTGCATGAGCATTGCAATCAAACCAGATTGGAACCAAGGACTATCAAGTACTACATGCTCAAGACTCTGATGGCATTTGAGTGATACATAGTGTTTATGTTATACCATTATCTTGAACTGCAAAATAAAGTTTATGATGCATGTTTATGTTGTAACAACATTGTTGGACTTATTGGTTGGTGGTTTTCGGTTGTGTTGTTATTGTGTGGGGGCAGATTTATAGGTTTTGTAGTTACTATTGTTGCCTTCATTCATTCTTTCATTGACCATTCATTGAATGAGAATGAGTTACAACATTGTATTACAGCAAAGCACAGGTGTAAAATTTGAAGAATTAAATTTCTTATAATTGCATACAATGTTTTTTGAGAGAAAGAAATTTCAAGAAGATTTCATTTTGATATTCTTGCCAAAGCAAATATTTGCAAAATCTAAAGTTCTAAGTATTACTCATAACATATCAAATATCTTTATTGCTTTGCTTTACTATTATCGCTTACCAACTCTTCATCTGAACTCAAGCCATGCAAATAACTCAAAAGCAGCATTCTCAACTTGAAAATATTCTATAACGTCATTCCTTTTACCCACCCATAGCCTATCATAGTAGATATACATATATTTGTATGTATTCTTGATCTTCTTTTATCTTTGCTTTTCTTAAAAGAAGCTTAACGTTGCGCTTCAGATGTAATTGTGTGGAAATGTCAACAAGATAGTTAACTGCATTTGAAATGCGTATGTATCTATGTATCTGTGGTACCTATGATGTTATATGTTTGTGAGTGTGTGTCTCTTCTATATATTTGTATTATGTTGAAGCACTTTTCATATTTTGACGGTTCATATTTTTCACTATCATTGTACTACTTTCTCTATAAGGAGAATATTTGTGTGTGTATGATGGTGTGTGAGTGTGTGTGTGTAATACTCATTTCCTGTATTCACTCGGTTTTCTATCTATATTTTTCTTCTTTTAGTGCAGCTTCCTTATTCGAGTAGCGTTGTAAAATATCACACAAAAGCAAGCTATTGTCGTTGTCAAAATGACAGCAGAACGTTTTGTACAAAAACTTTAAGTCACACAAACACACATGAGTACTATAAAGTTAAGTCCAAAAGGGTGAGATGTTTTTGGGGAGGAGAAATGGAACAAGAGTTACACATATGTGGTGTGGGAGTATACCATAGATATGAGGTTTCTATTGCAAGCAAGAGTATGACACGTTATGTCATTTGCAAGTAAATCTAAGTTAAAAAGAAATTGTTGAGAATCGTTGATAATGATGATGATGAGTAGCGCTACTTGGGGGTTTTCTTTATATGAAAACTATTCTTTGGCATATAGAAATACTCATAATCTGACATAAGTGTGCGTGTGTGAAGTACTATAGATTAGGCATATGGATTACATAGTTGGTTTTGGCATTAAAGAAGAAACAGACATAGAGAAATAAAGTTAACATTAAGAGATTTGTTATGCCCTCTGTTTTCTATATCAATAATATTTCAATTATGAAAATTAAATACACATGCTTGGACTACAATTGCCTTTTCCTAGATCAATTTAAGGTGTCATATTTGTTACATACTATTATGAAAATATATTAATTATCTCTAAGAACTAATACATAGCTCAAGGCCTTAGTTACTTTAGTTACTCATATTGTAATTAGAATTAAGTTAAATAAAATCAATAATATTAATTTTCTTATTTATTTAATAATATTGTTTAAACCATTTCAGACTAAACTTTGTTTACACTGTTTCCTTAAGGCTTTTGTGAGCTAATGAAGTGTAAATGAACCAAGATATTATATCAAAACATAGTACATGTTTGTAATATAATATAAGTATTAAAGCAATTGGACATGCAGCTTATTGATATTTAAAATATAAATTATTTTGCCAATAGCAATAATAAGTTTATTATTATTTACATTCAAAGCATTAGAAACGTGGAATAGAAGTAAACAAAAGATATTAGAAATATGCAGTTCATTCAATTCAAAATATATAAATTAATGCCATTCTTAAAGCATTGTATCAAAACATAGTTGATTCACGTTAAAAATAGTGAAATTAAGTCATTAAAATATATTAAATATACGTTACAAGATAATGAGTTCATAACAAAAGCTACTTCAATAATAGTTTTTCAGATGAAGTGCACCACATGTGGCCTTCGTTCCCATGGTCAAACAATTCTAAACTCTTAAGTACTATACGAGTATACCATACTTCAGTGGAAAGAATACTGTTTGCACTAAAAAACATAGGTTAGATTATAGGTAGCAGATCAGTGTTGCGAAGAGTTATGGATCACAGTTGGGTAGGTGTATTGTAAAAGCAACATGTTATAAAAAAATGCTGACATTGACCTTAAGTGACCCATCCATAGCAAATATATTCTCGTAATCTGTTCGTCGAACAAATATACGTTTTGCCACAATATTTGGAACAGTGCGTATTTTTAAATTGTAGAGGAAATTGATACGGTCGTGGTGTTGATGGTGGTATATACTTGAGGTACGCGAAGAGGGAGAAATTCACCCACACTAAGCTTTTAAAGGAGCTAAAAGAGATTTCCTCGGTAGATTTGAAGAATTTTCTTCAAATTGATGGTTCAACTTATGGGGCATTATTAAGTTTAATAACTCCCGAAATACGAGAATGGACATAATGCCAAATGAGAGGCTTTCAGCTACTTTGCGCTTTTGGCAATTTTTTTTAGGGTTCCGTACCCAAAGGGTACTAACGGGACCCTATCACTAAGCTACTGTCGTCCGTCCGTCCGACTCCGCTGTATCTCATGAGCCGCAATAGCTAGACAGTTGAAATTTTCACAGAGTGTGTATTTCTATTGTCATGATAGCAACAAATACTGAAATACAGTTTAAAAATAAAAGGGGTCCCCATACAAGAAACGTGTGCTCCAATCTTCATTTTTTTGCTTTTGAAAATTTTCACATTTCCCGATCTCAATGTTGATATGCAGTATGAATACTGATTCTACCCTAAACATAAGTCAAATCAATAATTTAATATTTGGAGAATGAGCTTTTTGCCAATTTCATAAGAAATGCATATTCATTGTGTTTGGAATTGCTCGAGTATTATTGAATACATAATTCATTTTTGCGGCAAAAAATCTTGTACGATGGTACGGAACCCTCCGTGTGCGAATCCGACTCACACTTGGCTGATTTTTTACTAGTTCCACCATAGCGTTTTCATCAATTTGTTTGTATTTTTATGGTAAAACTTCCCCACCTTTATTCTTTATTTTAGTTTGCGACAATGCAGGCTCATTTCTTAAAGAAATAATAAATTCCACTAAAAATTGTTTTGACATTGTACGTTTTTCGGCACAATGTGCATCCATTATCAAACATGTTGAAACGAACACAGCAGAAATTTAAAAAAATCTAATTTTTGGCGAACAAAACAGCGAACACTAAAATCTGTTCGCGATCACGTCCACTAACATTGAACATTTTGTCGAAGCGGGCAGGTTATGCGAACATATTTGCTGCGGATGGGCCATCGTTTTAGAGATATTTTGTCAATACAGAAAAAAAAAAGAAATAATAGAGACAGACTCAAAAACATTATCCATTTTATCTAAATTAACATTTGAATTGATCGACTTATCCATAATCGGTATTTCATACAAGAACTACAACATCTATGGTTAGACCAATTCTTGAATACGCACCTTGTGTATGCGACCCACAAGTTAAAAAGTATAGTGATAGTATTGAATCAAGAAATACAAACATCAAGCTATCATCCCGAAATTATCTAGTCGTAGAAAGACTCTTGGTGTCAATCACACAACTTATACTACGACTCTATTTCTTCCGATCAGCTAAATTCTAATTTTTTAACTCATCTTAATACACACCATTCTACATATCAACCAATTAACTTAATCT
Source organism: Amiota communis (assembly GCA_037043315.1). Taxonomy (NCBI): domain Eukaryota; kingdom Metazoa; phylum Arthropoda; class Insecta; order Diptera; family Drosophilidae; genus Amiota; species Amiota communis. The sequence goes on from JBAMAV010001052.1 coordinate 645,377, forward strand.
CATTTGCGAGGAATACACCTGGACCAGAGACTTACCTGGAAAAATCACATTAAAGCGAAACAAATTCAGCTAAAAATAAAGAAAATTAACTGGCTCCTTGGACCACGGTTTCAACTTAGTCTAGAAAATAAAGTTCGACTCTATAGGCACTTCGAAGCCGGTGTGGGCATATGCAATGCAATTGTGACCAACGGGAAGTGATTTCAACATTGAGATACTGCAGAGGTGTCAGTCTATGATGCTACGTACAATAACAAGTGCTCCTTGGTACGTGTATGTGACCAATTTCCACCGCCATAAATACTTCAAAATACCATATTTATAAATGCATGAATGAAATAAGATTTTGTCATTTAAGATAAGTCATTTTGTAATTTATTTTATGCACTTCCATGTTTTTGGCAGCCAATATACAATAGCTTGTTCGTTCAAATAAATATAATCTGTGTAATTTTGAGCAACGTTTGGGAACACTTTTTGAATAAAAATTGTCAGGAAAGGAAACGCAGTCAATCAAAACGTCTAAAGGATTTTGCCATTACCTATGTCAATGAATTGTTTGGAAATTATTTCTCCAGAACGATCATTTTGCAACTTGTCACGCATAATTCTTGTGCTTATTTAACACAAAATTGATGAAGTAGGAAAGCATTCAGATTTAAAGCAGCAAAGCATAAAAACTTAGAAGTGAACGAAAATGTTGGTGTGTGGTTTTACAAAAAGCTTAATACTAAAAAAAAGTATATTAAAGTCTGTATCTCCAAAACTATGCCACCACCGGATCCAAATGTAGCTAATAACCATGCACTTGACCCAATAAGTACATAAGTATAAAAAAATGTCATCAAAAACGGTCCAGCTGTCCTCGAGTTTTGCGCTTAGCATCAATTTAGCGATTCATTTTTATATATATGGATTAATAAGATAGCGCTAATGTATCTTAATTGTATTGTACAACCCTATGTGTTAAGTCTAAAATTTAACTTTATAGTCCATAGTATAGTACATCTGGCTGATGGAGTTAGGTCTGTACTCGAAGTACCGAAGTGAGTTGTGGTCGATGGTTTTTTTGTATTTAAAAAATAGTTTTTATGTTTTTTTTGGATTTTCTTAAAGATAAATTTATCTAAATTTGTTAAAAGTTTATTTTACAATATTTTACTAATTAATGGATTATTTAAAAAAATAAATGTGCTGAAACTAGTATTAAATTCATATTGGGGCAAGTTTAATTAGCGATGCTTTTGTGTGGTTGTGTTGTGTTTTCTTAAATTTACGAATCCAATAAAAACAAAAGCAAATACGAGTGGTTTTTTTGATGTTTTATTTAAGAGCGTGTCTTGCCATAACTCATGTTGCGCTGCACTAACCCAAGGGTCTTTCATTTTTGAACTGTTTGTTGAACAACAACCAGAACAACAAAAACAAAGGCAACAACGAAATTTTGTAAATCGAACTAACATGAGGCTACCAAGTCATGACTGATTAGAATGGAGTGGTATGCATAGTCAAGACGAGTCCAGTCGAGTAGTGTTGAATTGAGTTGAGTTATGTTGAGATGAGTTGAGTGCTTCGTTGCACTTCCTCAAAAATGTATCTGATGTTGCTGCTGCTACTGCAACTTGGCTTATGTGATTTGTATTGTTGATTTTGTTGTTTGCATAGGCGGATTTTTTTTTTTTTGGGTTGTTTGTGTTGCATGCAACATCGGCAATGAATATTCGTTGCAACAAAGCAATCACATGCTTCATTCTTGTTCTGATACGATTGTGCAAGTTGTTGGTTTAGTCCAAGCTTTATGGCTATCCGTTCTGAGTGCTTCTCTGCTTCTCTGCATCTTTACATCTCTTTGTCTTCTCTTATTGTAGGCAGAAGTAACAACAAAAAAAAAAACTAAATTTATGGTTGCTATGAAAACTAACGTATTTTCTGCGGCATTTTTCATTGGAAACTCTATACTCTCGTACAATAGTAATTGTGAATATTTTTCATCAAACTTACTCAGATAATCGTATAAGATTCTTTTGCTTATATAGGACTATGTGATGCTCTAAGTATTTCTCTATTTGTTAAGGGCCAATTATCATCTTACATCTTGATATTGTTGACAACAACAGGCAGTTTTATTTAAGGATAATTTCTTTTTTGACATGGGCCAAATAGCTTGTTAAAACTTACTATTTAGTTCTATGAATTTCTTTCAAAATTTACTGAATCCATAAAGCACTTAACTTATGGTTATGGCTTATTAGACATGCTTAAATTCATTCATTTTGGCTTTTAGTCCAATGAACATAGAACCAACTAAGTCACAGAGACACAAACAGAATCACCATCCATCTTAAAGGTCATCAAGTAAAAGCCATGGAATAAAATCAGTCAAAAGATTGGAAATGAAGACTACATAAATTCCAAATTGTAATTCTTAGAACGCCCTCAACAAATAAACTGATGGTTAAATTTCCCCCTTTACTTTATTACTTTTAGTGAGGATTAATGGTTCTTTTAAGTTAATTTACCATAACTTCTTTACTCATTCTTCTTATTCTTAGTTTGTCTTGTCTCATCAGCCACTATATAATTTTTCATTTCATTTTGCATTTTTTTAAGAAGAGCAACATAGTCATTCTTCGTTTTTTCGCGTTGTGTTTGGTCATTAAATGTGCCACAACAACAGCAACAATAAAACTGAAATCTTTGGTTGCGTCCTGGGCTTATGGCAAATTCCATAAGCACACTTGTCGCACCCTATTGGATTGGATTGGATGTGATTCTTCTGTTGATTCTTCTGCTGATTCTCCTTTAGTGCAGATTTTAGTATTATACTTGACTTAAACTTTGCCTGCTTACAAACCATTTTTTCTTATCTTTGAGTGTTGCAATAAAATATGAGGCAACTAAACAATAATATAGCACATCGTATTATCGAAAGCACTGATGATGTGTCCTGATCAGATCAGATCACAAAGTTCTATCAATTGTTGCCGCTTTGTACCATATAATGTTGCCACAGTATTTGTATGACAATAATTGTAAAGGGCAGAATTAAACTATTTTCCGAAATGCCCATTGGATTTTTCACCTTTCAATCTCTTCTACAAACAATCAATATTATTGCACGACTTAAACTATTTGGCAACAATATTGTTTGTTCATCTATGTGCCACTTTAATGCCTTTGGTTTGCTCTTTTACGATTCTTTTGCTACTCATTATGTTCACCACATTTCGCTTGAGATATATGAGCCATATAAAACCATCAATCTATTGTGAGTGCACAAAGGCTACCTCCCCTTCGAATCATTACATTCAATTTTCAATTTCCACACCTGGTGGCAACACTTTGCGGCAACCAACATAATTATCTGCAGTAAAATAGTAAACACAATAACTGCAACAGTGGAACACAGTGGATTGAATTGAAGTTGCTAGGATACGTTAAAATGTTGCCGAAGTCAAAGAAACGTGAAGAGCAACGTTGAACAATAAAATCGCCCCAAATTACCTTTGTCCAAGCATTTGCTAATTTATTAGCCAAAGCCAAAGCAGCTGGGGACGCGCATCGCGAAAGAAGGCAGTGGCGAGCTTAAATCGATACGTGTGATGATGCTTGACGTAGATACACGTACTACAATACTATAATGGTATATAGAATACTGTGAACATAGGCTTCTAGGCACAGGTTGATAGCAGAGTAGAAGTCTTGCTCAAGGTCGTTATAAACTTGATGTTGCTGATGAAGATTAAGATGAGAGTTACAGCAGCATCAGCAGAAGGTATCTTCTTTCATTCTTTGCTGTTTTTCTTGTTGTCGGCAATAATAAATTTATGCATTTCTTGTTTTGTTGTGTTTACGGACAAGGAGGATAAATGTAGGATGGATCCTTTGGAAAAGAAGTTATAAAAATTGTTTCTGTTTGTGTTTGTGTCTGCTGCATTTGGTGTTAATTCAAGAAAATTGCTGCTGGGTAATTGTCGGTAATTGCATGACCATGTTGCTAGGTTAGGTCAAAGTGTTGTTTTGTCTGTGATGTTGCATAAGGCTGAGCCGCACCCATGCGTACAGGACATATAAACACATTACACACATATGGATGTGTGGAGTTTGTGCAAGTATGGACACGAAGACTAAGTAAGTACAGCAATTACTCTATGCTTTGCTCTTTTGTATGACTATGACTATGACTATGATGATGATAATAATGATGATGTTGATGTTGCAAGTATATAGTATAATGATGCTGTTGCTGCTACTTTTGTTATTGTTGGTTACTTTGGTTACAATGTGGGCTCATTTGTGCAACAACTAGTAACAGCAACAGCAGCAACAGTAACATTAACCACGAATGAACGCTATATTACAAACAAGGCCACAATTTACGCATAACATGAACATGGTTGGGACAAATCATAGCTTTGGGACAATGCCTTTATAGTAGTAGTTGTACTCTGTTCTGTTCTGTTGAAAGATTGTTGAGTAATTGGCTTTGTTGACTACGCTTTCATATCTACATACATGTACTATCTGCAACATAGTTTGTATATCTGCCATGCCACAGGAGATGCTTATGGCTTTGGCTAATTTAAAAATTGGTCAATTTAAGGCATGTTGCAAACATTTGAAGCTTAACCATGATTGTCATAATTGTGGTAAGAGTATTTCTTGCCACAAAAATGGGTTTATATGTATGTCACACGGTCTCTACTACATATACTCGTACACGTAAGATCAAAACCGTAAGTATTTACACGTCGTTAGCTTTGAATTGAGCATCATGAAAATTTAAATTTTTGTGCTATTTTTGATGCAAATCCATCGTTTTTGGTATTTTTTGTTTTGTTCTCAGTCTTGGGTCAGTCATTCTCAATTCTTTTTGCACGTTAAATCTTTTTTCTCATTGTTTGAAGATACAATATTTCATCCCTTTTTTTTACCATACTTCTTCCATAAATCTGTGCTGTGCTTCTTTTCCTTCACATTGTGATCCCTCATAATGAAAAACCACAATTTTATGGCAACAAATTCCTCTGCCTACTATTCTCTCTACTTCCCAACCGATTTAAAGGCTTTTAAATCCTTTTTTTCGCATTGATTCTTCTTTTGTATCTTGTTCATTCTATCCATTTGCTTGTATTTACTGACTGACACATGTGCATGTGTGTGAATGAATATATTTTAATAACATTTTTGTATGTTTGCTTTGATATTTGTGGCATTTACTTTTATGTTAAGATACACAGATACACAGAGATACAAAATGAGTCTAAGTATAAGCGATAAATTGTGCTTGAAAGGTTTTCACTTTGGCATTGATTGAGTTGGTTTTTATTTATTTATGTACAATATATTCCTAAAAGAAAGATGAGCTTCATTCTTTATTGTTATTTTCGCTTGATTGGAGATTTACGCTTTTACTTTAACGAAATCGCTTCTAAATCTGATGATATTTGCAAATTTCCTGTAACTTCTTTTGCTAAACATACAATAATTGCATTTTAAAGGATTTAACATAAACCAAATTTGTGTGCCCTCTAAGTCGGAAGAGATACAGTTTTTGATTGAAATACTTGTGAATGATTTATGTCAATTACAGAAAATACAATATCTTCAGTTCAAAATTATTCGACAAATACCTTTGAAGACTAAAAATAACTTTGTTATTCGTTAAAATCTAGAATATGGCTTAGCAGACTCAAACTTTAAACTTCAATTATTCAAAACATTATGCAGAGATCTTTGGAATGCAGATTTCAAACAGATGTAAGAAGTTCTGACGTATAAATTTCTTTAATAATTGATAAAAATATAAGGTGGTTTGATTTTACAATAAATATGTTCATTATATAACCGAAATTTAAATATAAATCGTATAACACATAGCGCCATCTTTTAAAGTTTGAATGGTGAATTTTTTATTCTGTTGATCGCAGTTAAGCTCAAGCTGATCCATCGTCAGCTGACTAAGTCATGCACATTTTGATAGGACCTATTTGGGTGCTTGTGTCGGAAAAACAAATGAAAAAAGAACATGGAACAAACTTAAATTTGGAAAAACTGACTGAACACTGAGCCTTACGAAATGTTTAGAAAAATTTATGGTGATGTAAAGTGGCCGTGGGGATTTAGATGATAATCCAAGACCTGGACGACCAGAAACATCAAATCGTGCTGAGTTATGGGAAAAAGTATGTGAAAAAATAGCTATCGATGTTGGCAGAAGAATTAAATTCATCTTACTGTATAATCTACACAATATTAACTGAACATTTAGGTAAAAGAAAGCTCTATGCAGGTTTTGTTCCATAGCAGTTAAATGAAGATCAAAAAGACGCTCTTATTTGGAGACTTCTTTTAAAACAATCAAATATAAATGCTACTAAATTTAACGAAAAAAAAGGAACCAAAGTCTAGTCTTTTTGAATCCTGAATTAGAAGAAAAACTTGTAATTTTAACATTAAATTATTGTATTTACCTTTCCATCAAGTAAATTAAACTTGATTAAAATTATCATATATTATCATAGTTGCTTATCAAAAATTGTATACACTTGACTCGAAAGTCCTTTATGGTAAACACAAGATACACATAACATTTAGTATGTAGTATTTCAGTGTCGTGTGTGTATTATTTCATGGTAAACTTAAGTCAGCAAATTGTAAAATCTAATCTCATCATTAACTTACACAGACAAACGATGTACGATTGACGTATGATGGAGAAACAGAGAGACTTTGGAGGACAACGATTGACATAAAACCAAATTCAATATGACTTTTCATACCCAGTCTAACTAAAACCTTGGTCTTCTCAAAACAAACCAACAAAATAAAAGGAACAACAATAATATGAAGAAAATAACAACAAAAAGCAAATAACTTAAATGTCATGCTTACATTTCACAAGGTACTGGAAGAAAGTGTAGTATAGAGTAGTGTAGTATATGTAGGAAGTTGAAGAGGAAAGAAAGGCCAAGAAATCTGCCATACATTTTATGTAATAGATTAAAGTCTTCTAAATCACCTCATTCCATTGGACCAACAAAGAACCCTTACTTACAATGTCCGACAAGGCAAATGAAATTGAAGAAAATTGCATTTGTTCGAAAGCGAGAGACAATTTCGAAACAATTGCAAAACTGTTTGACATTCTACCTGTGACGATGACGATGATGATGATGATGCCTTCGATTCATGCGACTTAGGGATAAGGAAGTTAGGGCTGGCCAACTTAGGATGCTGTAGTTGTTGGTGCTGCTGCTGCCAAACAGTTTAGCAGGTAATACCTTATATTGATACACAAACACATACAAACAGTTAAAGAGATAGTCATCAATAGCGGCAACATTTAGAAACTACTTGGGAAGGACAGAATACTATAGTATAGAATAGCACAGTAAAGCTTTGCAATAGTTGGCAACACATGATGCAGACAGTTGACTGTTCGATTGCTTGCAACTCATAGACCAGACAAGCCCAACCCAACCCAGTCCATCCAAGATCAGACTTCCTAGTTTGATTGCATGCCAAGCTAAGCTCATACCTTGGGCATCTTATTCCATTCCATTCCAACCCATCCAATCCCATTCCTCTTGATATTGGCGACATGCCTTGGACAGCATTTCAACATTTTCCAGTCATTTGCTGTCGTATAATTTTGTTGTTGCTATTAAAACGACAAAATGCTGCTGCCGGTATTGACCGAGACTAAAAATGTAAATGATGCCAATTGGCAATATTCACTTGGAGTCAGTTTTAAGAGTTATTCAGAAATGTTTTCTATACCCATTCACAAGCAAATTGAATCAAGTATAGTACACCGTACTTGTTTGTGTATCTACAATACATGCTACTTTTTCATTGTACTCGTAGTTGTAGTAGTAGTAGTACACTTTTTTCCATATATTGTAGTATGTGAGGGTGTGTGACTTGTTATGAGTCGGCTACAACATTTTGGTGGCTACCACTTTTGGTTAGGCAATGTCGTTGTCGTCATCATCATCATCATCATCATAAGTATCGGCATCATCGTCATTGTCGACATTTTCGATATTTGCAACATTCACATTGTTCATTTGCTTGCTGTTTGCCTTGCATAACTTAAACTTGTGCGTTGCTAAGTCATGTATTCGTATCTACTTGTACTTGTATCTGTGTGTTGTGTTTAGAAAGCGGCTTAAATGGCCAATGTTCGTTGTATTATTGGCCTAAAAACTTGTGCCAATGATGTTTTCCACTGCTACTGTAAATGCAACTGCCACTGTCACTGTTGCAAGTCAACCGCATAATTATCTCTTCATTAACTTTTTGGTTTTTTCGGACAAGGTAAGAACAAACAACTATGTAGAAGCATCATTTTGTTATTGATTGAATAGATAGGTATTTGACTTCTTAGATTAGAGTTTCTGATATTGTTGCTTTTCAGTCACGGGGTTTTAAATAAATTAAAAATTCGAAATGGAATACTTAATTATACATGCAGTTATTTAAATAATGCATAACTTTTTGCGAAGCACTTTCAATTATTTTTACACAAATAATTATAAAAAAATTCTATTAGATTTCATACCTAATTTTAAATAATAATTTCTGTATTAAGCTGATTATACGAGTATATGCATAAGCGCAATTGAATGTACTATTTACATTGAATTAATGCTTTTTTGACTTCTTAATGATTAATAAAAATTACGTTGATCTAGTTCTAAGTTCTCTATTCCACCTATGATGAAGCTGATCGAGACTTATAAGAGAATGGATGATTCTAATTTTGTAGGCATTTGACGATTTCAATAGACGTAAATTTTGTGCAGAATACAAACAAAGACAAAAAGCAGTACATTTCCCCCAAATAAAAACGCAGTATTTTTGTCAGTACATGTGCTCGGTCAATACTGTACTTTTTCCCTGAAAAATAACATTATTATTTATTTATTTATTTTATTTAACCCATGAATCCATATTTTAGTATGCTTACAGTTTTAAAATTTTTACATGGAGTTCTAGCTTTGATCATAACTTAACTACTAAGGAAAACAGGTTATACTTTATTTTAAATTATTTTTTGCAATATTCTCTTTTTTACCCGACTGTCAAGAAGGTTAAGTTTTTCGTGCGTATCTTGTATGTTTGTAAATTTCTTTATTACCACGTTTCTTCCAAATGGCTTGATGGATTTTGAAAGTTAAGGTATCATTATTTTCGTCTTGAAAACCCAAGTGTCTCTAGATAGGTTTAACAAAAATTGATTATATATTATATTATTGTTATTTTAAATTGTATTTTTTGCAGTCGGGTTTTTGATTTTTTAATTATTATTTGCTTTTTGATAAAAAACAAGTGAAAATAATATTAAAAAAAAAAAAATACATTGATTCACCTAACATCTGATCTGCATATCCACCGCAGAAGGTAATAAATATATTTTTCTAGGGATTTACTTGTGGAAGTAACCAAACTTACTTCAAAATACAATACCAATACAAAGGAACAACCATAGAAGGAAATATTGAAATGCCACCTTCCACGGTTTTGATTTTATATTTTATCTTTGAAGTGATTTCTGGTTTTTGTTTTTGAGATATAGAAAGATTGGTATTGACGGTTAAAATCGGACTAAATGTTTCTACACTTAAGCGTCTTTCATCAGGAGTCCAAGTTTTGTTTATACGCTCTACTGTTGAGGTTGTCCCGGATAAAACATAGAATGTATTCAACAAGCTTGGACATTTCTATACAGCGATTCTCGACCGAGACATTGTCTTCTTTCTATTGTTGGAGTTTTTCACTGGTGCAGTAGTTTTTTATGTAATTGAACTCGTTGTGCAATTTACCTGCATTTTCCTTTTTTTAGCAATCAATTTGAGCATAACTTGCTCAACATCTTTCCATGCTGTATTGTTTTTAAACTAGCCTAAGCATATTAGTGCCTTAAAATGTTTGGAAACATTGAAAAGTAACTAAAATTGATTGAGTTATTATTTTTTTTTTTGAATATTTATGGGATTAAAAAAACGTAGTACATATATAGTATTTTGGTAAAAAACGCAGTATACAGGTTTTGGGTCTAAAACGCAGTACGGATACAAGCATTAAGTTTATATACTAGAGTAAATAAATTCCATTTGAATGTAATTTTAAGAGAGCGTATCACATGATTTTAAAAGAATTTCCAAATGTAATGCATTATCAACTGGTAATCAACCTTAAGTTATGAAGGATCATGTATATTTCTGGGTTGGATTTTAATAAGAATATATGGGTACATTGGTACATGCGTAATAATGACGATACTGTCTCCCATTACCGACTAAATTATGTTTTTACTCTTCATGTCACTCCTGGCAGAACTTTCTTCTGCAAGAACTGTCGAACGCTTGCGGCGAATATCCACTATGTAGTGGAACACCCAATGGGTCGGTGGCTAAAGTTCTGGGGCGTCTTTTAAATACGCCTTTGAACACCTACAATGTCAAACTTATATGGTATCGATAATCAATGACGTAAGTTTATAATTATCAAGTAGGAAACTGAGAAAGTAGAGTTGGATTTTGCTATATTCATAGTCTTGATAACGTCAAATACATTAGTAAAGTCGAGTCTGATTTATGTATTTTATATGTTTCCTAAAATCAAAGTCTTTTAAGTTTAGCATCAATCTTCTGCCTATCAAATATTTTTATGGAAACTAAGGTGAATTTCTCATATTTCATATTTACTTATCTTTTTCAATTGATTATCATTTTTTGTTCATATTTGCTAAGGCTTTCATGCTAATTTCCCTGAACGCATTGATCAAAGAACGAGCATTGCCTTAGTAGATGGATTCGTAATGTCAGTGTCTAGTTTTGAAATCATTCAAAGAACTACAGACAGTGTCATTCGATTACTTTGTCGTTATGGACGTCATAGCATCTCCATTTCTAACAACATGACACTTGTCTAACTATGGCTATGACTATGACTATGGCTCTGGACAACACTGAAGATAAACACACATATATTCTATGTGTGCACGTACATGTGAAGCCCCTTATTGTGTTGTTGCAAATTTAAGCTTACTTTTTCAGGGCACAAGTATCTGTTATTGTGAATGTTCGGTTGTCTGCTCTTCAAAAAATTGTCAAATATTATGAGGTACACGTTTCGTTTATGTCTTCCGTATGTGAGTATTTATGTTATGTGTGTTTGTATGCGTTCATATTTGTTTTTTGGTATACGTCAGATTATCCCATTGCGTTTTGTCTCCTTTTCTATTTTAAAATCCTTCCAATTTTTGAGAGACTACTACAAAACTTGCAACCAATTTTCATGCCACAAATTTGTACTTCACACTTGTTCAGACTTGTTCTGGCCCTTCTCTGCTCTGGTCTGCTATAGTGTGTGCAATAGGCAGTTGGCAGCTGTGTTTTTGTGCCGCCATTGATAGGCTCTTCTTTCATGGATACCCATACAGATAGTAGTAGAGTAGAGCCTTTTATGCTTTCGTTTGCCAATATTTTTAGATTTTTGTTTTCTCTCCTCATATTTTCTAGTTTTTTTATTGGATTCGCCTTACATAGTACATAGTTTGATCGAGTTGAGGCTGGTAACTTAGGGATAGTTACGCAATAACAGCTTGCTATTGACATTCTGTGGTGTTGCTAGATTAACATGGTAAACGTTACGCACTCCAGTCAGACCAAAGTATCTACAGAATGATAAAATGATGCTGGTGGTGGTGAGCAAGTAACAGTTACGGCCTACACCTGTTGCCATTTGTTCTTGCTATTGCTGTTGTTGTTGTTGTTTGCCGGTAGTTTATGTTTATGGCTTTGCATGACAACCTTTCAGCTTCCGGTATTTGTGTAAACAACAAAAGCAACCCAAAAGAAGAAGGATACTTTGTCAGACTCCTCACCCTTATTCTACAGTGTACATTGGATAGATACTCACTCGAAGTTACCTTTCCCATTGGGTCTTTCTTCATGGTTGTGTGGTTATTTTTTATATTTATTTATTTTAAATAAATTTTACACGGAAGCTTTTATGTAAATTTTATGGTAATTTGTACTTGTGCTTCAATATTATCTTGTTCTTTGTCTACGTCTCCGTCTTCATCTCCATTTTCTTTAAGTAGTCGTTACATAAATTTCATTACAAGTTGTTGCTGTTGTTTGTTGTAATATCTTGTGAATCTTCAAGCGATTTACTCTTGCTGTTGTTAGTGTTGTTGTTTGCTTGGGCGTACTTACAACGAATGAAGCATAATAAGAATGAGAAGCTTTAACTTGACAGCGAGTTCAATGTTAAGCTTATTTTCCTATTGGACTTCTTGTCCATCCATTCATCTATCTCTATCCGTTTGTCTGTCTGCCCCATCTGTCTGACTGTCTATCTGTATATCCATCTTTAGGTCACTTTGCACTGTGTACGAGTATGTCCCCTTGCTTGTATCTACTTATGTTTTGTCTTAACTTGGTTGGTTTTAGTTGCGTTGCGTTGCGTTGCTTTGCGTTACGTTGTGTTGTCTTACTTTGAGTTACCAAGCGATGAAGTAAGTTTAATGTTTAGTTATTAGCTTCCCTAAGCTGATCTTGAGCTTGATTTGTCTAAAGTTAAATTGAATTTTTGTCTGATTTTACATTTGAGGGCTTTTAAATCTTTAAGTGTTTTTTGAATTTACTTATTGTGCTGCTTCTGCTATGTTAATATGGAAATTTATTTAGTTTTAGTAAATAAAATAAAAAAGAAGGTGAAGAAGGTTGCCAAGTAAAGTATTTCTATGGAAAAAGTAAAGCATTTGGATATTGTAATATTTTTTTTAAAGATTTTACAATATTAAATCGAAAAACAATGTTAATCACTCTCGCTGGAAGCCTCCTTTATTATTTTAAACAAACGACAACAACCCATTGTGGCGTGTCTCTACTTTCAGTGACCTCGGAGTCGTTTTAGACCCTAAACTGAGCTTCAACCATCACATTTCTTCAACTATTAATAAAGAAAAAAGTATTTTTGGTTCTATTAAAAGATAGTTTAAAGAATATAATGATCCCTTCTATACCAAGCTACTTTTTATCTCTCTAGTCCGCTCAGTACTCATCTGGACATCATCTCCAACAGTGCCAAAAATGGACTAAGGTGTACAACAACATTGTAGTAGGTATACTGGTCCTTCAGGCGGATGAGAATCCACCGTCAAATAAATGGTGCCTAGGGCGTGTAATGGAAGTGAACCCTGGTCAGGAGGGACTTGTTTGAGTAGTCACAGTGAAGACAAGGTCTGGTATATTGAAGCGCAGCATACACAAGATATGCCCGCTACCTCTGGAGTCGAATGGGACTTAAGTTGGTTGGAGGGAGATTCCAAGGCGGGGAGTAAAGTTCTCTTGAATTTTATATATTTACTAATCTTTGAAGTTTGGAATTGACTGCTCTCTGAAGTGGAGTGATTTTATTATTTATCTTGTACTCTCTTTAAGTTATCTTTAGTTTTTTTTAGATTATCTACTGTTTAACTAAGTATAAGCATTGTACAAAATGATTTAATAGGCTAAGTGATTGAAAGGAAAAAGAAATAAAATTAATTACAAACTGAAAGTCCCATGAGTCAGTCAATACATCAATGCAAGCAATTCCTTCTTTGCACTTCGTAGTTTAAATGGGAACCCTAGTGTACTCAAACAGGCTTCATCCTATAGATCTTTCTTCGTTGAGTAATCACCGAATTTCTGTAGGCATAAACTTTCTACATAAACTTAATACTAGTGTTGTTGATTTACCAGGGCTTTTGAGTCAACAAAGTTTCAGTGTTCCTAGTTGTACCACTAGAAATTTCGTTCCATTTGCTCTAGGTAGATGCACAACTAACTTTGCCTCACACAATCCATTTCGTGTATTATGTGCTTATTACAATCAAATTTATTACATCCTCTCTCGTGAGATATTGCCCACTGCTATCAATGCTCTGGTCCTGGAACACCTACGCTTCTCCAACGACCGTGATTGAATCTGGGCGATACAATTTTGGATGGGGTACCTATTGTTTGTCTCTGACCTCCCATGGCTGTGAGTAGGGGCATTGCTTGCAATTTAGCATATAAATTTTCCTTACAGGGTTAATGGCGGATCCTTAATTAATTAGTTTCAAATTGTATTTTAATATTTTTATCGTACTTTTTTGAGCAGTTGTTTTACTTTAGATGACAGTAAGTCTTCATAGATTAAATATATAAATAAAAAAAAATAAAACTTGAATATTCTTAAAACAATATTTACTACATTGAAGTAACATACATGTTCTTCTTACGGATTGAGATAACTAATTATAACTAAGCAAAGTATGATTAAGGCAATAACTCTTTTATCTATTAATCTCATTTACAATTGTTACTCATATCATCATTGTCTTTCAAATGGTCTTAAAGGGTAAGATATGCTTTCTCTAAATAGGTTTGATTTGACAGAATCGAATTGAATTGAATTGAATAGAATTTAACCTGATTTGTTATAAGCTTCATGTCTTGTTGTTGATCTTGAGTGTTTCTCAACATGTCAGCACTATTATATATTACATTTTTTAATAGAAATGTTCTTTATTCATATTTCAACAAAATGATTTCGCTGTACTATTTAACTATTGTATATCCAAATGAACTACTCAATCATTTCTATAATAATAATAGATCTGTCCACTTTATTATGATTCCCAAAATATTTATAAAATTCCACAACAATTGTGTAAGGTTCAACACACTTGCCAAAGAAACGTGTCCGAGTCCATGACTTAGTCAGTCATAAGTAAATTAACAAAATTTTAAACACTTCAACAACATCAAGGATTTAAATGTTTTTGCAGTATTCTGTTGTTCTTGTTCTACTATACTCGAATTTTATGATAAAATTCAATTAAAAAAAAAAAACAAAATAAACAAATAATGCGTAACCACATTAAAGTGTAATACTTTTGAAGTTGTTGTTATGAAATTATTGTATTGTATGGATTTTTGTTGTTGTTCTTGTTGATAACCACACACATTTTCACGCATACAAAACCGCTGCTGAACCAAAATAATACAATAATAATAAAAAACATACAAGAAAATACCAAATAAAAATAATAATAATAATAATAATATGAGCAGGCAACAAAATGCTGAATCATGCGGACGCGTCAAGTGTGCGCGTCTCTATGGCTGTGGCCGATGGTGGTGGCATTTAAGCTAAAACCGCATAAAAAATCATGAACAAAAAGCATTAAACGCATTAAGTCAGTTCATAATACTTAATAAAGTTAGATGATGATCATAATGATGATGGCGATGATTATGAGAAAGAGTTGAGAGTACAAAGGAGCAAGAACTACGGACATTTCTATCAATAGCAACAATGAAGACTATTAACCAACCAACCTCATACACGTTATGTGGCTAATAAAAACAAAAAAAAAAAAAATAACCATTCTCACTAAACTCAATGAAAACAAAAAACAAAACCAATAAGAACTATTAATACACACCTACACACAAACTATGCATGTACTTACACTCACATATTCATAGATACTTGGCATGCAACACTTGCCAGACTCGCATGCTACGCTTAACTTTGTGTGTGGTAGTTTGAATGAAGCTTCAATATGATTTTCAATTAAGCGATTTTAAAGAACGCATTATCACTTAACACTCCTACAGTATAGTGTGTACTGTATGTATTAAACTGCATTTCATAATCGATTACATCGTTTGATTTCATATAACATTCAAAGTACGTACATACACATACATAATAGTGTAGTAAGTACTACTATTTCATGGTTGCACGTGCACGTGTGCTATGCTTTGTTTTGAAGTGATGAAGTTCAAGTTGAAGTTGAAATTTAATTACATAATTCAAGCAAACCATGATGTGTTGGAGGTAATCACACACGCACTTTAATAATGAAGCTCATTCAATTGTATCTTCTGTTTCAATACAAAATAGCAATGCCCCAAAGATACCTATACAAAGTCAAAGTAATTTTCGCAGCATTTGAGCTGAAATTATTCGTCAATTGTTTGCTTTACGCTTCGTTTATTTCTTTTTTTTTTTTGTTTATTTTTATTTCTCTTCATTTTCGTCATTGTTGTGTGTGTTTTTTTCAACATCTTTGTTTTGTTTTCTTTATCATGATTACAAATGAGTAGCGAGCGAATAGCAGCAAATCAAAACTTGAAGTTGAAGTAAAAGAAAATTGCTGGCATCTACATACATCTATCTACATAGTACCTCTTAAATTTGATTTCTCTATTTGCATTTTGTGTATTTTTGTCGAAATATATTTTGGAAATGATGCCAAAGTCAAGTAGGTAATTTTTTTTGCCATTTGAAATTGGTATTTGTTATTGTTTGGATTTGTTTATTACTTGCGAAAATTATTATTTGACTGTTAGATTTATTGTTCTGGTTTGGTTTTTGGGTGATGGGTGTCTATTGCTTTTGTTATTGTTGTTAACATATCTCAGTCATTCGCATGCGACAGAGTACTAAAATATATGTATGTACTTATCTGCTTTTGTGTATTTTTTGTTTGTAATTATCATTGGATTCGACATTTCTTTGTTACAACCATTTTGACCAAGTTCAATGACTTTCTTTACTCGTTGATTAATATTTATGTTGTATGTTTTTGAGATAAATATTGTGGTTTTTGTGGTTTTTTGCTTATATCAAACAGATTGCTTAATTTGATTTAACTGAATGCTGGCTAAGGTATAAAATTTCTTATAAATCTTTTACTAAACATGAAGACAGAACAGTATGTTCGTTTCCCCTATGCATCACCAACAACTTTTGCATATTTTGTGTTAAATATCATTTAAAATCTTATCGAAAAATTACGTTTAAAAGTATATTTTTATCCGACTAAGGCGACGTAAAAAGGAGGGTTTTGTGTTTAACCGGCATGTACTATGGATAAGTTATTACCCTTAAAAGAAACAATTGTTATTTCTAGAATGCGTTCGATTGTTTAGGCCACGGGTTACCCTAGTCTTTTTACTTAATAGATGATTTTATCCCTTGTAGAGCGTGATTTTTGAGTAGCCGGGTTTAAGTTTTTTAAACTTAAGTGCAGTACATAGAATACATATTAAACAACTGGAATGTTTTATAAAGAAATTGAGTTTTTTAAACACTTGAAGTTTATAGAGTAATAAATCATAAATGGTCAAGTATAAAACAAAATAAGTTATAAATAATTTAGATTTTAAATCAATAAATTAAAACTCCATGTTTAATAAATAGCTGTTTTTAATACCAAACCACTGTGGTGCCATAACATTTGATGAAACTGAGCTGAGAATTGAAGTTCAACCACCACCAATATAGCAAAAGATATGACACGACAATGCTCAGCCATATGTTGCAAATGTCGCCAATGGAACTTTAAAGGAGCTTCAATGCCCTACCGCAACCGCCCTATTTACCAGGCATTGTTCCTTTTGAATACAACTTATTCAGTTCGATGACTCATTGCCTGGCCGAGCAGCACTTTACTTCTTACAAAGATGCCAAAATTTGGGTTTATATTTGGAACGCCTTAAAATGCGAGGAATTTTTGTATCGAGGAATCCGAATACTGCCTAAAAGATAATGAAAAGTCGTAGCCAACGATGGATAATACTTTGAATAAAATGCATTGAATCAATTTCTATGAATAAAGCTTCAAAGTAATTGAAAAAAAATTCTTAAAAGTTATCTGGACACCCAATATTTATCAAATGGTTTTTAGCCATAGATACTATGTTTTTAAATCACTTTCAAATTTAATTTAAGCGCAAAGAGTCATAGATAGTCAAGTATAAAACAAACTAGATTATTAAAAATTTAGATTTTCATCCAAAGAATGAAATCTCTGACATAATTTTCTAAACGAATAATAATCGGCTTTTACACTCGCTGATCCATTCAAATCAGTTATTCTTTTGAAGCTTTACGGTTATCAAAATCACAAAAGACTATTCTATGACTGGTTACGATGACTTAATAAACGATAGTTTAAGTAAATCTCTATTTATGGTCATTCGTATTTAATTTATATTTCTATAAATGATTTTTTTTGAATAAATATTAAAGAAATGGGGCTTCTATGAATACTACGTGTATAATAAATTCCCTTTAAGGAGAAACCTTTAAGTAGGTTAAGCAATCATCACTAAATCATTAACTTGTCATCAATAGATTAGAATCTAACACAAAAGATACTTTTTAAACATGTTCCATTTCTCAACGGTTAATAGTTTAAATTTATGATAGTTTCGCTTTAAATACATAAAAATCTATGCCATAAAATTAATTAACATACGCATTTAAATGCAAATTTGATCTAAAAAATAGAAATGCTAATTAGAAAAACAAAAAATATACAATATACAAAATTATAAAGTTTTATGCCACCCAATTCATGTAATACAATAAGGAGGAGAAATATTACTCACAAGTGTCACACATTTGTTTGCCTCCACAATTGACAAATGAAGCTTCTGTTTATTGACAGATAATTGACATATAAAATTAACATAATTTTTGGGTCTCTTCTTCTCTTGAGCCCCAACAAAGCAGCACAAAGTAAAGCAAAGATAAAGATAAAGAAATCAAAATTAAAATGTAAACGGCCGTTAAGTACGTGTGGGCCAAATTCTCATCAAACTTTAAGAAACACTCTCCCTCACACAGATACACTTATGCCAAATTGGCCCAGTTTACTTTGCAATCGGCCTGAAAAAATACCAAAATATACAATAATAAAAATTTCACTTTCCGCCTTCTTCATTGGATTCGTTACTCGTATACAAACAAGTTGAAATTATTATTATGAAAATTATAAATATACGTATGTATATTCGCACTTGTATCACAGAATGTTCATATGGAAGCGTCATCAAGACATAAAGTCAATCGTAAAGACCCAAAAATTCAGGGCGCAGCTGTTATTGGCCCAATTTGAGGTTGCTTTGCAATGCCTGGAATTTAAATTAACAATCTTTTTCTGTACGTCATTTTACCAAATTAAGTTTTGTACCACCATAAGTATTGTAAGAGTAGTAAGAAAGGTAGGTATGTAGGGTAGGACAGGGTTTGTTCTGTGGTTTCAACAGATTGAATTCATTTCAAGGCATTTCTTCTACTCTTCTCTTCTCTTCGCTTCTCTTTTATGATATGCGTACGTACGCTTCGAGATCTTTATCTATGCAAAAATATTTTATATGTTGTTTTGGTAAAAATTCTTGCATGCGAAAGTGAAGATTAGTTCTTCATGAAATTGATTTTAGTATTTTCTGTTTATTTGGTGTGGGAATTTTTTATTTTCTTATGGAATATTTTTGAAGACTTTCAGACTCATAAATATGTTATTAAATTTTAGAAATTTGGTAAATTTATTTAACCAAATTAGGTCAATGATTGAATCTGTCATAATTGTGTCGAATGTGGCGTATGCGTGATTCTTGCTAAATGGCTCTTTGCTAGGCAAAGCTGAGCTTATGAGATAAAGACAATTGATAACAAGTGATTTTGTAAGTTAAAAAAGAATATTTAGGTAAATTAGATAATTTGTATGCGAAGTTGTGGTTGTGGAGGAGAAAGCAAAAAAGATTTCTAAAGCTTAGCAAGCTTCTAAGCCGGATTACAGTTAGAAGAAATATGATTAAAAAGATAAGGAAATTCATAAGAATTAATTATATTTATTTTGTAAATTTAAAAATTTAAAGACAATCAATTTCTAAGACTACAAGCTTCCAAGCTACTCATTTAACTTCTCACTGAGTATATTGTATGACTTACAATATAAGACTGGATATTAGGTTTAGATAATAAGGGTAAATTTTCCATATTCTCTTATTTTCTCTTTTATTTTTTCAATGTCAAATCAACCAAAAACATTAGTTAGGAATTGTCATGTGTGCATAGAAAACACTGATATCTAAGATATTTACGAGCACCATTTGGGGATGTGGTTAGGGTGAAGTTGTTTTAACCATCGTGGAGTTCTGTTATGTATTAGGGCCCTTGCTAGGTGGTTGTGGTGTTGAAGCAGTCGATCTTTATAATGGCTGCTGAAGAAAATGATTTGCTCAAGTATGGTTGTCATTGTCATGTCCCGATGTAAGGTCGAATTTTTTCATTTGTTGGCAGCAACATGCAGTGAAATTTTTTACAATTACGAGTTAAGTTAGACGCTTGTCCAGGTTCAGACCAAGCTATCGAACTTGGTCATACTGTGGTATGATGCTAGAGTTAAGTTTAATTACTGGACAAGCATCGCGCCTTAGTGTATATGTACATTTAGCTGATTTGGAGGCATTTATGCCAATCTTCCAACGCTTGGTCCAGGCGTTAAATGTTTGGACCTCTTCTGCTGATGCAACGGCAGATGATGAGTTGATATATCCACAGTGCACAGTGAGTAAATGACTGGAGAGAGGACGCATCAATGATACGACTTATATATGAGTCAGTGTCGCGGGCTCTGACGAAAAAGGCCCTGTCCGCCAAAAAGCTCTTAAACATTAGAAATTGCTTTCTTGGGAGTATTTTGCTTAACTTGTGAATATGGGCGCTTGTCGAAGGCTTGCATAATGTCCAAAAAGACAGTCGAGCAGTATTGCTTTATTTAAAATGCCGACTCTGTGATCAATACTATTGTCTTTAAAATGCAATGCACATTATAAACGTTAGAACTGTAAAACATTGATAAGCATACTGACTGGTTACTGCTAGCTTGTATTGCTTCGACTCGATTTTATATCATCTCCTATGCTTCTTCCAGACATCCAAAGAACTCGCATGAGTTTGAGGAGCTCCTGAATTCATATTCTAAGTGATAACGGTAATCGAGTAATAGTTGAGTTCAATTCTAAAATGCTCTAATAGAGTTCGTATCCTAAACGATACTTATTCCCTTTAAACAAAATATGACTTCATTTGGTAGCGCTTACATCTATTCAGAAAACCAATTTTAGTAAATTTTCACTCTCTTTAACTATCATCAGGTTAAGTGAATACAAACTGCCACTTATTAAGCTTAATTATGCATTAATAATTTGCCTTGTTGTACGAGGTTGTTGTTAATGTTATTATTATTATTATTATGGTGGTAGTAACACAAATTAAAGCAATGAAGTAGATAAATCAAGTGCGAGTGTTCTTGTCAAAAGTGACAGCTGCAACAGAGTCGGGATTGTGCGCTTTGAGTTTGAGTTTGGGTTGGTCAACTTCTAGAAGACCAAGTACAATGTGCTTGTTTAAATAAAATTCATTCATTGTCTTGCTTCGTGCTTAAAAGGATATCATATTTTAACTGCTCCTATAGTTGGGTTTGGGTTGGGTTGCTCTGACTTGGCGCCGCCATTGGCATTGAAGGCCATTCAATCAGCCATCTAGACCCCAGCACCTCAAACCTGGTTTCTTTAGGACTGATTTATGCGCGTACTCATCAGGCGGGCAACATCGTAAATCGGCGCAAATGTCAAACATCAACTGACAAAGAGTCCGTCAGCGTACTCACCGAAAGTGTCAACACCATCAATGGTATAGTCAGTCAGTAAGCCCCCGATGTGGCATAGAGTATGGTACATGGTATTCGGTTGGACTGTCTGTCGTCAGTCGTCAATGTGTCTTGAGTTTGATTTTATTTTTTTCCATTTTGTGTTCACTTTCAGTGTTTTTTTCTTTGTCAATTTTTTGTTGTTGTCTTCATCTTTTGCCTTTTACAGATTTTTGTGTTTTTGTGTGATTTTCTTTTTCTGGTATTCATACATTCCTGTAACGTTTCGTCCTGTGACAAACAATTTAATTTATGAAAATCGCTGTTCAAAAACGAACGAATGAAATGAGAGAAGATGGCAAGAGAACTATGTAGTAAAGCAAAATGCCAACAAATTGACAAAGTGGCGAAAAACCAATAAGAAATGAAAGAAGAACAAGTGGACAAAGACGAAGAAAATGAAAATGAAAAATAGTAGAGCCGACGCAAAATGCCACGGCAAAAGTACAAAATATTTTTACAGCGACATGAATCCTGTGATGTTCATTCAATCTTTTTCCATTTTTTTTTTGGATTTTTTCTTTTGATTTTGCTTTTCCTGTTCTTGTGTTTGTTGTTATTATTGCTGTCGCTTTTGACACTTGAGTGCTTTAGTTGAGTTGAGTTGAACTTAAGTTGAGTTTGGAGTTTGAAGTTGGGAAGTTTGAGTTTGAGTTTGCACAACGAATCAAATTTAAATTTCTTGATTGTCCACTCAAGTGGATGGTCTTTCTGTGAAGGCCATTTCCCAAGATCTGGTTTACATTATGGCAACACAGATACATATACTACTTACAATATAAATGTTTATATGTATATAGATAGATGCACTGCGATTGAGCAATCTGATTTAAGTAAGGCTGTGTTCCATTTTAATGCAGATATGTAGTAGTAGTAGATCCTTTTGTTGTTTACTACTTCGACTACTGCGGAGACACAAGTCGTCGAAGATGATGGTGATGATGATGATGATGATGGGGATTCGAATTCAAGCGCAGGCAATGCGATTTTCGCATAATAATAATTTGACAGACGTGTTTTGAATTGATGCTTGAACTACACTGAACTGAACACAAGAGAAGAGAAGAGAGAGGTAACACAGAACGATAAAGATATGGCAAGGAGACAAATGGATAGACTTTAAGGCAAGGGGACAGACAGACAGGATAACCAGATGAACGACAACGATGGTGACGAATCAAGTGGAATGTGTCGTTGGCAGTTGAAGTTCAGAAATGTTGGTCATTTCTTTTTCTGCCTTTTACATTGTTTTGGCCTTTTTTTCTCCCTCCTTTACATTTTTATCAATGCAATGTTTTGTACAAAAAAACAGAATAAAATTGACTAAGTGACTGACTGACTGAATGAATGACTGACTGAGTGATTGAGTGAGTGACTGAATGAATGGAACGATTGAGTGAAGTGTCGTTATCTTTACGAAAAAAACGACGAATACGATGAAGCATTAAAATCTATGCGCGTTGAATGTGTTAAATGGAGCAAAAAGTGTTCCTCAATCGCGAACAATGGTGTCAATTAAACTTTACATTGTTGTTGGTCTTGTTCTTATTGCTATTCATATTGTTCTTGTTGTTGTTGTTGTTGTATATAGTAGTATATAGAGAAGGCATTTGTTCGCAAAAAAAAAAAATAAATAAAGGGAAAAGCCTTTAGATTCATTTCGTTGTGGATTCTTTCTTTTTTATATTTTTCACTTTTTTAATGCCGATTTTAGACACTTTTTTCTCATGGTATTTTTTTTTTCGTTTCGCTGATAACAATAAAAGTCTATTAAAGTGTTGAACTTAAATGGTCTTGTTTTGGTTTTTGGCTTAGTTTGAGGTTCTTTTCTTTTATTTGTCTATGTTTTTTGTGTTAGAATGAAGACTGAGATTGATTGATTGAGTGTTTTTTTGTGAATGTTAGAAAATTGCTGAGGTTTATGATCATTGGATTTGCCTATTTTAAAGTTTGATAGACAATCCAAAAAAAAAAAATAATGGAAAAATGGAATAAAAATGGATAAAATAAACTTTTGAACCAACTTATTTGTTGATAATTTAAAGAGAGTTTTGTTTCTAATTTCAATTGAATAGTCTTTTTTTATTTTACTGAACTTGCTAACTTACTACTGATTGACCCCTTTGGAATAATAGAAATGCGCGTATATATGGGATTCTCAGTCATAAACTTATCTTACTAACATATGTTTAATTTAATGAAATTCTATCGATTGCTGTGAAAGAATATAAGATTTCCTAATTTTAATTATGAATATTCTATGTTTTTCACATAAATATAACAAAACACGCGCTGACAAATTGTCAGTGTTGGCTAATTTCTCACCCACAAATGTGTAAATTATTTAACATTGTGTTTTGTTGTTAAGATTTCCATATTTGTTCATTTTTCTTTTTATTTGTTTTAAATGTTAATGAGTAACATTACAATAATACTAAAAATAGCATCTATCATATGTACAAAGAATATTGTACAGTAGAGCTTCATAGAACGGAATCTCCTCTAATTCGGATAGAGTTAGAAAATTTAAAATTTTTATTACCTCCTGTTGAGTCCATGAGCTTTTTTTGAGCTATTTAAAAGCGGAGCGATAAAATTCTATAATTGCGAATAAAATACATTCAACTCGGGGATAGAATCCGCTAAAACTAAACACCTCCCTTGTAATCCACAGATTCAGTATTATGAAACGCATATTATGTTATGGAATAATTGATAATCCAATAAATTGAAACACGTTTAGGTGTGCTTTAATATTGGGACAATTTATCGCCAGATGCAATAGCAAAATATTGGTAAATATTCATTAAAAGTAAAGACTGAACAAATGAGTAAATTGGTGAGTGCGCTTGTAACGATTATACACACAACATTCTACTTGCTCAGTTGTCAAGTCATTTTGTAAACAATTGAAATATTCACAGCTACCTTAATAGTGATTTGAGTGTGTTTATAAAGTGCTAACAGGCAGAGAGTAGCGAGTGAAGTTGGACGGCTGTCAACTTTTCTCGTTGGCTTGTTAACACTCTACTCGCAACAAGCCAACATGATAACACTGGGCGAGTTCGCTTGCAATTAGCCAACTCGCTGGCATTTAGCTCCCCAACTAGCCAAGTGTAAATGAATGAACCGAAAATAAATCAGATGCCGGTTCTC
This sequence comes from Amiota communis, assembly GCA_037043315.1. Classification (NCBI taxonomy): domain Eukaryota; kingdom Metazoa; phylum Arthropoda; class Insecta; order Diptera; family Drosophilidae; genus Amiota; species Amiota communis. The sequence goes on from JBAMAV010001052.1 coordinate 670,095, forward strand.
AAAGAATATCGGGTTCTCAAAGAGAAATAAATGTCAGAGAAAACGGAACTTTTGCTATAGATAATGAATAATGACAATGATAATTAGCCATCGCATTTTGAAATTAGTGAATGGTTCATTGGACAACAATTCCTCCGTTGAAGAAGTTGATAGCAATGAGCCTAAAGTTAAACATGAAGACGTTAATAAATACTTCAGAACCTTCAGTAGTACTGAATCAGTACATAAATTTGATAGTTTGACAATTCCTAGAACGAAAGCTAATCAAGTGTGCATTTTTCCAAATAAAAGTATATTTTTTAATCAATTGTGAGTTAATATTTCATTAGTTTTGATTGCGTTAGTATATTATTTGTTTTAATAACTTTTAATTGGTAAAATAAACTTTGCAATTCAGTAGATAACAATTCAGATGCTGAAGATGATTCAGATGGTAACAATTCGTTGACGGTTCTCAAACAGAAATGAATGGAAGATGCACAAGAATTAACTGAAAATGTTGTTTTTTTGCTGTAGAAAATAACCGTCACATTCTCAAAATAGGAGGAGTCAAAAGTTGAACATGAAGACGTTATTAAAAACTTAAGTACCCTCAGTACATACAATGGGTAGTATGAACATTCTTTGCACGGAAGCTAATCAAGGGTGCATTTTTCCAGTACACGATTTTTTAATTAATTTTGAAATAATATTCCATTTTTAAGGTTTATGTACATTATTTGTGTTAATAAATTAATAAGCCTTTATGAATATTTTTCCTTGATATTTTCATATGCTATATGGTATATTATTATTATCAATCCCGTTTCAATTGATCTGGATAAGCGAAGTTCCACTGTATATATTGTAGAAATTTTATAATCCCATGTGATGTTTATACATGTATGTGTCGATGTTTCTCAAACATGACGAACCTAATCGATCAATTTATATCAATCAGTCAGTCAGTCTGCAGTCTGTTTGGGGAACACTCTGCTTTTATGCTAATGTTCTAAAATTTTCAGTAGATATTTTTGTCTTTTTATTAGCGAATTGAATTTTTGTGGAATTCAGTTGTACAATAATAACAAACATTTCACTTCGAATTTTAGATTATTGTATAGAAAACATTCACATTTATTGTAGTTGTTATTTGTGTCAGGAACTCATATTTTCTCAAAATTTATTTAAACTTCGCTTTGAGTAAAATGTTTCCATCTTATTATATCGAAAGAATTTAATAAGTAGTAATAGAAGAGGCCTCTGCCTTAACTTCATTATTCATTATATATTTTTTATTTATTAATTAAAAAAAATATTTTAATTTTTATATTTTGTTATTTGTTTTCTACTTTACTTTTCATTCATTGTTTTTTTTTATAACCAAATATCGTTTTAATTATTATTTGTATATAATTTTTTTTTGTTCATATTTTCCTTTTTATAATTTTTTATCAAGAAATTTATTTTAATGCACCTTTATGATTTTAAAAAATAAAAAATTTAATTTAATTTTTGCACTCACCAATTAATTTTTTTTTTTTAATTCCTTTAATTAGCAATTTGCCACTTTGAAAATTTTAAACATAAAAATGTTTTACATTAAATATTTTTTATTGTATTTTTTTGTTGTTCGTTTTAATGTTTTTAATTTTTTTATAAATTTTATTTCTTGTAATATTTTAATTTTTAATTTCATTCGCACAATGGAAATTGTGTATTGTCTTAATATTTATACACTCGCTTTAAACATATCCTTGGACAGGATGTTTACTTATAAAGACGAAACTCTTCAGAGGCGGCGCACGCGTACCGGACACAAAAATTGTTCAATGATGCGCTATGCCAGGTTCTTATATACCCTCGCTGAGCTGCCCAGAACGTAAGCAGAGCAGTAAAGATTCGCCAAAGAATCGTAGCAGCAGAAATTTTTGCAGAATTCAATTTGGTGATGAAGAAGAAAAGAAGTCCAGAACAACGTTGATGATGATGATGATGATGATGGTGATGATTATGATCATGCAACAGTGGCAGTAACAGCAGCGACATCGAGCCCAGCCAAAGCTCAACTCAACACAATTTAACTCAACTGAACTTGGCTCGGTTCGGCTCGTTTTACAATGATTATTCTGTTTGCTGATTCTGACTGAGCGCTGAAAACGTTTTTGCTTATTCGGTTCGTTCTGTTATGTTTTTGTTGGCTTTTAAATTCAATTCAATTCAATTCGCGATGCGCACAGGGCTAAAAGATCAGCAAACAAGCGAACGCCAACAATAACAGCGCAGTCAGCAGAGCATTGCGCAAACTGCGCAGTAAGCTGTGCTCCGCTGTTGATGCCTTAATGTAATGAAATGAAATGAAAGCTGCGTCCGATGGACTGAGCTTGCGAGCAGAACAGAACAATAACAACAAATATGTAATTAAACTTTTGTGGTTTGCGGGCTGCTTTAGTTTTGGCTTTTTGCAAATTCTTCTCAGCATTTGTTCTTGTAATTTTGAACCTCCCTTTTCGCTGCTGTTAACTGCTGCTTTAGCTTTGGCTTTCATTAAGCTTGCGTCGCGTTTCATAAATATGGTATGCTCTTCTTAGTTGCTCGCTCAATCCGCTTTCATTTCAATTGGTTCGTTCTTAAACTTTGCTCTCACTCACGTACTACGTTCACTCACTCCTCCATATCTATCTCTCTGTATATCTCTCACAAAGTCTTTTCTCTTTATTGTTTTGATTTTTTCTTCTCTAGCTCAGCTGTTTTTGTATTTAAGTTTATTTTTAACTTTTTGCTGTTGTTGTTATTGCTGATTTATTGCGGGAAATATGTGTTTTTGTGTTCACTTGTGTTCAATGAAGACAAGAACACAAGTAAGAAACAACAGAAACGGCAACAACAAAAGCTACAGAAACAATGAAGATGCAACAGGTGATTCACGTTCGCAATTAATTTGTTCGTCTTCTCTTTTTTTATGATTATTAATGAATTTCAATTAGAAGCAGTTCATTGGCTTTTTGATTGGTTGCAACTTAGAAGATACAATGATTAAATAAAAGAAATTATCTCATTGGCGCCTAACAAGTGCCAAAACGTTTCAATTTTGATTCTTTTCATTCAATCAACTGATTGAATCTTTCCACTTTATTATACAATACAATATCAGCAATGAACGCGCAACAAATGCAACACAACAAACGAGCAACTCATATCAGAAAAATGAAACAGAGAAACGAAAACACGAACCACTCCGCCCCAACGGACTAAGAGGCAGTTCTCCAAGGCCTCCATATACTATATAAGGAATTCCAAAGATCCAAAATACATTTGGAAATACGTGTATATACATATTTTGTTCCGCCTTTAGTTCAAAGTAATCTTTTCTATATACTTATATAAAAGTGGATGCATGTATGTATGTATGTTCCCTAATATTTTGGAAATTGCTGGGTTGATTTTGATGAAATTTTCAAGAAAACTGTAACATAGTCTGGAGAGTGTTCCTGTGTGGACTCACTGTTATCGAGAAATTAGTGGATACAATTTTGGAATTACAGCTTAGAGACATATTTTAAAATCAATCAATTAGTCTTTGTATTACATTTCTTTTTTGATTTCTGAAAATTGTTTTGTTGAAAATTGTCACTATTACTTCATAGACCAATAAAATAATATATTAAATAAAAAAAGTGCCACCAAAAAAAAAATAATCAATTGAAAGAAAAACATCCAAAGCTAGGCACACTAATGAAAGTAGAGCATTTGAAACAGAAGACAGGGAGGATATGCCGATGCCAGAAAATGATAATTTGCTTGTAGCAGACTTAAGCCGATGACACCGCCAAACTCGGAAACTCAACTTCCCACATTGACCCAAGCTATCTACAGCGGTTTCAAACATGAGCCATGCGATGGAACATTGACATAAATCCCCTTAAGTCCACTAGCTCCACATGAGGCGTCATCATGACTCTGGTGAATCATATACTCTACCTAAGTCTGATCCTGGACAAGCGCCTTACTTGGCGCTCTCATGTGAAGAATTTCACAGCATGCTGCAATTAAAAAATGAGGAAATTGGACTGCGAACAAACTACTGTCACTCAACAACAAATTATTAATATATAAACAAGATGTGGGCCCAGTTTGGCGATACGAATATAGGTACCGCGGCTCCAAATAATTTCAAAAAGTTTCAAGCTGCTCAAAACAAAGCCCTATGACGCATAACTGGTGCACCGTGGTTTGTTAGAAACACCATATTACATCGTGAGCTTATGATATCAACGGTGATCGAGGAAATCAATTTCTTCAGCAGGCGATACAATAAACGATTACTGAAGCACCCAAATCTCCTGGCAAGATGTCTAACACACAACACAATCCGAAAAGACTTCATCCCAGCGATCTCCTTAATAATGTCATGTTTATCTAAGCTCTCGTAAATGTCTTCAATAAAAAAATTAACAGAAGAACACAGAGAATCACTACTAGAACAAATGACATACAAATAATCAACATCAAGAGCATAGCAAAGCACACGCCGGGTTCGCTAATATTTATATATTTCTCATTTCGCAGGGGGCTTTAAGTTTAGTTGTACCGGCACGGCCCACTAAAAGATTCAGTCCACCCATGCATCGAAATACACTTTCTAAGTATGAGTGCAGTAGCACCATCACCATCATCATAAAGATAAAAAAAAATTATATCACAGAAAAAAAGACATAAAATTCGAAAAAAATTAATTCTGGAAATATTTGCTCCAAAAAGAGAAATTTCTACAGGATTTTTTTTTATTGAAAATCATTTTTTTTTGTGGGACGCTCGTAAAAATTTAAATTCCTTTCGTTTTTCTTCTCGTTTGTAGTAGTCTGTAGTCTGCCTTTTTGGCAAAAGTGATAACGACAAAATTTCAATAAACAATATACATCTAGATACACATGCATCCATCCATATACTTAGTAACCCAAAAAGCAAAACAAACAAAAAAAAAGTATCTTAATATCTGCGTATTCTTGTATCTCTTTCATCACTGCCATCATTGATGAGGCATTTGCTTAGCTACTTTAACTAGTTCAGGTGTTGAATGTTAAAGTATCTTTTGTTGTTGTTGATTTGGTTTTTGTTTAAGGCGGCGCCAGCAGGTGGCAGGCGTTTCTATCATCATCGTCATCACCATAATCAACATTATCGCTTAGAATAACAATAACAACTTGAGCAGCACTCGACACTCGTCTACTACTGTGTCTTTATAGCCATCGTTGCTCTTGATGTTGTATGTGTAGATACTCTTGTTGCTGTTGTTATTGTTCTTTACGCGTCGTACGTGATTTGCATTTGTTAGCTATGCCGCGTTACTTTAAGTGGCTGATTTACCCCCATCTTCATCCCCATCACCTAGTCTCTAACCAAAACAATCACACATTTCTTGTTTCACCGTCAGTCAGTCTTGTCAACACATGCATAGCTGCTTTCTTCAGTAGGCGGGCAGGCACTCAATGGCGGCATCGATGGCGGTGTCCTCTGCACAAATGCCAAAATAATAAATTGTTTCGAATTATTGGCACTTTGGCACTGATAAAAAAGGGAAGAGATACAAACAAAAAAAAACAAAGAAAGAAAATCATCATCGTCATCGTGTAATAATAATAATAAAGAGTAGCATCTCGCCTCTATATCCTCCCATCATCATTATCATCATCATCAGGAGGCGCCCTTGCGTTAAGTCTTTGATAAGAATGTGCTAAGTCTTTGTTGCGCTTTTTTGTTTCGATTTTCAGTTTTGTTTGGTCGCGTGTCGGGTATCTTTTGTTTTCCCTCTCCCCCTATGCTGCTGCTCCAATTCCAAATAACCGTGAGGTCCTTCTTAGGGCTCCAAGGCTGTGATGTCGTCGTTGTCATAAAAACATGAAAATAATATTATTTTCAATAAGCATGCATTAAATTATCATAATGCGCGCATTTTCAATATTTTCACGCATTTAAACTGAAACTTTTGGATGAGACGAGGATGAGGGTAACGAAAAAGTAGAACAGAACAGGACAAAATAACCGAAACAATCGCATTTAATGCGTATTTCTAATAGGCCACCTATTGGTTATAAACATAATTCTTCTTACATCTAAGCATTTTCGTCTTTGTTTTGTGTGTGTTCTTGTCTTTCCAGATTTTGGGTGGTGACTCTTTTCTAGGGGTGGTTTGTATTCTAATGGTTATGGAAATGAATGAAATTTTGCCCATGGGCGCCATTCAAATGCAGCTGACGCAATTTTTTATTAATTTTGTAGGCTCAAATTCTTCGCGGATGTTTTTATTTGGAAAATTAATTTTAAGTACCAAAGTCGTCTGCGGTGGGGACTGACTTTTTTTTTCGTTTCGCATTTAGGTTTCGTATTTTCGTAATTTGAAATTAAAGTTAAATGAAGTGGGATGTGAAATTTTATGAAATTTTGGTCTCTTGCAAGTCATTAAATAAATTAAGTTCCTAGACTAAACAGTAAATTAAATAAAGTTCATTTGGGGTCAAATATATAATATTTATTGTTATAAAGTTACTAGATGGAGTAGAAGCTGGATGCCATAAGGGAGAACTTATTTTTTTTAAATTTTTTAAAATTTTCTTCTGAGAAAGAGACACTCGCATTGGCAAAAGAACACACAAGCTGATAGAAAAAAATCTTATTATAAGTGGGTCGATCAATAAGTCTTTAGAAGATCCGAGAGATCGCACTCCAAGCATCGATAAGTCCTTTGTTTTGAAGTTTAGTCCATCACTTATCTGCTGTTGAAGTCTCAGTAATATCGACTATGTGGTTTAATTTTTATTTTCAATTGAAGCAACAAACTTTTGTGTATTTGAAAAAAAAAGAGAGTCGCTCGGTGAACAAAAATATTTTTATTGAAAAAGAAATCAGAGCTGATTTGGACGAAGTTCATGGTCCTGTGTTTGCAACTATTTACAATTGGGTAAATGAGTTTAAACTTGGCCGTACATCCACAAAAGATGAACAAAGTTCGGGACGCCCAGTGGAGGTGACCACCCAAGAAACGACGAATGTGTGAAATAGTTGAGGCCACAGTCATATCGTATGTTATAGTGGTTTCAATTTTGCACGAAAAATGGGGTATGAAAAAAGTCTCGGTAGAGAATAAACGCAATCGTGTGGTCGACTCTAAGGCTTTTTTGGCACTGTTTCCTTGCAAACCTGGCGAGTTTCTGCGCCGATACATAGCTGTAGACGAAACATGAATACATTACTATACTTCAGAAACAAAGGAATAGTCAAAACAGTGCATTATTGAAGGCGAACAAGCTCCGAAGAAAGCTAAGACGGTGAAAACGGCCGGCAAGGTGATGGCCACAGTTTTTGGGATGCAAGAGGAACCGATAACAATAACTGGAGGGTATTATGCTTTCTTATTGCACCAGTTGGGTGAAGACCAAAACAAAACGTCCTCATTGAAAAAGAAAAAGATTCTCTTTCACATGAGGCGTTTCGATGGCCAAAATTAAGGAATTTAAATTCGAATTAATAACGGTTGATTTTTTAGCAACTTTTTTTTGGCAACACTGTTTTTTACAGCTGACGCGGTTTACGTGCCTTGTGTTACTGTCAATCATGTTCAGTTTGGTCTATAATTTAACCATGAATTGACTTACAAATGAACAGCGTTTACAAATTATTGAATTTTTTTATCAAAATTCATGCTCGGTAAGGCAAGTGTATTGCACTACTTCCATTTTATGGTCAGTTTGGTCGACCTTCTGACAAGGCCTTCTAGACGGCTATTCGGAATGTTGTGCCTAAATTTCGCACCCAATTTACATTATTGGACATTAAACCACCAACACGCATGCGTAGAGTGCGGACGGAGAAAAAAATCGCAGCTGTCTCCGCCAGTGCTACTTATGACGCTGAATTATCGATTCGGCGCCGTTCACAGCAATTGGGCCTCTGTTACTCCACTACGTGGAAAATTATGCGAAAGGATTTGGGTATGATACCTTTTAAAATACAGGTGGTGCTAGAATTGAAGCCGCGCGACCCACAACAACGGCTAACTTTTGCTAAATGGGCACTGGCAAAGTTGAATGAAGATCCAATTTTTTATCGAAAAATTGAGTTCAGCGACGAAGCTCATTTCTGGTTGAATTGATATGTGATTAAGCAAAATTGCCACTTTTGGACTGAAGAGCAACCAGAAGCATTGCAATGCATCCCGAAAAAGTCACTGTTTGGTGTGCATTATGGGCCGGCGGCATCATTGGGCTGTACTTTTTCAAAGACGGCAAAGGCCGGAACGTTATTGTGAATGGCGAGCGCCACCGTACGATGCTTATAAACTTTTTTTTGCACAAAATGGAAGAGCTCGACTTGGCTAACATGTGGTTTCAACAAAATAGTGCCACATACCACACAGCATGCGAAACAATGGGCAAATTGAGAGGCGAGTTCAGTGAGCAGTTTATTTCACGTTAGGGGCCGGTCAGTTGGCCGCCTAGATCATGTGATTTAACGCCTCTGGACTATTTTGGTGGTGCTATGTTAAGGCTCATGTCTATAGCGACAAGCCCTCAACGATTGACGCACTGGAAGCCAATATTAAACAATTTATTCGTAAGATACCGGTCGATATGTTGGAGGGAGTATGCCAAAATTGGACCCAGAATATGGACTATTTGCATTTACATGAAATTATCTTTAAACATTGAATTATATCGATCGTTCTATCGACTCAAATAAAGATTTCATACATTTTTCTGAATTTTATATTTTTTTTTTGTGAAATTAAATTAGCAAGCTCTTAAAAAATCACCCGTTAGAACATCCACCGTATTCACCAGATGTAGCCCCCAGTGAATTCGTTTTATTACCAAATTTAAAAAAATTGGCTCGGTGGACGAAGTTTCAAACAAACAAACGCCTATTTTGAGGAACTTCGAAAATCATACTTTTTAGACAGTTTCAAAAATTTAGAAAAATTATTAGAAAAGTGTATAAAGTTAGAAGGAAATTATATTGAAAAATAAAATGACTTATTGATCGACCCACGTAGATTCACTTCTTCACGCTGATCAGATATACGAGGTCTTATTATGGGATCTTCCTAGTTTCCTTCTGGATGCCAATTACAAAGAGTAGTGCATTTTAACTGCTGAAGGCCTTAGGGAAAGTGAAGTTTCGGGACCCAAACAATATAAAGGGATTGATTTTTGAAACAAACTATGGAATATATTGACGATCCCAAAGTGATTTCATTTTTTTGCACAATCAAGGTCCCTTTTCTTTTATTAAATAAAGTAAGAAAATAAAAAATTTAGAAAATATCACAGTTTGAAAACTTTCATAATAAAAAAATCTGTCAAGTTAGTAAGTAGGAATAAAAAATATATTTTTTGCTGCAGATAAAATATTCGTAAAATGGATAAAGGAGGCAAAATCGATCAAATATTTTACCATGCTAAAACACTTACATGGCAAAATAGATTTTTGAGTTTGCTTACAGAAGCTTGTAAAATCAAGAGGGAAAAGAAAATCAAGACTTATGACGTTGTTAACAACTTATTTAAAATGATAAATGATCTGCATAATGATATGGAAATGAATCCTCATTTATATTCTGAAGTATTATTGGACTTCTCGTTATTGGAAGAAGGAGATATTTTAAAGAATCAACGAAAGCACATGATAACAAAAATCTCACGATTGGAAAGTAATATTCAATACACTTTGTCCATTTTGCAGGGAGTTAAAAATTTAAAGGCTCAAAATGAGATTTTAAAATCGGATTTGAAGCAGAAAGATGAGCTTAATTCGGCTCTTCAAGAGGAGCAAAAACTGCTTAAGTTGAATATTGCAGAGTGTAAAGCTGCTATGGATAAGCAGATTGAGGACTTAAAATGTGATTTGGAACAAAAAGATCAGCTCAATTGTTTACTTCAAGAAGAACAAAAAATTCTCAAGTTGAATATTTCAGAGGAGGAGGCTCTTGTTGATAAACTCAACTCGAAGATTGCGTTTGATACCATAAAAATCTTAAACATACAACATTTGGTAAAAATGATTTCAAAGGAACACAAGAAATCACTATTTCTTATTTTTATTGTTTTTTTATAGCTTGAAAAAAATAAAGAAAATTACGATCAAGCCATGGCATATATAGCTTTAAATCTGAAAAAGCTAAAAAATATGGATGATCATTTAAACTACGTCAAAAATTGGAATCGTGAACTTATGAAAGATAATGATGCTTTATTAAAGCAAAATCAAGAACATAATTTATTAATGAAAACTAATTATGAGCACCTACAACAAATTGGATGGCAACAATATGAGAGCGCCTTGAAAACTATTGATGGTTATAAAGAAAACATCAATGAGATAAATGCGTCCTTAGAAACATGTGAAAAAATAAATGCTCATCTAAAGATTCAAATTGGTAGCCTAAAAGAAACTTTGGTAGCCAAAGATCTCCAGATTGCTACAATACAATATATGGTAAGAATAATCACTTTAGATTTTGAAATATACGGAGGAACTTTGATTTACGATTTGAGAGTTTAAATTGCTGCCATATGGTAACCTGAAACAGTTTTAACATTTATTTTCACAGAAATTTATGCTAAGATATACAATTTATCACACATTTAGTGTGTCCAAACTATTCAGTGCTAGGTATTACGAAAATATGCACTCTTTCATAAAGACGTTACTCGAAAATTCTCCATTTTTCTAAACAAACAAAATTGCTGCATCTATTTGTAAGCGGTGCCGGTTCAAAATCATCAAGCCTAAATAGATATGGACAACATGTTCATTTAACAGGAAGTTTACTCCTTTTGCAACCTGGATGTTTAGTTTTGCATTTCGATTACGCCAATTGTTTGTCAAAAAAGTGTGATTTGATATTCTCAGACTTTTTTATTGGGCTCATATTCATATTGCACAGAAAATGGATTTAGTCCTTTATTACATGGTCCTTGTTTGTCCCATTTCCTTTTTTATTTGACTTTCGAACTGTCATGTCATAAATGAAAGAACCAATGAAAGTGATGAAAATAAACTACCTTTTTTAGATCTTTCATACTTATACGAGAAGATATTATTACTTTAGTTTGACGTTGGAGGATAATAAATTTAGTCATGTCCATCTGTCTGTGCATAGGCTTGTTGTGCTTTCAGTTTTTAAACTTTGTTGAAATTAGATTTTCCTTTTACTGGAAGAGAAAGGCCACATTTAGCATTCACCCAATAATCTACAATATGAACAAACAGAGTTCGCAAATAAATGGCAACCTTTTCATTAGCCAGGCAACCGGTTGTTAAGAAACCAAATGTAAAAGGAATAACAAAAAAACTTGTGATTTATTTTTAAGTGTTTGCGTACAACTAACGCCAAACTGGTGACCACATAACGAAAAAAATGAAGAATAAGTGGAACGTTCAGTGAGAAAACGAAAAAATTAAATTAATAAATGGTAACAGTTATTTGCGAACTATGTGAACAAGAGAGGTGATACCAGGAGTAAAAAATTAAAATTTCGTTTTATACACAATAATGACAAAAGATTTTTTATTGAAAGTATTGGCCCTCGCTTTCGATACATTTTGTCCATCTTTCAGGCAGTTTATGGATGCCATCCCAAAAGCAAGTTTCATCTGTCATCAAAATCCATAAACCAAGCTATTTTTCCACTTCATGAAATATTGTGTAATGAAGATCAGCTAGTGCATGTTACATCGATGAAAACAAATGGTAATCTGAAGGAGCCAAGTCTGGTGAATACGGTGGGTGGGGGAAAAGTTCCCAACTAAGAGCGGAAATGGTATCTTTCACCAGATTAGCCAAATGTGCAGTTTGTATTCATGGTTCAAATTAAACATTTTCTGCCGTTAGCGAATGGCATTAACTGTTTCACCAGACTTGAGAAGCTCATAGTACACAATTCCCTTCTGATCCCACCATACACACAGCGTTGCCTTCTTCCCGAAGCAATCCTGTGTTGCATTCGATGTTAATGATTTTCCTGGCGTTACCTATGATATTTTGCATTTGAGATTCTTAAAATAAATCCAGTTTTCATCGCCAGTCACAACCCGATGAAAAAAATCCATTTATTTCGTGGAATTGAAGTAGCATTTCACACACAGATTTTCGTTTTTCCATGTATCGTTCGCTCAGTTCGTATGGTACACATTTTCCAAGATTTCGTATCTTTCTCATGAATCTCAGGCTATCGGAAACGGCTTTCTGAGTGACATTCAATTGCTCTGCCATCACTTTTTGTGTCTGTGTATCGTCTGCATCCAATAATCCTTACAATTCGAAAACTTTTCTTGTCGATTTTTGCATTCTTTACATTGATATCACCGCTTAAGAATCTTTGAAACCAGCGGTCACAAGTTTTGACGGTTGGAACAAACTCGCCGTAAGTTTCCACAAGAATTCGGTGACTTTCCAAAGCTTTTTTCTTGTGATTGAATAAGAAAATTGGCACGTGCCACAAATCATGAAATGTTGACATGTTTGCCACCGAAAAGAAGAATGATCACTTACCTGTAAATAAACAGACAAATATCGGGATTTTAGAGTGGTCACTCTCTACCTACAAAATTACACTTTGGGTTTGACATAAAATTAATGAAAATTGAATTAGCTTTGTAAGTTATCAACACTTGGCTCATTGAAAAGGGTGAAAGGTTTGAAGGCTTTGATGAACGAATTTATTCAATTGCAAAAAATAATTAAATCAAAATTTATATTTTCTTTTAGTATCAATGGGACAGAGGTAAAGTTCTGTATATAGCACGAAATATACTTAAAAAAATAAATATGCAGAGCAAGCAAAACGTTGCTCATACTGTGGAAATTGGTTATCTAAATGATAAGTTAAAAAATTCCAAAGATCTAATTGATGCCTATAAAAATGCAAAAGATAAAGCCATCTGTGAGGTAGTATAATTTACATTATCATATGTGATAGAATTCTGTTTCATATTTTAACTTATTTTTATTTTCAGTTAATTGATGAACGTGAAAAAAATGAAAAGTTAATCAATAGTCTAGATTGGACTAAAAATGAGTATAAAAATCTTCAAGTTGCTTTGGAAGTGTCTACAAATGAGAATGCAAATCTACTGCGGCAAATTGAGAAAGAAAAACAAATTAATAAGAAACAACAGGAACTATTTGATACCAAATATAATTTGTTACATTGGAAAATTGGTAATTACTATAAAAACCTATAGAAGTCATGGTAGTTGAATAAATCAAATCTAATCAAGATATCAGCAATACATAAATACAACACAACGCTTGCTTGAGAAAACGTTTAAAGTTATTCAGAAATTAATTGCTTATATTTTTGTATTTATTAAAATTTGTGAATTTTATGACTTAAAAAAAAAAATTTTAACATCTTTGAAAATAAAAAAAAAAAAATTTGTTAACAATTTAATACTCAAAATCAAGACATTTTTTATTTGTTAAATTATTAATATCTAACCAATTAAGAAAAGATAGTTAGCCTCCATTAAGTTTACATATCCTTTACAACCCAATTTTTTAATATTCTCTTAGTGTGTTCGTTCATCTGCAGAAATATAAAAGCTAATTTCTTTTTAAAAATGCCCAATGGTTTATATTGGTCAATTATTCCAACCAGGATTATTATTGTAGCTGCAGAGTTGAAGAAACACGCTGAAATCATCTAACTCAGGGTCAGAACCTGGGGTAAACTTGCCCTGGAGGACTTGTTCTTTTTAGATACGTATTTTTAAAAAGTTCTCTGTGTACTAAAATTAGCCATGTCTGTACGAATTTCGAAATCATAAGACCTAAAGCCCTGTTACCAGATTCCAGTACATTTATGCAACCGCTACAGAACCAGAAACAAGTACTTTTGACTTCTTGCAGTGCAATGAGAATGGAAAACAATTTTTGGCACGCATATTTGTTTCTTGTGATCAGTGAATATATCAAAAAAACAGGACAGATTATTTTGTAATTTTCATCTTATAAATTTATTTTTATATATTAGATGAGTTTTATTGCCTTATCTATCAGGTCATAATCCTCTTCATCTGCGGTACTGCGGTCTTTTGGATCGAAGGACAGATCTGTCCGGAAAAAAGGTTATAATGGCATCACTGCTTGTGAAGGTGTGAAACATGTGAACAAAAAGAAAAATTCATTGAAGTGGACGAAGAAAAAATTATAAGCTTCGTCAAATTGAATGCCATGCGGCTTCTCATCCAAATATTGTTCACTTTAATTGGTGTATTGAATCAAAACAAATGGTCTATTTCTGTTCAATGTAGCAACACACAAAAACCAGTCACAGAACAGCACCAGGAACAGATCCAGAATTGTTGTTTACGGATCTGGTTTTGTTTCTGGTTCTGGTTTATGTGGCATCAAGGCTTAAGTGGATGCGACAGAATCATATCAGGGTTGTATTATTGGTCAGGTTTGTTCCTGAGAAATGATGAGAAGTAAGCAGGGGTGGGACGGATCTCTGGCTGGAAGGAAACGCGTTAATCTAAGTATATGAAAATTTCCTTTAAAAATAGTTAGAATTGATACCATTTTGCAAATAGTATGATTGCGCATTAAAAAGATCTTGAAGTGTAGTACAGACTAAAAATTAAAATACACATTGGTTTGCAAAAATGAGTAAAAGATCGTGTCTTTTACACAATTTGGTTTGTTAGATACAAAGCAAAGTATCCTCTAGTAAGGTATCCGCCATTATACTGGGATTTTTCCTTTTAGATTCTCAAATTTCAGGTATAATGGGGGATTCATTAGGGTGAGAATACTTTACCCGCCAAAAAGTTAATTAGTATATAGGGTCCCAAACCAAAATAAGGCCAGCAACGCATTTATTAAACGACGTTGTGGAGTTATTCCGAATCCCAAGCTTGAAGAGATTATTCAGCCAGATGACGACCAAAAGCATACTGTGCGTGAAACCCAAATTTAACTGCCTGAGTCACCACATTAGGTGTTGAAGTGGCCAGCTCAAAACCCAGACCGTAATCTGATCGAAAGTCTAGGGCCATTGAAGAAGGGGAGTCTTCCAAAATCCAATATAGCGCTCATTATGGAAGATTAACTTTGGGGGAGAATGCAGCATAAGTGGAATAATATTCCCAGTGCTCTTGTTTACAAATTGGTAGAAAATAAGCCAAGGATTTTGGATTATTTTAAAAATTTTCTATTGAGCCGTTTGCATCCCACAAACCAAAATGTGTAAAGGTCACGATCACTTACTCATGTTTGCAAGCCACTGCATATAATGTAATATAATAATAGTCATTCTTTAATTGATGAAGATTATAGTTCATCTTTTGCCTTTGAAGGCAGATGAACCTTAAATTTATTGGATTAATTTGATAAAAATTATTTTTCTGTAACTTCTGAGATAAGAGAGTTAACATTCAGGGTATTTTCTTAATACATATATATACTTTTTTTGAGGTCTAGCTGTGAGCCACAAGGTATAAAGTCAATTTATGTTGTCATTTCTGTTTCTGCTTATACTAAAAACGAGTTAATACTCAAATTTATCAGCAGTATACCAATAAGAAGTTAACATGAATTTATTGCATTTTGAAAACCTTTTTCTGAACGGTACCGAAAATGTTTTCTTAAGCGAAATGAAGAAGAAATTCTTGATGGTTCTTAGAGTGACTCAATTCTTTTTAAGGAAATTATGCGAAGAAAGAAAGAAAGAAAATAATCATAAAACACACACTTGCAGATAAGCAAAGACCTAAGTACGGTTAAGTAAATTTGTATGTTCCAAGAAAAGAAGAAATCGGTAAAAAAATAATGATTAAGTCAAGTATTGCAAAACCGAAACCACCCATGAAGAATTGGTCAAGGAAATTCGAAATAATGTTTTGTAAAATAAAAAATAATAAACCAAATTGCTCGAGTAACGTAAAAAAAACCTATAAAAGAAAAGAACAAATCAAAACATTTGTTACCTTTGATTACACTGAAGATTGCATACACTTCACATATGAATTTTTTTTATTAGTTTGTTGACATGACCTAAAAAAGTCTTAAGTTTGAATGATCAATTCACTTGGCGGCTACATTTTGTGATGGCCAGCTAAAACATATGATTTAACTTAAGTAAAAGAAGACTGTAAAAAACTTATGGTTTGTGTATCGAAAGATGTAGGATATGTTTAAATATAAAGACTTATGACTTCCAGTGGACGGATCACAAATGCGAAAAGTAGTCGGTATTAAGAAAATAGAAAACTGTGACAACTTTAAATCTCAAAAACTGAGGAACTCAGGCAATCAGTCATACAGATGGATAAATAGATGGCTTGCTTATATTCCCTTACTATGCTGATCATAACAATCAATTTATTCTATGGTATATATGAAGTCAGATGTGTTACAATCAATAGACTACAGTTATTATACCTTTTTACACCAGTGTGAAGTGTAAAAGAAAGAATGAAAAAATCAACCATTTGAAACAGAATTTTACATTAACATAACATAATTTTTATTGATATTTACGTTTATTGTGTTTTGCCGGTTTGACACTTTGTGGCCAAGAGCGGCTTTTTCGCTGATAAACAATCAACAAAAGCAAAGCAAAGCAAACCAAATAAATAAATAATGCTCAAAAATGGTGAATAATAATAAAAAAAAAAAATTTAAAATCGGAATGAATGAACATCGAAAAACACCCTCAAGAACTTTCACCGCGCGTCAATAGAAAGTTCTGAGAATTAATTAACAACAATAAATAAAAAATAACCAAAAATCATTCATCGAGTGAGTGCTCTGCCATATAACAAACATGGTCAAGAACGAATATTTGCCTAAATATACGTATCAACGAAGACGGCCTTCCTCAGGTAACATACTACAGAAATTAATATTTAAAATTAAACATAAGAAAACAAAATATAAAATAACAACAATAATAAACTACAAAATGAATTCGACAAGAATTTCGGCAACTGAATTTTATTAGCGTTTTTAAGTCATGTTGCTTTCGTTTCACCAATTGTTTTGATTCTGTCTTTATGTTTCTACGAGTGTACGATGTGTGTTTGTTTTTATTGCGAAGCACATAATCACCGGTTAAAACTTCCTCGTAGAAGATAAAGCAATAAGAAAGAAAGAAAAAAAAAGAAAGACATATACAAAAGAAGACAAAGATACTTTGTGCCAGTGACCGAGTACGAATGAATATCTATGCATAACATATATATGTATGTAGGTATATATATTTTTGTTTATTATGTCTGACAATTGCTCATTTGTTAAAAATTCCGGTGTTTCAATAAAAATAAGAAAAAAAAAAACAATAAAAAAATATGTAAAAATTCCAATTGAATTTGGGCAAGCGCGAGTTACTTTTCTATAGAAGCAACGCACAATGATTTGTAAAAAAAAATCTCCAAAAAGTACTTTAATTTCGGTTACATCGAAGCTTACATGTACCTGTCATTTCTAAAATTTTAACACAATTCAATCCAATCTTTCTGATTTTGTAAAAAGGCCAAAGCTTATCATTAAGTTTGTTTTTGTTTCTTAATTTTAACAAACATTTCTATATTATATGTAATATTAATAATTCCGATTTTTACAATTTTTATTTTTCTTGAAATGATAATATATTTCTTAGTGCAGTTTATAAGGCAGCTACTTAGTATATGACATTATTTATTATGGTATGATGTAGTTTAACATGCCTCATGAATAATTGGTGAATAATGGATGCTTTTACTTAAAAATTGTTAATTTAACAGATATTAAGACATTTTCTATACTTAAACCTTCTCTAGGTGTAGGCCACCTTTTTCTGTAATTAAGAAAGTCCAACTGCATCATAATTATAAAATACAATATTACAATCAATTAATTCGATACTTCAAAATCAGAGTTTTTAGACAAAACTTAATGGATCTATCTTCTTCTTCAGTATATAAAAACAAAAATTGCTGTTCAATTGTTATCAATGGACTCGCAAGCCGCTGAATCGATTTTGGATATTATTTTTGCGTTCATATGGTTGATGTTTGTGGCATGCTATAGGCTATACAAAAAAATTCCCATCTGTTGCATGTTAAAGGTAAAAATAAAATACGCGGCGACATGACCGACGCCTGTCGGAAGAAACAACATGAACACACAAGAGATATCAATCCTACTCCGGCGCAATCTGTTCTGGTAACAGCAGTTTTTTGCATATACGTTTCAAAGCGAATATTTGCGAAAAAAGTTAAAGTTTAGTTTAATTTTTAGTTTATTTAGTTAAATAATTGAAACCATACCACCAAAGCGAAGCCACCTCTGTCAACTAACTCATATAGCACAGCGCATGTATGGAGAAGGTTTTTATGCTATCAAATTTTGTTGTAACTTACTACTACATGGCAATGTCGAGGTCACCATCTACACCGTTTAACCGATAATGATGTATAGCTTTATAGCAGAAATACCCGAGCAACACATCGAACGACTTCATACAAATCGATCATATTTCACTTATTCATGAGATAGAACCGATTTAATGTTAGTGGCATACTGATATGAAAACAATGACTACAAAAATCACGCACTAATATCACGTCGGGGGAATAACAACGTGCGCCGGGCAACGCTATATAAATGGTAAACATATTTTCCTGCGTTGATGCTGCTTATCATTTTCATATACGAGTACATTATTCTGTAAAAGTTTCTTACGTGAGTCCATCAACAGGATTGACATCTGTTAAACGTTTCCAAACTAAGTTTCTGTAATTGATAATTCACATATGAAACAACGTATTAACAGCGTTATATCTGATGTGTATCCAAAACTAAAAGAACGGGCGTAGGGATTAGACTAGATTGATTCTCGTTACAATACTGTGTATGCCAATATAATTGTATTCATTAAAAAATTTGTAATGTCAGCTTCTATGTGTTACAAACATCATGGGAATGTGAGAGTAACAATCTTAGAGAAACGTATAAAAATGGTTTGCTTCTGTTTCATATGTTAATATGCGTGTTTTAAGTAATTTGTTATGTTCTTGTTTGGATACAATCACAAGTTCATTAGTAAACACTTTATATTGGAACATGGACTTACCATACTTCAACTTGAAGATAAATTGCTCTCATATCTAGGTTTCCTACTTATTTTAACATTAGATGTTATACGAGTATGTATGTTGATACAACCTAAAAATGTTATACACGTAATGTTCTTATTTTTATAGTTTGGAAGTTGTTAAATTAGTTAAATCTTATGGCATCTGTAAAAATTTTGAAGCGCCAATTTCGCCTTTCTAAATTTTCACCTAGTCCCATTACGATCATATTTAATTAACGAATTGAAATATATATTAGTTAATTTTTTTTTACATACAATTTTTTGATCTTTTCTTAAATATATTGAGTAGTCTGTTTTATTCCTTGTACGAGGGCTGCTACTTAAGTTTTGATACAGACAAATAATTACAAATATGTATCATCGAAAATGACTTTATTGTTTTTCAAAATATTCTCCATAAAGATCTATACACTTTTGCATGCGATTGAACCAATTGTCTAAGCACTTTTTCCACTCGGAATGAGGTATCTCCAAAACATGTGCTTTGAACGCATCAACCGCTTCTTCAGGCGTCGAAAAACGTAGACCTCGCAATTTATTTTTGGTGTGCGGGAATAAAAAAAAGTCATTGGTTGCCAAATCTGGACTATAGGGTGGATGACGTTTTGAGTGTTTAAAAAGTCACATGTTTGAGCTGATGTGTGAGAGCTCGCATTGTCGTGGTGGAGAATGATTCGTCTTCTGCAGTTGATTTTTCTTATTTCTTCGAACACTTCTAGCAAACAAATGGTGGTGTACCATTCAGAATTACCCGTTCTACGTTTCTCTAATGGCACGGTGGCGACATGTCCGGTTATTCCAAAAAAAACAGGCGAAAAAACAGGATTTGGCTCATCTTGAAAGACCCATTCAGTCGACTGCTGTTTAGTTTCAGGCTCATATGCTTAGATCCATGATTCATCACCTGTCACGATCTTATAGACGACTTTAGAAGCACCGCGATTGAATTTTTTCAACATTTCTTTGCACCAATTGACACGAACCTTTTTTTGCGCGATTGTCAAATTATGCGGTATCCAACGCGAACAAATCTTTTTGACGGACAAATGTTCATGCAATATTGAATGTATGCGAGTGGAACTAATGCCCAAGCATGCTTCAATCTCACGATAAGTCACATGGCGATGTTGCAATATCAGTTCACTTACAGCATCAATGTTTTGTGGCACAACAACCGATTTTGGACGACCTTCACGAAATTCGCCCTGGAGAAAACTACGACCACGATTGAATTCAGAAAAGCAGCGAAACACGGTGGCCCTGGATGGTGCTTCATCACCAAAAGTCGAAGCGAGTTGATGGGCACACTCTTGTTGAGTTAATCCACGTCGAAAATCATAGAAAATCATTGCACGAAAATGTTCACGATTAAATTCCATTTGTTAGCCGAAACGAATTTTTCAAGTCACTGTAAATAATAAAAACGACAAGCTTTACGATACGAATGTCAGATTTGCCATATCAACATTGGTGTTGCCATATCTCAAGACTTAAGTAGCAATCCTCGTACGTTGCAACTTGATATAATATTTTTGTGTACATAAAAGTTATACATTCAATTAATCGAGGAACTCTGACTAAAATAGTATATTTACAAACTTGATATTCAACTTGATATTCTAAACTGAGTTTCTTGTTTGCATATACAATAGTAGAACCTAATAGACAAACAGGTATGACAAATGCTTATTTGTTATTAATCATTTTCATATGTAAATATTATATAGTCTTGTAGATTATGAGGGCTTCATATCAATCAGAAGGGTACAAAATCATCAGTTTGAAGTAAGAAAGTTTCTTATGAAATTGAAATACAATTTCTTTGGCTATTTTAGTTACAATTTGTAGGTGTTTACTCACTTATTGTATTTGGAATTTGCTTTAACTAAGTCTAATCCATATTACATGGTGGCCTTAACTTAGTTTAGCTCGATTTGAACTTGAGCTTGAGAAACAGTATAAACCGGTTTTAGTACTGTGTACATAATAATAAGGGTATTTGAACTATGTAGCGAATAAGCAAATGAATTGCCTAATCAGGTTTTGTTTATTTAAATTGAATTTATTTGGCAAATACAAAACAAAGCAGGAAACCAAATGCTGCTGTGCTCATTTGATAAATCATTCTGTCTTTAAAAGAATAAGAAAATAAAAAAACTAAAAATTTTGATTTTATCTTTCAATTCGGGCTTCTTCTACAATACAATACTTCTAAGAAACAGCATAGGCACTTTCACGCTTTGTCGCCGATGTCTTGGTTAAAAGAATTAGATCGTGTCAGATTTGATAAGGTTGAGTCAGCTGCTTTCTTTGGCATTTCTATTGTATTGTATGATACTTCTGGTTTGTTCTTTGGGTCTATGACATGCATAAGATTCGTGTAGTATCTGTGAGTGGGTTTCTGTTGCTTTAACACTTTGCATAAATTTTAACTTTTTGTTTTTCTTTCACTCTATCCATGTACAAAGTATATAAATGGAGCTGTTGATGCGCCACCGGGTGGTAATTTTTGGACTGTCCATTATATCTTCGTGCTTAATTAACCATTTTTCGTTTGGATTTGCTACTGTCATCATCACGTCTGTTCAATTTCTGTTTTATGTAATTAATAAACATAAAATATTATGACGCATTTATGCAAATATAGTAATTGGCAGCATGATTTCTATATTATGTTAGAAGAAGCACAAGTTTTCCTTTTCGTTTTGAGCCTTTTTTGACTTCTGTTTACACTGGCACGTCACGTCTCTAGATGTCTCATTAACCCGTTCTTTTCTACAATACAACATATCGACTCACCCTCTATTATTCTATCATTAATTTATGCATAATGAAATTTGCATTTTAATCGACCGCTTAATATTATTTTGATTTTATGAATTTCTAAATTGATTTCCAGATATTTAATTCAAGATTTACGTACTTTTACTTTTTAATAAGAGTTTAATTAGATTTCATTGTATCATTTCTTGTTGTTTCATTCTTTAAAAAAGAGGAGCAAGAATCTCCAATTCGTTTTGACAAAAGCTTGTTTTTCTGACTTAATATTTTTTTTTCTATGGCATTGGCCTTTATATTTCTTCCATTTTTCATTTATTCATAGAAGAAAACAAATCCCTTAAGGTTTCCAAGTCTCTTGGCTACGACAGGATTGATATACTAGTTATACAGATGCTACCGAACTAGGTACTTGCACATAAGTATAACTGTAGTATGTTCAATGCTATATTGAGACTCAGCCACTTCCCCTCACAATGAAAGTGTGGTGATATAATCAAGATCGCTAGGCCAGGTAAACCTGAACACATGTCTGATTGCAGTTCTCTTCACATTTGTAGAAAAACAATATCTGCGTAGATTGCTGCCGCTGCTGGGCGAAGGTTTCCTGATTCCTGTGCACCAGTTTGGTTTCAGATCCAGTTACGGGACTCTAGAACAGTGCCACGGTCTAGATGATGCCACATCGCATCATCGACACCTTCGAGACAAAAAAGTACTACTCAGCCGTCTTCCTGGACATGAGGCAGGCATTCGAAAGTTTCATTTCAAAGTTTGGCAACCTGGACTGTTTTATTAGTCATGCTACCTAAAAGATAGGACCTTCTACGTACGACGAAATGATGCTAGTTCTGGCTTAATGCGCGTCGCAGCGGGTGTTCCACTGGGTATTGGGTCCTATCCTGCACTCTCTATACGGCATATCTTCCGGTTCACAGTGATGAACACTTGCTGGTTGCAACATACGTAGAAGATACAGAATTTCTAGTAAACGCATCGATCCCCACCACGCTTCGTGTGTGCAGCAGCTTGATATTATTGGGCCTTTGCTAGTAAGGTGGAACATGCCAGTAAATTCTGATAAATCGGTCCATATGACCTTTACGCTTAGGCGTGCCACTTGCCCTCCAGTTGCCTTAAACGGCGAATATGTTCTCATTGCCCTGGACAGAAAGCTCAACTGGCACGATGAACATAGAAATCATTCAACACTTTTAATCGAAGCTTCTGAGGAGAATAGTGAGTGCTCCGTTCTAAGTACGAAATTT
Organism: Amiota communis; assembly: GCA_037043315.1. Taxonomy (NCBI): domain Eukaryota; kingdom Metazoa; phylum Arthropoda; class Insecta; order Diptera; family Drosophilidae; genus Amiota; species Amiota communis. The sequence goes on from JBAMAV010001052.1 coordinate 693,259, forward strand.
TGTACTGGACAGAGACCTTCGGGTGCCACTGGTCAAAGAAAAAATTCGACGGTACAGTGAGCTACATACGACTAGACTGGAGAATCACCCCAATACGCTGGCTTTGGGCCTGCTCGACAACAGCCTTCAAACCAGAAGCCTACAAATTGAAACGTATGAACGTTTCTGTGCTTGGCTGTGTAAAAAATTTAAAAATCTTAATCCTAAAGAAACTATATTTCAATTTTTAATAAATCCAAAATCCTATGACATTCTGTGACAACGTATCATTATACTGGTGAAAGAATTTTTAAAACTGGATAAGTCTTTTCGAAGATTACCCGTATCATCTAAACAAACATTACTGCTTTATTATATTATTAAGTATAGATTTATTGAGAGTACAGACAGAGAAAAAAAAAAACAAATTAAAAAATTCATTCATTCATTCAACCATGGAATCTCATTATCTTGAGATTCATAAAAGATTAAAGATGATATCGGTATACATGTTTAATACTACTCAGTGTGCAAATATAATTTGTTTTAGTTGCCATCCCAGTGTTCCTCACTGAGAAAGGCACTCAAAATTTAGGGAAGGCCGGAAGAGTGTTCTTAACTATGTTAGTTTAAAACTTTTAAGAAAAACAGAATATCAAGGTATCAATAATATATGCTATATGCTTTCAAGGCAGCTTCCCAAAAATCAGAATGATTGGATGACTATAATTAGGTCATAATTCCTACTCACATTCCATATGAGAAACTTTATGGTTTGTAATTTGCTCTCACCCACGATTATATTAATATTATAATTTTTACCTTGTTTATCACTTCACAGCCCCAACTCTAATTGAATGATTGTCTAGACTTAAAGTCATAAAGTTCTTTACTTAGAATACTTTAGACTAAACTAGTCTTTCAAATGACTCTTATATCAATTGCTAAGATCTTCTTCTCATAAGGGATACTACAAGTAATTTTAACAACAATAAAATTACAGTAAAAAACAAGAGTGAATTTACAAAGATGTGCTGATACATAAATTATATATAATATAATATCTAAATATAGACACTAAAATGCCAATAATAATAATTGTGTTTGTTGTTCCTGTTAAAAGCAGCACATAGAAAAATACCAAAAACTTGTTGTGATCCAAAGAAGTTCTTCAGACTGCAAAGTGTTGTCGTCCTCATGCAGCATGTAGTAGACAAAAAGAAGAAAGGAAAGAAATACCTTAAGACAATTAGTGAGGTAAATTAAATACCAGTAAGATGCAACGGCTAAAGACAACAGCAACATCATCAGAAGCAATAACAGGAAAAGGAAAATAAAAATCGAGACTAAAGGCATACAAAAAAAAAAATTGTATCTAAATTTAGAACATGATGAACTTGAGGAAGCATACGCATGTGTCGAAGCAAGTGCTGAAATTCTGGGTATTTAGTTGAAGACAGACTAGTTAAGTGAAAGATACGATAGTTGTTGGTGTGATCTTTAATGGAATTAGACAAATTGTTGGATATATTCTTTGTATAGTACTATTGTAAATCATATTAGAATGACATATTTGCTTCTATTGGCATGTGTTATTCAATAATATTCTATCTTGCAGCTGGTATATTCTATATTCTATTATGACCAAATTTTATGACATTTCAAAGGCATCGTAACCAACAACCAACCTGTGTGTGGCTAATACATCGAGTCAGTTAGATAGACAGACATTTAGTCAGTGAGTCAGGCAGTATGTGTGTCAGTTAGCTGACAAAATGTTAACCAAAATCCAATTGGTTTTGGTTACAGGCATGAAAATTAACACTGCATGTCAAATGGTGCCGCACATTTTCATAAAAGCAAATTCAAATGTGTTGAGTTGAGTTGCCTTTTTATTCCTATTAACTCCCTTATTTCAACAAAATCATACTACTCATCCACATCCTCATCCAACTTAACCAACATTTTGGCCGCAACTCACACACTCCTAACAACTGTAGGCCAACAAGCGTCATAATAATGTCAGTTGTACTCCATACACCTCAGTATCTCATACCATTTTTGTTAACTTTTACGCCAGTTGGCAGTTGGGTTCGGTTTGTCAACATTTCATTTCATTACATTGCTTTACTCTCTGCTTCTGTTTCCTCTCTACCTCTACTGTACTCTGATCAGTTCAGTTCAGTTTTATTCTATGATTCTGTTTGCTAAAGGACGTTTGTCCTATTTTGTGGTAAATGTCATAAAATCGTATTTTATGTACATTAAATGCAAATCTTATTTGAATTTGCTTTTGCTTTTGCCTTTGACATTGATACACACATACACACCCGTACACATTTCTGGTCCACTAATCTCCTGTACTTAACTTCTCTGTCCTCTGTGTCCTTCTGTTGGTATGTGTTTTAGTCTCATTTATAGCTTACAACGAACGAACGAATGAAAGAACTAATTTTTAATATCGTTTATAAATATTTCTCCATCTACTACCAGAATCTTTATCATCATCTTTATATTTGTGTTGTCATAGTATTGTAAGTATAACATTTCAAAATCTCATATCTTTCTTAATAGCATTTTCTATTTAACATTTATTGCTTTTCTGAATTGTTTTTTTTTTGTGCCTTCCATTGTCAACTTAAATTAAATCGGAGGCCAATAAAATGTCAGGAATTTCAGGTTAAAGCTGAAATGAAATATTTTACATACCTTGTTTTTGTTTTAGAGGAGGAGATATATGATAAAAATAGAAAAAATTACCTGATTAGGTTTGGTTTATATATTTTTCAAGCTAATTTACTTATTTCACTTGACGCTTTGCATGTCAACCGGAGCAAGAACCTCAGTGCCTGGTCAACATGGTTTTATAATTTCATTTTAAATGTGTTACGCTTACCGCGTAATTTATTAAATTAAATCATTTACATGACATGCAAATACATGCATACATTTACTTACTATATGCATGTATCTGAGTGTGCTTAAACATTTGTGAGTGATGTGTATATTTACTTAAACCATAAATAGGAATTATGACACATGCCAGGCAAACACGAACGAATAATCATGCTTTTGGTTACGTAGGACATATAACCCTGCCCTGTTGAGTGGGTGGCTTTATTAATTAGAACCAGGATTCGCGTGCGCAAACAGATTTGACTATGCCAAGCCATAAGCTCATTTGGTAAAGAGCACATTTTTCGCAATAATTGCGGTTTTAAGTCCTTACCATCGTCATCATCACTCACTCCATTCTCTCTGTCTCTATAAATAGTGTGTTTATTTAGATCAAAACCACTGGGTGTGCTCACATGTGAGTAAGTTATAAAATAAACGCTGGATTATGCACATTAAAATACTATCTTATTACCTAATAATAAGTTTACTTATTCAGTAAATTGTCCTTTTATTGACACATAATTTTTTGTATTTATCATTTTTTTTGTCATTTTTATTTGTTCTTTAATTTATCCTCTGACCCAGATATAGAAGATTGTTGGGCAGAAGGGAATCAAGTGAATGTGAATATATCGCGAAATAAAAAACCCATTAAATACAATACTAATCCTACCATTGAAATACAAAATATTACTTCCTCGATTGAGATATTATGAGTGAGAGATTTGATTTGAGTTCTTACTCTAACTAAGAAGTAATAGTTATTCATTAAAGGAAAATAACTTATTTTGGAATGAACAAGTTGTTGCGCCTTAAGATGGAAGATAAATAATTGCCGCAGCAATATTTTTGTTCCATATTGAATTTCAAAAGGATGTATCAGGATATATTAAAAACTGTGGAAGTTATAGGTTCAGGTCGTCAAGTATCAGCAGTACAACTCTCTTGTTGAAATAACTGCTTCGAGGCATCGAAGTCTGGATGAGTAAGTGGATTAAAGGGTAAACACTGAAAAGTCAACACACACGGTATTTTCATTACGGAAAGACTCAAACTCTTCACTCCATTTTAATGGTGTAGTGATACCAATGAGGGATTGTTTTAAATAAATATCTCGGTATACTTTTCGACAAAAGGCTGTCGTGGAAATATTATACAGTCGCTATACTTGGTTAATTGGCAATACATAAAAACTGATTCTTGGAAATAAAATCTCTACAAATGCACTCTGAAGCTAGTTTGGGCATATAGCATACAGCTTAGGGGAACTGCAGCTAAATCCAATATAAACATTATTCAAAGTTATCAAAACCTGACACTATGCAAACTCACCGTTGCGCCATGGTATATTCACAAGGACGATCTTCACAGAGACCTACATATGACAACGATCATGAAAGAAGTTGTTTGCTTCAGCAAGAGGTACGTGGAAAGGCTCATATCACATTCAAACCTCCTAGTATACAAACTTCTCAACACGGACTCCATACAACGCAGACTTAAAAGAACTCATCCTATGAATCTGACTCATAGTCTTTAAACTGGACTTTTCCGTATCTGTGATTTTTTTTTATTTCTTAAAGTTAAGACTTATATAATTCAGATTAATTTGTTAAAGTTCTCTTACCATACATAATCACTATATATCAAAATGAAATGCTGTGTGTGTGTTTTTAATGGACATGCAAACCGCTTTATCAATTTTGGATATGATTTTTGCTTTCGTATTGTTGATGTCTGCGCCACCTTATAGACTATAAAAAAAAACAATAAATTGCATTAATTAACCACAACATAAGCACACATAATCGCAAGAAACAACGTTAACACACATAAAATATCAATCCTACAACAGTTTAAGAATGACACGTCATCGAGCTCAATAATACCGCTCAAACGCGTAGCGGGAACGCTAGTACATAATACAAATAGTGTTATGGGAGGATGGAATCTAATTTTGGGGTCCATGGAGATATATTGCAGAATGGATATTTGTATTTCATTGGTGGAAACCTAAAAATGTATTACAGTGGCTGATAAGTTCCCGAACTGACACACAGATGACGTCTAAAATACAGAATTAATATTATTTTAGTAAGTATTTACCTTAAAAATTGGCGGTAGAAATTTCATGCCGATCTGGCAATTCTTTGAAAAGCTACAGATGTTTTAGTGAAGCAACTTTTCTTATTTTCAAAACAATAGATACAAATGAATTTCTGTGCTTTTTGATGGGAAAAACACCATTGGAACGAAAGCATGGCTGGATAAGATTGACTGGTTTGCTAAATTTAAATGTGGTCGCACGAACACCGATGATGCGCCACGCTCTGGTTGCCCAAAAACACCTCGGTTATTCCGGAAAAAATCAAATAAGCTACAGCTCGCATATGAATTGTTTCTTGTTGTATCCAAACATTAATTTTTCTTCATATATTATTCAATTGATATCTAGCAGTAAGTATACTTATTATTCGATTTTCTTTTGCCTTTTGTATTTTTACAAATATTTTATCACTGAATTTTTTATTGACTTATTTTCTCTTATTGTATTGTATTGTATATTAATACAATAATAACATTGTGTTGTACATAATACCGGGATCAAATAATAATAATACACTACAAAACAACATTTTATTTCTATATATCATACATATGCGAAAATTGCAGATAGGAAACAGATCAATTCCTAGTCTCAAAGATACAATGGTTGATAACGATACACGACTTTTCATTTCTTCAGTCCATCTCTTTTATAAAATATCAATCATAATTACAGTTCTTTCAAGTTTCTGGTAGTCATTAGAAATTCAAAAATTTTCTTAGGTTATGAATCTGCAATGAGCTACTTCTATCTAGAATATCGTTGCCTAGATATCGGAGTCCAAATTAAATACTCAAAGTGACATAGCTCTATTGTCAGTAGTAGTTCTTGTATTCTTATGAGAGAGCAAGAAAGCATTGAAGGCTTTTGCAACTCATTTATTTTTTGTGTCCAAACAATATTGATGCAATTTCTTATCTAGGCATCGTTCAAGTGTTTATTTTTCCAAGGCAGCCCTCAGAATGATTGTTGTCCAGTGAGGACTTTGGAAACTCCTTTCCTGAAGAGTTCATCAGCCACTTCTTTCTCAGTGTGGTCAGGTATCCAAATAAGATCACCATTATTATGTGCTGCTAGTCTTTTTAGCAATGTTAAGCAGCTCCAGACCAGCTCCAATTGAAGGTGTTGGTTGCTTGTAATAGTGCAGCCTTGCCAATCAGAGTGAATGTGTATTTGCCTATAGTATATGATAGTAGCACCCTCAATTAATTGTGTTAAGCTCTATTGCATGGTTTTTGGCCTAGAAAACTGAGTCCTCTTGGTCCATGTTAAATATCAATATGAATAAAAAAATCAAAATGATTCGCAATATCAAATTTTGAAATTGAAACTGTTTGTTAATAAATATATGTAAATAAAAAAGGTGAAAAAAATTAATATGGAATGTAAAAATAATAAGTTGGTGGTCATGGTGTATGATGTGTCTCTTAAAACCTCTCTACACAATTGCTAACCTCAACCTTCTCGTGGTATCCCCCGTTTTTCACAATTGAGGCATTGGCCACCGAGTGTTCAGCGGTATATCTGTTCCCCTTTAGCAGTACTGTAGAGGAAATATTACATTACACTTAGCAAAGCTGGCAAGTTCGGAGGCCTGCTTGCATTAAATTACCTTCGTCACAAGGCAGCAACCCTGCCACCGAACTAGGACGCTCTGGTTTAATCTTCCATTGCGTCTGAAAACTCATCGATTCGTGTATTCACAAGATTAGCCTCGGATAATCCAGAGGAAGACCGAAATTGACGTGGAAACGAACTGTTGCGGCTGAAACAAGAAAATCTATGAACGAACTTCCCTCATTAGCACCTAATAGAGATGGATGGATGGTTAGATTTCATATCTAGTGGTAGTGGAAGATACCACCAGATGTTGCAATTAATTAAAGGTGATTTTAATTTTGATGTTTATCCAGATTTGTCATAATAAATGGTAGATTTTTTCAATCTTATTGATTGCTAACTGTGATCCTTGAAACTAACATTTTTGAAAGTAGTAAGACAGCTGATAAGAGATCTGTATATATTGCATAATAGATAAAAGATGATCGTGTACTACTACAACTGGGAGATTAGATAGACCCATAGTTAATTTCATTGCTAAACTTATTATGCTAACGAGCATTCATTACGCTATGAAGTGTAGTATATAAAAAATATTAAAAAATCGTATGTCATTGCTTTATCTATGGTATAAAACTTAAGTTCACAAATTTTGTTGTTTAGTGTCATTACAATACTATTATATTGCATTAAGTGTTCGTGTTAATGTGGGACTCTCTGGAAAATGAGAAAGGAAATACATATTTCATTTTTTATTTCGATGTTATTACATATTCGTTATTTCAATTAAATGACATCATTTGTATGGACAGAGGAATGGACATACGCAATTGTACTCTCATTTGTATTTTATACAATATTATATGGTATACTCACTCGAATTGTCATCATGAGCAGTTATTATAATTTGTATAATTTTTTTTTTTTGTTCATTTATGACTCTATAATTTTTTTATTATTCCTGTTGATGTTGTTATTGTTGTTGTTTGTAAGCGATATGAGCTTTTATTGTCATCTTATATTGCATGTTCAACAGATATTTTCACGCATACGACATACAACGGACTATAAGGATGAATTATATTTCTCCTTTTTGGTTTTTATTTTTATTTTTGTTTTGTAATGTTTAACATTAAAATTGTATCTCCTTTTTCTTCTCTTTGGTTGGTTTTTCCATTATGTTAAATAATAATAATTCAACAAAATAAATTAACACTATCATTGCGTTGAACGCTCATTTAAACACTCCCTACTTTGGCTTAATGATCCTTGACTGACACATAAATACTCACAACTTTATACGCAATTTTCCAAAACTGATGAAAAATCAACACAATGGAAAAGTGATAAAAAAAAACACAAACCAAAAAAGAAAAAAAAAAAATGCCATTAAAATAATTAAAAAGTTGAGCTTTGTGAACATTTTTTTTTTTTTTTGCAGTAGTTAAATTTGTCTGACAATTTGTTCGAGCGAGTCATTTTTTGATCTCAAAGAAAGCCATAAAATATATTTAATGCTATGACGTCATTTGAATAAGAATAAGAATTTTGGCCACAGAAAATTACTTATCTTGAATTGCAGATATTTTTTATGGGATTTTTGCTCAGAACTCAAAAAATAAAATATTTTATTTATTATTATTTGTAAATTTGGGTCAACTTCAAAGATGACATTTTATTATTATTTATTCTTTTTTGAATGGGGGGTTTTTTTGGTTTTTTCATTTGCACTTCACTTGAGTATACAATACTACAACACAACAATTTTTCTCACTTCTTTCCTCTTCTTTTTTTTTTTTTTTGTATTGAAGAAGAAACTTATTTGTGTTGTTTTATGTGAGAATTTTGCACATAATTTTTTTGTACAGCAGCATTTACATTTTTAGACCCTTTTATATGTAAATCTTGGATGTTGTTGTTAGATAAGTCAATATTGAATTCGTCCTCTTCGGGGAGATGTCCTCGACTAAAGATTTTAGTGTCTATATATTCCTTTCCAAATTATTTAATCTTTTAGATTTTCAATCAATATAAAATATATAAAATACTTAAAATAATAAGAACAAAAGTCTTGCGAAAAGAAATCAATATACTAGTTTACATTTATCAAATAAATCGAAATCAAGTCAATTGACTTTAAATTCTGTTTCGAGCCACCATTTTACTTCTGTGAACCATTTTCATTTTCAAATATTGTCGCTCGCTTTTGAAATCAAAGATACTATTTTGAATATTTAATCGATTTATCGATCATACATAAATATACTATTATAGTGGTTATATAAATAATAAGAGTTCTTGCCTCTTGCAATATGTTCTTGAGTTACTTAACCCATTTACATACCTATCTACCTTAATATTGTTAAAGATGTTACAAATTGAAATAAGCAAACTTTAATCTCCAAACGTACATACATATATCAAGTCGTTTTCTTCAATTTTTGATTTGTTAGCTCAATGGTTTTAAATCTTTATCTTAAAACCGAAGTTATATTTCAGAAACCTTGTACATTATAGCAATTTATTATTATGTCCGTGCAGTATGAATCACTGGTCCAAAATTTGTTCGTGGCCTGTTCCTTTTAGAACCAGTTTTACTTCCAACAATCACTTTTCAACCGTATTCAAATGGTGAATTTTACAAGGCGATGGCATTGAGAGGGGTCAACTGTTACCGTCTGCATTACTGTTCTCTAGTCGTGTCATCAGTCATTGCCTTCATTTTTTACGACTAGTGAATTCACTAGCCACCAGTAATGCAAAAAGGAAACGCTCACTTACTGTTTCGCATCTGCATAACCTGCAACCAGTGAAAAAGTGCTAGCGAATTACTATCCAAACGGGGACTATTTCCACTAAGCATACAGCAAGGTTATTATAAAACCAAGCGTTGGTGATGCAATAATGTTTTGTTGATAAATCGAGTCAATGTTGCTATGTCCTTCTATGAATCCATTCACACTCTTAAGTTTTGTACGATAGAATAATTAAGTTAATTGTTTTATATGTGAAGTTGAAATCCCGACATTACTGGAAGGAAAATGTATTAGACCATATTTTTATTGATTTTTTAATTTTATCTACAAAGTAGATTTAATACAAATGTATAATATCTGGTATTGTACTCCATTAGACACACTAAGTTTTATGATTATCACAGCTGCTAAATTAATTAATTAATTAATTAAATACAATTTTTTTTTTTCGGATGTAAGTACTAAATACCCGAGCAGACGTCGTTCTGCCTCTCCTTCCCACACATTTATTGGATACTGATTGGTTAGCTGTAACATTTGCATAATCATTTCGCGTCAAATTCTCGTTAAAATTTTGTCATCTCACTCGCACACCTTGCTAATTTCGACTTTTCAATGCAGGTTGATTGGTTTTTATTTAAATTTTTTCATAGTTACTACTATCATATTCTGTCATCTCACTCACACATTAATGATTAATTTTATTTAATTTTTCAGCTGTTCCTTTTTCGTTTTTCTGACTTTTCCTTTTTTTATACCTTCGCAGTAATGAGTCGAAATTTGCTGAGCCATTTTCGAGCTTTTTATTCGGGATTTGTAGAGAAGATAAACTATTCTATTCTGTTAGGTTGGCTTATAGGATAGATCAAGAACATGTGATCTTTATAGCCGGCGCATCTCTTCACTATTGTCTAGCAAATTTATAGCTTGGGTGTTGCAAAATGGTTAAATGTCTTATTTTTAATAGAATGCAAAATTGATCTTCAATAAATTAATTTAACAATCGAATCGATCAATCAATAAATTATATATTGTATATGCTTATATCATATGTAGACGGTTATATTATTTTCCATAAAAGTTATTAAATTTTCGTTGAAACCGAAGTTAAAGAAGCCTTTTGTTTTCATTTCTGTTCTGACTTTTAAGTTTTATTTGTGGAATTCTCGTTCAAAAAACTGAAAAGTGTTAAAAATATGCAAGTTCATAAATGAAAGAAATTGAAAAATAAAACAAAAAATGCAAAAACATCACCACCATCAGTGACTACAACAACAACAATAATGATAATAATAACAAAGCCAATAATAAACAAAACGATACTTACAGGCGACATTGTAAGTACATTACTAGGCAAGGGATACAAGTCAAAGGGGTCAGTCTGAAGAACTGAGACCCCGAACTGAATTCGAGTTGAAGTGTGTGTACCTTGACTTGTCATGTCTTGCCTTGCCTTGGCTTGGCTTCGCTTAGCTTCATTCTCTCTATCTCTGGTTTTCAACAGTACGGGGTCGTTGAATTCTTTGGTGAAAGCGTTAAGTAGAAATTCTGTGTAAAAACAGAGAAAAGAGAGAGAGAGAGAGAGAGTATCCTGACTGACTGATGTTCTGTGACAATACAACAGCATCAACAATTATTGTAACAACACAATATGGATAAGTGTGTCGTAAGCTTTTGTTGTTACAATATTTTATGAATTCGTATGAATATCTTTCTTCTTTTATTTTTAAAGCAGAAATTATTCTTGTTAGATTTTGTTTTGCATGGCATCAACATCAGCAGAAGAAGTATTATACGTAGTGAAGGCAGCATCAGATGATGATAAAGAATGATGTTGCACTCCAGTTTTTTCTCTCCATTTTCTGTTGTTGTTCTCGTTGTCTTTGTTATTTCTGTTTCTGTTTTTGTTTTTTTTGTTTTGTAATATTACAACAATAAAGAACAAGCTTATTACATGACAAAACATTAGCTTTGTCAGGACAATATACTACAAAACAACGACAACACCATCAGCAACAACAACAATGAACAGAAACAAAAGTAACGATATAATGAACGATGTACTACGAATGTTGCAGAATGATAAAAGTTGATAGATGAGAGATGGAACGAAAGACATAAGAAGGTCTGAATGAATTTTCGCTTCAACGCTTTGGGCGCTTTTTTGTGTCTAATTCAGTTGTGTTGTGTTGAGTAGAGACTCATGAAATGCACGACGACAAGCTTGGAGCTAACGAGGACTGTTCGAAAATATTATAAAAAAATAACATAACTCACAGTCAATTATTGGTATAAAAAAAAAAAAAAGATCAGTATTTTTTATCATTGAAAGCGGTGTAAGCAACCGGTTATCTTAATGGAGTGGTATCGGCTCTCCTCTCACATTTATCATTTGTCTTATGTGGGGCAATGTGTTCCGATGACAGACATGTATAAACATCATCTGGATCTCGCCTGGTGTTGGTTAAAAGATATATGACATTGCATACAAGCCCAAAGGCACCATATGTGCCACAGTTTTGCCCTAGAATGAAGGTTCTTTGTTACCTCGAAGCACTATATCTTAGTAATCTTTTAAACAATAAAAATGAATGAAATGAATGAAATTGGCTTTATGTAGTTTTAAAGGATTCAGTTTCCAAATCGATTACTACTTTTGTGTGTTAAATATTGAAAAGTGATCGATAAAGACACTTGTTTAGATGACATAATACCCCAAAAGATTGTTATAACCTTCATTTATTATTTTAAGAGTTGGGATGGGATTAGGAAACCAAAAAGGGAAGCTCTAATGCTCCCCAAGGAGTCCAGAAGGTGGTGTTCAGTGAGTACGTCTCGGCAGAAAGGGCATGGTTGACGGTCTGATTCATTGAGAAGATGTAGATCCAGTGTGTGTCCACTACGAATGTTCCGCATACCTGTCTGGATAAGTTTGAAGGCAGGCAGATTTTTTTATATGTAGGGTTCATGAAAGAGTACCAGAGAATAAACTGCCCCATTTCGGCACTTTCATATGATGATGAATCGGTGGCGCTGATGGGAATAAAGATGTGTGATTTGGTAGTGCTGATTTGCCGGGCTACCATGTCTGTGTATTCGTTTATGCGTATACCTTGGTAGTTGGGAGCCCAGAAGATTGAGAACCGTGAGATCATTATACTCACGCAATCAGATCAAGTTACAAATATCCCCATTAAGTTGATGGAAAATTGACAGGCTGTTAATATCGCAAATGCCTCTGCAGTGAAAATTGAGTTTTATAGTGGGAGGCAGCCTCCAGCTACGATCGTTCTCAAATTACCGACCACAGCGAATGCAGTAGAGTGATCAGTTTTTGAAACATCTGTGTAGAGCCAATTGTTATGACCGATTTCATCTTCTTCAACTAGGAAATGCACCAGGTATTCGCCACTGGTAGTATTGTCTTTAGCTGAAACATGCATATTGGTGATTATGTTTGGCTGATCCTGAGCTCAGTCTGAAGTGGGCTTTATATAGTTTGAGAGTATTGGCGAAGGCAGATCTGGACGAGTAATATACATTGCGCAGAGTCTAATAGTAGAGCAACATGATGGGAATAAGTAAATATTAGTATATTTTTTAGTTTCTTCTGATAGAAACAAAAATTTTAACAAGCAGATGTTCAAATTTATTTTAATTGAAAATGCTAATTACCTTCGTTATTAAGCTCCTTTCCGACTCTGTATATTTATCTTTTGTATTTGTTCATTAAGAATTGAAAATAGTTTTTCATGTAGCTTGCCCATTTACTATTTCAGATTCGCCTTCTTTAGCTCGTTAAGGTGAAACTAGTGATGATGTTTTGCTCATTAATTTGCATAAATCAAATGAGGAACAAAAAGGAAGGAACTGCACCAAATATTTAACATAATTCACTCATTCACATGCTTCTGGGATAAAAATATCACAACAATAAATAAAAATGTGAAGACAAACCCTACGAAAAAGTGTATGAAAAACCAAAGGAATGTGAAATAGATAAACTTAATCTGATCTAAGAGGGACCTTTCTTTAGTTTTTCATTTTATAACAAACTTTTTCTACACTGTCACTCATCATTCTTTATAAGAAACCCTACCGAGCTTTTGTGTGCACATATTTTCTGTGAAAATTATTCTTTATAAAACTCCTTCTTTTGAAAGATTTTCACAATTTTTACACTTCAAACGCACAACACATTGGTCAACATATGTATAAATAGTAAATAAACTAAGGAAAAATCCACTCTCATACACTCAGATGATTACCAATTGGATTGCTGGGGACTTAAATCCATCCAAGGCATGTCATCAAAATAATTTATGTTTGCCATCAGCGTAGACAAAGCGTTCATGGAGCATTGGTCAACACTTCTACTACTACTGGCACTAGCATACATACATATGTCTAAAGTCATTAGCCCAACTCAAACCAACCCAAACTGGTCAAGCTTAGATCCATATGGATCCTGTCTCCGTCATCGTCGTCGTTACCTGCACTGAACGCTGTTTGTAATGTGCGGCAATAAGTTGTGCCCCTCTTCTACGTTTCCCTTGCCACCGGTGTCCTGCCTTTAGCTATCATGGCTTGTGCTGTTCCTGCTGCTTCTGCTGTTTCGGCATACAAAAACACATAAACAAGCTAAATCAAGTCAAATGCGCGAATAAATCTTCAAACACGAAGAACAACAAAAAAGCAGCAAACAAACAAGAAGAACAACACTTCATGCAAATTTTTGATGACAATAGCGAGCAGGCAGACTGACAGATAGACAATCTCATGCATAGACATTGAAAGTTGCATAGAGTGATGAGATTGTAGGGAGAGGGAACACCCATCCCACTTCAGTGCAAACTCGAACTTTGCAAGGACGCTTGTCTTCCTTCTCTTTTGGTACTTATGTATATCATTCTTTCCTAGTGGGACAGGTGAATATACCATACACTGAAACCTTCCTGGGTATTCTATTGGCGTGAATGACTGACTGAGTGAGTGACTTCCCCTGGCATTTGGCTCTCTTCGCGACAAACTCATATGATTTTTTGCTTTGTTTTTTGTTGCAAGCAGACTTTCTGCTTTTGGCATTTTTGTCATCATCATCGTATAGACATCATGAGTCGACTGCTAGTATATCTGATGTTGTTGTTTCATCTCCGTTTTTATGTCATTAACAAAAGCAACACCAACAATCTGGAAAACCCCTGGTACAACAAAGTTAACGCCTTTTTATAAATTGTTAAAATGAACTTCAGTTGGCTTTGGGTGTTTATCTAAATTTTTTATCAGATTTATTCTGCATCCAAAAGGGTTAGGGAGAAACTTGGACTTGTGTTTTAAATCACTTTAACGCTTTGGTCCTTCTGCTGCTGCTGCTGCTGTTGATGATGACCAACAAACATTATCCGCAACTACAACAATTTATTAACCAACTTAACTTGATTTATACCAATTTCAATGTCATTAAGGAAATGAAAGGCAAAAAAAAAAAAGTAAAAGCATTTAACAATATTTTTTTTTTTAATCTTATTACAAATGAAGAAGCATATGATGGTACTTAGTAGTATGTGGAGCCAATATAGAGAGCGAAGGCGTTGAAATGTTTAAATTGAAATTGAAATTGTCATTGTCATAGTCTCTTCTTCATCTTCATCGTCATCGTCATCGTCATCTTCATTTTATTCTTTTATCTTATTGTATGCAATTCTAATTAGTAAGCGAAGCCAAGTTAGAACCCACGCAAAAGTTTAATTGACAACGCTAAGCATATTAAATTTTTCTTTATTTTTTATAGTAGTAGTAGTTGCCACTGATTCTTCTTTGCTCTTGCTCTTAGGTTCTTTCCTTCATTCGTTGCATACTCATGCAATGAATTCACTTAAGCGAATTGTAATTGAAATGTGCGCATAATTAAATCCCACCAAAGGCAACAACACCAACATCAGCAGTTGAAGCACAAATAATGTTAGCAGCAACAGTGCTGCCTGCCTTTAGAATCGAGAGACAGATTCAGTCTAATTGCGACAAACGCCACAACGGCAAAAGTCATGTCACTCACTTACTACTTCTACATCTACTTCTACTAGTATACTAAGTCACTCACAGCCACAGAGATACACATAGATAGACACATACACTCTGATACACTTTGATAGTCCATTCATTCATTCATTTTGTCATTCATTCAGTTAGTCATTCCTTGGATCCATTCATGGGCAGCATTTGCTTTTAATATGAAAATGAAATCAATTTGTGCAGCGTGTTGCTGGTGCTGTTGCTGGTTCTAGTGAATTTCCAAAGAATGAGATCTACTAGTATTGTAGATGAAAGAAAACTTGTAGTAAGGGAATCAAGAGGCAAATAAACTTTAATGGTTCACAGTAGCGGAACGGAGAAATTTAATAAATAATTTATTGTTATCATATTTCTAAAAATTTCATGGCAGTCATGAATAATTATGTACTATAGGCTTCAAGAGAAGAGAGTCGCATTGTCATTTCTCATCTAATTTATGCCATTTATGAGTGAATATATAATAATAATGTTTTATTTTATAGAAACAAATCTTTATCATGTCATATCGGATTACACTGTAACTTTTACACCGTTTATGCGACGTCCGAAACGGTTTCACTGAGATCAGCTTGACTCAAAACTGAGCATAAACACTTTTTCAGTTCGACTTCAATAAGCGCACATTTATCGTTTTCAAAACGTATTAAAATTCAACTGTTCGCCATAGGTGTATGTAATTATTTTGCTTTATAATCATTTTCTCAATTTATTTTTTTTTTTTATTATTATATCGGTTATTTGCTACTGTCGTCAGACAACTACCAGCAAATTTTATCTTAAGATAACATCACTTAAGCAAGTTTGGATGCGAAATGGGAGATCTTGGGGATGTTGCCTTGTCAGGCGTCGTGTAGGCATGCTGTCTTCCAGCATGTTGATTGCCAGGTTGTTGACATGGGCATCCAAACTAATGAAGTGTTTGATCCTGTGATTGACGATCTCTTCACTTTTTGTTGGGATCAGTAAATCTCGGTGAATAACTGAGTTCCGGACAAAGCACTGCGCACCTACAATCCTCCGTAGTATCTTGGACTGAAGCTTCTGTAGGATTTCAAGTTTTGAGTTGGCTGCAGTGCCCCAAAGCTGTATACCGTAATTAAATACCGGTTTTATAGTGGCTCGTATCACGAAGATTCGGTTTTGTGCTTTACAGTGCTATTTTAATATCACGAACAGCTGTTTTTTGTTTTGATTATGTGTGGTGCGCAATAAAAATGGAAGAAGAAGACACCTGACAATTACAAAAAATTACGAAATTATGATAATGCTGCCAACTTACATAGAAAAATTTCCCAACACTGCTAAAACTGACCATACGAAAAAACCGAATCTAAGCATATCAATTTGAGGTTAGCATCTTTCAATCGAATCACATCTACAACAACAACCTCTCAATTTTGTCATTATCCTGTTGTTGTTGTCAAATGAAACTTGAATCAATAGTCACATCTTCATAGATTCGAATCTAAGCTCACTGTTAAGCCACTATTAGTAAGGCCCTCTGCAGTAACTGCTGATTTCGCTGGTTGAGCTGCAAATTTGTACAGATACTGATACTTCGAAGTTTGTCACAATGTATTTTTTTTTGTGAATTATATACTAAAAAATAATTGCAAAACGTTATTAAAAATCGGGATGAGGATTATACATTTAACATTTATTTTGTACAATGTGATTTTGATAGAAACCTTATTTTGAGGAGTGAGTCTCCTGAATGCAATGCCATCACACACATAAACATCTAAACAAACAGACGATTTCAGTGAAAACAGTTTCGGGGTAATTGTTATTAGCTAAGCTGATCTGATCTGATCTATATTAACTTGAAGTTATGAGTGCATTTCATTATGAAGTTCAAGAAAAAATAAAATTAATCACCTTAATTATCTTTCTCGAATTTGGATTGTATTTTGTTCTAACTTAAACGATTGTTTCAAGGATCCAGAATAAAAATAATAAACGAAATGTATTAGGTTTGGATCATACCTCTTCAGAGTCCTAGAGAGAAATATTTAATCTTGAAAAGAACCAACTATGGACCGACAGATTGCAATGTAACAACAATTAATTCTAACGGCTTTCAATCACGCAATAGCTTTTCAATTATATATTTACAATTTACCATTTAATAATGTTTACTTCAACATCTTTAGTTGTAAATATCTGAAAAGTATCCCCTAAACCAATGCTGTATAAGAGGTGACATAGAAATTTAAAATTAAGTAGCTATCAATTTTTCGATAACACTGCATTCGATCTGCATCAAATTTCACAGGAACGCTCTCCAGATTATGCAAGAAAAATTTCATCAAAATCGGTTCAGCAGTTTCGCAGTCCATAGGGAACATATCCACCCATATACACTTGGTACTTTAATTTAACATTACTTTTAAATAGTACTTACTAAAAGAAAACTAATTACATTTTTGTATACAATTTCGTTAGTTTCTTTGTTTCTTGCTTGATGCAATTTTATGCCAAAAATATCAGATATTTAACATGCGTAATAAACACGTACCTATGTAGAATCTCATAGATTCAAACTTATTTGATATCTTTTAGTAAAAGATTTAAACTGTAATCTTTGGATTGATTTTTTGTTTTTTTTTTTACTAAATCAGAATTGTCTACATCGAGATACGCTACTGTCAAACTGTCTTTGTTTTGCCATTACTATTTGCTCCTATGGACATTTACCATCAATGCCTCATGCTTCAAATGCTGCATCATAAAATAGTAATTTTTTATTGTGGAGCTTAGCAGAGATGTCAAAGATGCTGATGGCGCGGCACCCGTCAGTGAATGAGACAGACTATCGCTGCAACCATGGGCGATCTTTAGTCGCTTTTTTATTATTCTTCCGCAGCATGATAGTTAACTAAGACAACAACAGCACCCAGTAACACTAACAACCACAACAACAAAGTAAAAAGAAACAACGAGCAGAAATTGGTAGTTGGATGGCAGGACAATGAGAAGAACAGAATCATAGCAGGAGGAATAGTAGCGACAGAAGCTTAAGTCAAATTGACAACTCAAAGTTGTGTAATCCGTCGCTGCTGTCGTCATTGCCGTTGTCATCGTTGCGCGCAGAGTATAGAATGGAAGGACTCGTTGTTGCAACAAAATCAATGGAAGCAGTAGGAGCAGAGTCAGTGGCAGTGACAGTGGCTTTAATCTGATTTGCATTGCTCAGTAGTAACGTATACCAGTACTGAATACACTCTGTCTCTATGTCTGTCTTTCTTCTCTAAGCACTTACGTCACGCATTACAGTAACCTGTTTAGTCTGCCATTCTGTCCTTATCGTCCTATTGATGTCCTGCAATTCTTCGTGTTAAACTGTTTATCATTTTCAGTGAATTTCAATTCAATTGTCGATTTATTTTGCCAATATTTGCATTTTGCTGTTTTATGTCACTTATATGCCAATGAGCAGGATAAGTACTAAGTACATCCTTCTTTTTGGTTTTTACAATATAATTTTATACAATGAAAACCAAATTTATTACAAGACCAAGTTAAGTACTTCTTCTTCTGAAGTTAAGTTAACAAAATTAAGTTGGCAAATTCAAAATTACTCATTTCCACTTGAGCATGCCACATAAGGAAGTGATGACGACTGCTATCAGAACTGGAAACTGGGTTAAAACAACAAAACTTTGGTGGCGCACTCGACAAACTTATGAATGTCTCCAGAATGCCTCATTAAATGCGCCTCATTGAAGCTGTTGTCACTGGAGGTTCTTCTTTGTCTGACAATCAAAAAAACAAAAAGACATGATCAAACGTCGAATAAGTTTGAACAGAATTTCACTTGCGACCCCACGAAGGAGAAACAAACAAATAAGAAAGACAGAAACCCATAAGAATCAAGTATCACTTCTTTTTCATATTTTATTTGCATAATTTTGCACTTTACACTTGGTTGTGACATCAGAAATCTGGGTTCAGGAAATACTACATACACTTTGCCAAACATCACAAGATACGAGTACGTCAATGTTCAAAAAGAACTAAGAAAAAATCAAACTGAATTTAAGCAAATACTCAGATTGCTTGTCTTTTCTCATACAATATTTTCTCTTTTCTCGCATTTTATACCCTTCACGAAAGTGAAATGCAGTCTATATTAAGCTAGAAGGAAACATCGATGGCCCCTTAGAGAGTACCATATGTATGAACAGTTTCAATTGAAATACTTAATATGTAATATTATATGTTTTCTTGATAGAGATCTGATAAGATATTTGATGAAAACTATCTAAAAGTCTATGCTCCTTTTCTCTTGAGATTTTCAGATGATATTTTATCCAAAATCTACTTTTTAATACCCGTTTCACTAAAAAATTTAATCGCCTATTGTTACAAGTATTGAATATAAGTCTCGTTGACCTGCCTTCTATGTACATAGATTGCCTTTTTTTTGACGACATTTGCAGAAAGAAAAGAACGAAGGACGCAATAACAACAATACACAATATTCAAGAAGCAGCAAAATATAGACAACGAAAAAACGTACGTAATATCTTTGTATTTTCCTTATCCTGATATTATTAAGAAAAATTTTTGTTTGAGCTTCTATAACCGAAACGATGACAAAAAAATGGACTAGCTTATTTGTCAGACTATTTCGATTTCTGAAGCGTTAACATGGACTGACACTGAGACTGAACTGACCGTCTAAAAGGCCTTAAATGTTTCTTGATGCTTGGTACAAAATTTCAAATCGGTTAAGCCGTTTCTGAAATTAGCGTGGACAAAGTCACAGACACGGCTTGTTTACAATTTTATTATATGTTATGATGTAAAGATATGTATTAACCAATAGTTAAATTACTTGTCATTCTCTAGTCTTACTAAGCCTCCTCACTAAGTGTGACCAGAGAAAGTTTTACTATAATAAACTACAATATATGTGTATAAGACGCCTTATAGTATTGCTCAGCTCCCTAAAGGGTATAAAATCTTTACTTAAATCAAATAAAGCGTCTTACTTTGTTTTATATTTGACTAAAACCATGTATTGTATAAACACACCTGGACAAAATAATAGGTGCGAACCCCAAAAAAAATCAGAAAATTTGCTTACAAATGCCCTCAAAAAATCTTCATCAGTGGTCGACAACTGTTTCGTAATATTAGCTAAACGCGACCTGTTCAAATCATCGGCGACAATTGCTAGTGAAATTGGGAATATTTTATCATTGCGAAGTGTTCGACGACGATTAGGCAGCGCACATCTACCAGGTAGGATAGCTTGCAAAGTCCGTCTGTTTAGAATTGCAAATACTTTGCAATGGTTCATAAAACTTGGTGTGGATCCCAAGGTGCAAAAAAATGGCACAATGGAGTGATGAAACAAAAATTAATTTGTTTGATAATGAGGCTTAAAGGTACGTTCGTCGACCGATAGGCATGGAATTTCATGCTAAGTATACAAAAAAGACAGGCATGGGGGTGATAGCTTAATAGTATGGGGCTGATTTTCGTGGCAAGGCGTAGGTTCGATACATCGAATTGATGGAATTATGGATAGATTCAAGTACAAAGGTTTATTAGAAACAGTAATGCTACCATATGCCTAGGACAACATGCCGCTTTTGTGGACATAAGGGCAGGACAATGACTCAAAGCATAATGTTAACGTCCTTGAGTGCCCAAGTCAATCCCCAAACCTCAATCCTATGAAAATCTCTGGAGTCGACTTAGACGTGAAATTTCAAAGACGGTTTGCCAAAATAAAATACAGTTATGGGAAAATATTCAAAATATTTGGTACAATATTCCTGTAGAAACTTGACGGAAGTTGATATCGTCTAAGCCCAGAAGAATCGAATAAGTCTTCAAGAATAATGGCAGATATTCAGGGTATTAAATACCCTCTAATTCAATGCAAAACGGGACCATATCTAATGAAATTTTCATGTTAATTGCTAAGTTTGTTGGGCACATCTATTATTATGACCACTCGAAATTCGGTGTACCCGTATTTTATGAATTTAGCTAATATATTTTTATTTTTCAGAATTTGTTAAGCCTTTTTCTTTTTCTTTTGAAGGTGAAGTATGCTTCTATTGAAAACGAACTGGTTCTTTAAAGAATTATAAAGAAATTGATGAAAACCAAGCTTGTTTCACAATAATACTTATCACACCTATTATTTTGTCCAGGTGTGTATACTATCTGAAGCTTCTTTGGATTCATTGGTTTTGATTTTAAAATTCTCGCACGTTTTTGGCGTGTATTTTTTGCAGCGTATCGCGATCCGCTGTTGCTACCTCCCGTTCATCACCTATGTCATCTGTGGCATCATAAATTCGTCATTTTATTTAAAATTTCACATTCACTGACAATTTCATTGGCTTGACTTGATACGAGGCTTGACAGACCCCACTCATAGACGACTATATCTCTGTCTTTCTCCCAGTTTGCTTTAGTTATATCTTTGGCTTGCCCTTGCTCTTACCACACATTTTGATATTCATACATTATGTTTTTTTTAGAATTGTTTAATATATCAAGAAGACGGAAAAAATCTGCACATTTGGTTTTTATATTCATGTAAGTTGTACATAAAAATGTTGTATTCTTTTCTGCTGTGCTCTGCCTTCATTTCGTTTTTTGGTTTTTTGTTTTTGTTATTTTATATAATTCTACGTGCTGGTTTTGTGGGTGAGAGTTTGTCGTAAGGAACCTTGATATGTTTTTGTTTTTTTTTGCTCATTCTTTTGTTATTTTCATTTAAGTGGGTCAGTAAAACTCGTCAACACATTGTCAAAAGTATCACAGATACTTATGTACACGAACACACCCTCACAATCATTTATTCACTCTCCCATTCATTCATTCATTCATCCACCCATTCATTCATCCAGTTGCAGGTGCACAATATTCCATGAAATAAAATAAAACAAAACAAGAATAATACAAATAAAAATATCATTTAAATATAAATGATATAAAAATGTTATTTACACTCTTTTGAAAAGAGAAAGTCCAAGGCGCGAATACGTTTTAATGCTTTAGATTCTTTTTCGGTTTAAATTTTTTTGTTTTTCTTCTGGGTTTACTTTCTCATGTATATAACATTTAGAGGCGTTGTCAATGGTGTGCCCATGATTTTACTTACTATACTCGTATATGATATTCTGTATTTGTGTAAATATCTGTACGGATGTGATTTTTGTTGTATTATTGCCAAAATAACAAGGTTTATGAGCACATTTTACATGTTCTAATTGAGGCTTTGAAAAGCGTGCGTGAAATACTAAAAAGCGTGTGAAAGTTGTTCAATCTACGAATTTGTTAATACTTACAATATTATTATGATAGCTTAAGATAAGTTCTGGGAATCTATTGGTGTTAAAGTACAAAAGTATATGAGAAAATAAAATAATATTTATTTGAACTTCTTCTAATGAAAGAAATTTTTCTTTAAGTACAATGACCTTTGAGAAAAGAAAAATAACAAGTTCGGTTTACTGATTACACTTCAATATGTGAAATTTCGTTTTAAAATCTTAAGGAATTCAAAAGTTTCCCATACAAAAACTAATAAAGACTGTAAGGCATGATTGATTCAATTTATGAATATTTTGTGCAAATTGTCAAGAAAATGTTCGACATAAGCTTATGATATTTTCAGAACACATTAGATATTTAGATTGTTGAAAGCAATTATTGCACACGCAAATTAAATTGGGAATTTATTTTTTCAGTAATCAAAGAACTATGGTATACTATGGTATAAAATATCAGCACAATAACTCAAAACCTAGGGTACTTGTTTGATGAACATGGCTTTATTGATTCTGTTCGTGATACGAAATGGAGTTTCCGACTCAAAAACCAATTTAAAGGGATAATACGCAATATCATATAGTGAAAAATAAAACATTAACATTGCATATTGCAGGAGATATAAGATTTATATATGTAAATATTATAAAAAGCAATTGAAACATTAATTGATACGAGTATACTTAAGATTATGTATTATGTGAGTTGTAAAGATTTGCAAGGGATACGTCAGATAGATAACAAGAACTAGAGGAGCACTTGTTATGATAGAAATGTCCTACATTGACCAATTTATAATATCGTCAAATTTAAAGTAGAAACGATTTTTTATTTTTGTTGACTTGCGATTCCATTAGCAAGTTTGGATCTTCTTATAAGAAATTAAAGTTTACTTGTGACCGAGCTTGTCGGTACTCCAAGTAGGTTAAGTACCTACATTCGATCATTTCGATGTTGTTTTCGCAAGTGAAGTCACAACCTATCTTCAAATCTATGTATGACGTTGCCAACTGTAAGTATGTGCCAAAAAACTGCATAAGCACAACAAGACAACAAAATTGATCAGGTCTAATATTCGGCTATTCTATACTATCATTCCCTCAATTCTTTGAGTATAGGTAAACAATTGGCTAAACATTAGTCTTAAATCATAATAGATCAGTAGAGTTCACAATGCGGTTATGGACCATAATCTCTGCAATAACACAGGCCTGCTATGTATGGTTAAAAAAATTATTGGGTATACAAGTAAGTTTTCAATGATTTTTTCTTGATTTTGAAGAATTATTGTGTAAAATTGGTGCACGGTATTTATTGAAAGTATTACCCATTGCTAGCTATACCTTTTCCACATACTTCTGGTAATGCATGGATTCCGCGCAAATAAAACTGTTCGTCTTTAGAGGCCAAGAAACCATAAAACCAATTTTTAATACCTTCAACTGAAGTGAAACTTATTCCCTAAAAAGCGTCCCGCATCAACCGGAAAAAATGGTAGTCAGATGGTGCAATGTATGGACTATAAGGCGGGTGGGTTAGGGCTTCTCATCCGGTACGATATTTCCCCAATTAGACGCTTCATCTGACTACTTTTCAGAAGCTCGTAGTACACGATTCCCTTCTGGTCCCACCAAATGCAGAGCACAACCTTGCTGCTATGGACGTTTGGCATTGGCGTCAATGGTCCGGGTTTGCCGCGCTTTACAAACGCCTTCTTTTGTTTTAGATTGTCGTAACCAGTACTCGCACGTTGAAATTGATTGATACCATTGCTTCCCTCTAATGCAGTTTTGTATGCACAAAAACAGACATAGTATTCGAATGAAAACATTATGTTTTGGATATGTAAATGAAAAATGATGAATCACATAAAGTTGGTTCCAACATGGTCCGGTATGCTTAAACATATCTGGTGCCCTCTTTTGGCAATCCTTTAAAACTTTCTTAATACATAAAATGCTTATTCAAAAAGTTTTGAAAGCGTTCAATACGGACCGAAGCTGACATATAAATATTATCTTTAAATAAACACAATATGACTTTTTAACAAGAGATACTATTTCTTATAGTTCATCCAAGCATTAAGTTACAATTTGCAATTGATTTTCATGACATTTTTTGAAAAAAAAAAAAACAAATAACTAAATAAAGATATCAAAGTGTTGTGACAAAAGCGAGGTCAAAGATGAGCCAACAATTGGCTCTGGTGCGTTACTAGTCTGGATACAATAACACAATCACTGTTACAAAGTTTTGTTTAAAATGGTTTTATTTTACAAGTGTTTAAGTAAGCACATTGCACAGAATATGACAATTTACGGAAGTGTTAATTAAAAGACGTTGTTGCTCGATCAGGATTATTCTTCAATTGATTTTCTGTCAGCCAAGGAACTCTTCTTTGAGTCCTTTGTTTCAACATGGATTCCTTCTCTCCACATCCAACGATCGCCAAAAACACAAAGTTTCAAAGATCCACAAACCAAAAGTGTCATTCACCTTTGCTTTTCCTTGATATGGTTCTTCCTCTTCCTTCTTTTCCCATGTCCAACAGCTGACGTTAGAGGTGAGAATATCGATGCGTTTTCGGTAATACAGTGTTGACGAATGAATATTGCGAACAGCATTGTAGTTCCGATAACACCCGTTCACAAAGTGTGTAAAGAAGGTGTCAGGACCGTTGGAATATCAATATGATGGCTCTCTGTTATTGGATAATTTGTAAAGACAAAAAGTAGGTACTGCCTAAGAAATCTAACAGTAGAATTCAAATATAGTGACAACAAAAAGTTGTTGTTTTATAGGTATACTTTGAAATACACTTTTAAAATTGTCGGATAAAATGACTTCGATGAAAGCAACAACTTCGCATATAACGAATTTTATTTGCCTTATATTGACTTTAACATGGCGTCAACATCAAAATCAGTACTTAATAGGAAATGTTCTATAATTTAGTATACAGAAGCCATAGTTGACCTACAGAAAATGGTGAAACTTATAAAACAATTGCACATGCTACCATATCTATAGTAGAATTTGGAAAAATAGGAAATCTGTAATCATTCAATAAGAATGTTTTGAAGAAAAAATTCTTAAAATATCACATCATGAAATAATTTAACTAAATAAATATTTCCCAATAACAGATTCAATTAGAATTATCAAAGAAAAGCAAAACCATCTTGCACCTACGTATATTGGGTAAAGATATTTTTGAAAGCTGTGATAGTTGGTTGTAGGTGAAAAAATATATTTACATTCTCTTATAACGACAACCGAATACAATAATGAATTTTCTCATTCCTTTCAGCATCGTTATAACCAAATTCTACTGTAGTTTGTGCATACTTTTTGATAACAATGAATGTACTCGTTCTTTAGTTGTTTATCACTAATTGAAATATAAAATTGGGGTCATATTACACAGCGAAGCGTATACAAATAGTGAGAGACTATATAGAAAAAGAATTTCAGTGAAATATTGTAAATTATAAAAATGGTAATGGAAATTGTAAAAAATGATATCGCTTTATTTATTTAATATTCGAGTAAATAGTAACTATTGTTGATGTATCGTATATCGTTGTTAATTGATTTGTTGATGGACATGAAATGATTTTTTTACAAAAAAAGATTTTTATCAAATAAAATTTTTTAATCGAATATACATAATTTTCATGAAAAGGATTCATTCACTTTATCGATGATACAATATTTTATTTTTACCAAACGACACCCCAACAAACAATTCAATACTTTTGCTTGAAAACAAGAAAAATGTAAATAAAATATACGAAAATTCAAAACAATAAAAAATTGTAACGCCATCCTACTTAAACTGCTGACCAAAATAATTGGAAACTCATTCAAACAGACCAGAAATAAAATATAAATTTTTATATAAAAAATGCCAAAAAACAAGAAAACAAAAGAATAATGTGACAAGGATCACTTGAATGAAGTACATGCCGCAAAAATTGACAACATGACATTTAGCATGTGACAAGTGATGAAGAATCTGCTTGCCTCAAAAGTGAGGAGAACAGAACACAGAACAAATGTAACGACAAGGAAGAAATACTTCTTTTTAAGATATGAAATGTCAAGTGAGGAACTATGAATCTAGTATGTAGTAAAAAATGCTGCACACAAGATATTTTTGTATACATACTCGTACATATTTTGTATATTTGTTGGATAGAAGAACGAAAACCACAAAACGATTTTAAACAATTACGTGAGCGGCATAAAATTGTAGATTTATGAAGAACTAACAACATGATGTCTGTGGCAACAATAGTAACAAAACTTAATAACCAGAAGTAGAAGAGGACTGACTACATGACAACAATAAGTTGGAACAATTCATACTACATATAAAACTGGCATCATGTCGGCAAACCAGAAGAAAAAGTGCCATCAGAGTATGAAAAGTATCATGGACTATCACTACTACTACTAGTAGTACATAATGTTACTTGGGAAGTCACTCAGTTCATTTAGTTAAGTCTATTAGTTAGTTACATACATGCATGCATCTAGTACAGTACAAGTATCTACAATATAAGAATGTGTTTATGTGTGATGATAGACACGAGTTGCATGTTCAAATGTGCAACAAATGCGGTTAACTAGTGAATGTGAATGATAGACAGGCAGACTGATTGAATGAATGAGTAAGTGCAGAAATAAGTGAATGGCTTTCTGGAGGTGCTGCTGATGTGGCGCTACCAATACCTTGCTATGTTACCATTAGCAAATCAATACACACCACACATACCGCTTGACTTCATAGTCAAGTTAGTTATCGTCATTGATGTCGATCGGTATCACACTCAATGGCGGCATAATACGTTAGAGTTATTAACTTGATGATGGTGTAAATAAAATGAACTTGTCAATTTTGTGGTTGTTGATTGGAAAAAGAAAATACTTACATACATGAGGAAAAAAAATCCCACATACTCACGAATATCTTTAGTAAATTGCATAATGTAACTTGTCTGGGAGTGAGTGTGTGTAATTCTGTTCATTTGATTTGTTGTTGCTAGGTATGTTTGATAGGTGGGTGTGCTGTTTGTACTTAACATACCGTATGTGGGTGAGAGTAAAAGTGCAATGTGCATATAAAATTGAGTTTGCGGTTGGTCTAATTGAATTGGTTTCGATATGTTTTTATTGCCAGTTGTAGAAGCACGTGCTGTTACAGTAGTGTTATTGGTTTTGGTTTAATTTATTTTTGTTATTTAAAGTTTTTCATTGAAAGTTTTCTTGTATTTTTCTTTCTTAAATTAAACAGGTGATTGATTATTGTACTATATGCATTTCTAATTGAAATATATTGAGCAAAGTGCTATAAATATCAGATAAAACACTCTATATTTCAAGAAAAGTATTTTAATCAAATAAAATAAATGGAAAAATGATTTTTGTGTGTCCAACTCGATTTACATAAAATATTTTAAAAGATTTGAATTTATACTTGTATTTCTTAATCTGAAAAATTCGTAGGTGGGTGTTCTGTCATCTAAATTTAGTGTACACTATTGACAACTGAATGGAAAAAGGCACCTTACTTTTGTATTTTCCGTACTTAGAATGATACCAACTGGCCTAAAGGTTTATTATTTTTCTTTTTCTTTTCCTACGTTATTCTTCTTTAAAAGGATGCTGCGTTATCATTTTGTATTTGCATTATTTTTGAATATGTAATTATGAGCAGAACGTTGCAAGCTATGATTTATGCTTGACAGCTGATTGGAAACAAATTCGAATTTGTGTTTATTTTTTCTTTATATATAAAATTCGAGTGTACAAAATTTTGGGACTATTTTTTCTAGCCAGACCAAATTCGATAAATTGTTTAACTTATACAGTCACCAAGATGGTTAATGCTTCAATTGGACCCGGTAGGTGGCGCAGTTGTCGTGATACAGGCAGTTTTTTAACCAAATTTTTAACATTTTTTATGTAGCTAGCGGATTTTAATATTTTTTTTATTAATTTTTTTTTTTAAATGACAAATTAATGCTAATGAAAAGAGTTGCATATTTATTTTTCTCTGTTTTTAACTTATAATATAATATTTTTATGTATTAAGATTTTTGAAAACCACTGCAAGACCAAGCATAAACAGTTTTGTACGTTTTTTCGTTTTTAATGCTTTGGTTGTTGTTATTGTGTATTTTTCCTTACATTTATTGATTACGCACAATAATATTGCGCTTTATTGTTTTTTTGTTTCTGTATTTGATGCTCATTGAGAGCGGGGCAAGCAAGAGTGAGTGAGTTTTTATTAATTTTGTTTTTTTGAATAAGTGTATTGTATTTCAATTATGTTTTGGTTGCCCTAGCATGGCATGCTGTACTCCAGCCATACCGAAGTTTACAATTGAGCTACGAATGGCCGGTAACGCGAATCAGGCGATTGCAACTCAATTAAATTGCTCGAAAAAATGGTATTTAATGCAATTGATCTTTTCAAGAAAAATAATACCACAGAAAATGTTCAACGGAGAAAAAACTTGTAAAATTACTGGCCGCAAACTTGTACGCAACTCAAAATTGGAACCTCGAGAGTGATGCCGACATTTGGCGTAAAATAATTTATGGATTGGGCGTAGGTATGTGAAAACGTCTCTAAAGGCGTATTTTACAAAAGAAGCCATTAGTGACAATCAAGCAAAAAAAACGTCGTATATAATTTTAAGAACCACGCTTATTGGCCTCTTCATAAATAAAAATATTTGTTTTGGAGCGATGAATCGAAGATCAATCGTCTTGGTCCATGTGGTAAAAAATATGTTAGTCGGTCAAAAAGCTGCCCATACAAAATAAAAAAAAAAGAAAGAAAAACTAAAAATAATAACTAAAAACTATAAAATAATAACATATAATGTGCACGGACTAAAAAATAAGTATCTACATCAGGACTTATTTAAGTTCGTTAGAAGCTTCGACATATTTGCATTGACAGACCCATATATCGAGCAATGTCATATTGAACAGTTCCAGGCCATATTTTATGATTTTGATACTCACTGGCAACCCGTAGCAGTCGATTTGGCAGAACAATTGGAGGTATAGTTTTTGGTGTCAAAAAAGAACTGAGTAAACTAGGAATACAACACTGTTGGGACATCAGAAATGAGGTGTAGGAGATGATAATTGGACGAATCTAGTAAATTATGTTATGCTTTAAAGTATAGGAAGTTAATGATAAATTAATTTAATGATTAGGTATATTTTTGTATTATAATTTTAGTTATTTGTTTATTAGACCTTGGGTAATTCAAAGATTGAACGATCTGATATCTCGCTAAAACGAGGCAGGTGAGTCTAGTAAATTGGAGAGTTGCCAAAGGAGGTCTAATTTATAACTGCTTTTTTGTTATTTGTTTTATAAACATAAGCTTAGGCAGACGGCAAGTAGCCATGCCTGTACATATTACGTTCTTTAAAAAAATTGTAAGCTGAAAATATTGTAATTGTAAACTTAAATCAATAAGGAACGAATCTAAGACTTAGTTTAGTAAATCATTCATCATGGACTACTAATTTATTTGGTGGCAATAAAAATTATTATTAATTTCAGTGCTACACAAATGATAAGACACGTCGAATCACTTCGGATACATCAGCGGACTTACAGTTAAAAATACTAAGTATACTAATACCAAGGCATTCACTTGAAAGGATATGAATTTATATTCTGATCAATATACATATCTTTTCACAACTTATATTTTCGTTAAATGCAATTCTTCATAGGAAAGCAGAAATGAGAGACAGATCTGATCTTCAGTTAGTGTGAACAGAATAAAAAGTTGATTGAACTATGAACCAAGAGCAGAGTCAGATTAAACCAAAGACAGTTGATATTTCGAGGCCTCTGATAATACTCTTGAAAATAAATAAGAAATGTTATCGATTGGTTATCGTTTCTTTATGTCTAATGCTAATTCTAATTGTTAACATTTTTCAATAAATTGCCAATAGCTGTGCCATTTTTTCTTGAGATTTGGCTCACATTTAAGCTTGAACTTAACAAGGCCATTAAGCCCTTTGCTTCTTTCGTTAAATGAGTGGATGGTGACATTTTTATTAAAGCTGATAAAACTATCTCTAGTAATAAAACTTAACTCTAGCATCATACCAGAGATTGACCAAGTTCGATACTTTGGTTTGATCCTGGACAAGCGTCTAACTTGGCGCGCCTATGAAAAAATATCACTCCGTGTTGCTATAAAACAATAAATAAAAAAAAAAAAAAAATAGACTGGCTGATGCGCACGAAAAGCAAACTCCGGATCAACAACAAACTGCATATATACAGACAAGTGGCACCCATCTGGCTATATGACATTCAAATCTAGGGGACGACTGCTCCATACAACATAAGGAAAATAAATAAAGCCCTGCGACGTATGATTCTTTGACTTTTGCTGCATTTTTGAATAAGTAGATTACTATTTATACCTTCATTCATGATTTCCATTTTTGTCAAAGTATAAAAAACGCAGATTTGGCGAGAGTTGAAAGTAAAATTTTTGAAGTGTCTTATAATTTGTATAAGCATCTTATTTGATTTGGAATCAGATATAAACTACTTCAAGTACTATTTCAATCAGAACCAGGGGGTTCCTAGGCTTCACACAAAAAGTGTGAGCTACTTTGAGTATAGTGCCTTGGTGCCATCATTTTCTCCTTCTTAAAGATACATTTAATATTAAATTAAGCTATTAAGATAAATAACATTAATGGAAATAGTTTTATATGTAAGAGAAATTCAAAGAAAATATAA
Organism: Amiota communis; assembly: GCA_037043315.1. Classification (NCBI taxonomy): domain Eukaryota; kingdom Metazoa; phylum Arthropoda; class Insecta; order Diptera; family Drosophilidae; genus Amiota; species Amiota communis. Next base: position 724,736 of record JBAMAV010001052.1, read on the forward strand.
TATTCTGTTTCTCATTCTTCTAATTAGAATACGAATAAATCAGACAAAGTAAGTATCAGTTTACAATGCATGTCTACCTTATGTTCCACTTTCAATAAAATTGTATTCTTGTCACCGCATCAAATTGGTAAGTTTCCTTTAAATGATTAAGAAGCTGAGTGCTTTCTTTTGTTCTCATCTTTCATTTTTCTTAAACAGATCTGTTACTGTTACATTCCATTTATTTTACTCAGTATGCAAAACACATCGCAAAACGCGCCTGTGAAAACTGGAGCAATGTAAGTCAAAGTCATTTCATTTTGGCATTTGTACAAAGGCAACAAAGCGCTAACAATTTATTTATTTCACATTTTTTTGTTTTATTAACAACCATTTAACATTTTTCTTTTTTGAATTTTTGATTTTAATACAGTGGACAACAGTGACAACATCATACTAAACAACAAGAACAATCTGAAGAATCTGAGCCTAATTAGCATGCAATGTGCGTGTTGCACTGTGTACGCTTTAATGCCTCATGCCTTCATGTCCCGCACATTTCCATAACAATTGACTGACTTACTGTTGGCTTCAATATGTTCATTAAATTATTAAGTACAAAATTATAAAAGAATCTGGTTTTTTGTTAAAAATTGAAAGACCAAAAAATTAAAATAATGTAGAACAAAGGGAGAAAGTAATTTCATTTAAAATATTGTCAACCAAATACTAGTACTTTGGAAAAATACAATGAAAGATTAATACTTATAATATTGTATATTATATGCAATTAGTTAATTAATCATAATTTAATTAATTAATAGTTTATTATAGTCATATCATGTTGACTGTGTAATTCAGACTTGTATGTATATTTAACCGATTGATCCAATTGATGATATTCATTTTATTGATATTATTTATTTCTTGTGTTTTTGTGGGTGGAAGAAAGGTTTATGGTTTGTTGTAGGTTAGTTCTGGGTATTATAAGAACTCAATACTTTTAATGGTTGAAGGAAAATTTTAAAGTAGCATTTACACCTCTGAAATTGTGGAAATTATGGGTGGTCCCTTGTTTTAATGTTTTAGATATATGCAAATCTACATATATATTGCTAAACGCCAAACTCGAGAACGGCGGCACCGATTTTGATGAAATTTGTTTTCTTGTACTTATAGGGTCAAGTGAATGGTTATAACCGACATTTGTACCCAGTTTCTTACTTTACAAATTATAATGAATCAGTCGAAATCGCTGCCCAGTTAAAGCTGCATCATACCTGAATAATCATCTTAAAATAATTCAAGAGTGGCTTTCTAAGTGGAGGATAAAAGTTAATTAGCAAAAATGTAAGCATGACACATTTACACTAAACCGTAAGACTTTCGTTTCTGTATCATTAAATGAAGTTACAATTCCTCAAACCAAGGAGGTAACCTATCTTGGTGTTCACCTAGATAGGCGTCTCACTTGGCGGAAGCACTTTGAATCAAAAAACTTCAGATGAAGCTTAGAGTACTAACTATCCACTGGCTAATGAACGCAAGATCTGGTTTGCGACTTGAATACAAGGTTCTTCTATATAACTTCATCATTAAACCAATTTGGACATACGGTTCAGAATTATGGGGCACTGGAAGTGTGAGTAATGATGTTATAATGTTAAGGGCTCAATCCAAAATCCTTAGGACAATAACAGGCACTCCGTGGTACATCAGAAATGTAGACAGCCACCAAGATCTTAATATACTGCTGGTAAAAAATGAATGCTCAAAACGAAAACAAGCCTATGAGAATAAACTTGTGCAGCATATTAATCCATTAGCCAGAGCTCTTGTTAACACAAGTAATTCATCTCATCTCCGTCGCAATGTTCGTCCAGCCCATCCGTTAAGTTAGAGGCCCGTTGTGTTCTATTAACCCCTTCTTTTACTTGTGGGAAGGGAAAATAAACATATAGTATGTAAGAGTCAAAACCTTTTTGTTAGTCCTAAATTATAATATTAGGAGATACAAAAAATTCCACAAAGAGTCGTAGTGCTTCGACTTGTATACTTATTTTTTTCATTTTTTAAAGGAATTATACTTTTTTTTAGTATTAGATTTATCGTTCACTTTTAAATTTTTATGCTTTGCTGCTTTATTTCAGTATTTTTATTTCATTTGCAATCTATCGTGTAGCTTTGCTGCTTTCTGACTTTTGTATTGTTGCCGTTATTGTAAATGAATCACAGAGGCAATCATTAAGTGTATGCGGAATTAATTTTGCAATATTTCTCGCATGGCCAATTGTATGTTACCGTTTACCAAAAAGTATTGTAAAGAAAATATAATGTATGGTACACAATATTTCACGGCTAAGAACCCATTACAACGAGCTCTTCAACCACCATCTACAACATTGAGGGGCGTAGCAACATGCCCCGGCGTACTAGTATTGGATAATTTCTTTTTCTGTAGTTTTTCAGTGTTGTATTTTTGGAAGCTGACGCTTAATTCCTAACTTGTGTTGAAGTCAAACATGGTCAGTTAGCTTTTCCATTTCATCATGGAAAGACTTACACCCAAACAACGCTTTTAAATTATTGCATTTTATTATAAAAATTTGTGCTCTGTGAAAAATGTTTCAACACATGAATCAATGACCAATTGAGCAATTTATCTCGCTTTATGGACTGCTGAATTAACCGCCTAGATCGTGTGATTTGACGCCTATAGACTTTTTTATGGGGATACGTCAAATCATTCATATATGCCGATAAGCCAGAGTCAACTGCAGTATTGGATGACAACTTTATTCGTGTCATTACCCAAATTACAGATCATTTGCCAAAAAAAAAAAAATCAAAATGGGACTTGTCGTATGGACCACTAGAAACGAAGTTGTGGTCATCATTTAAGAGAAATAATCTTTAAAAGGAAATGGCAAGCAATAAATATATAATATTTTTTTTTTTTTTTAATTCCTTGATATAATGTACGAATACAAGATATCACTCCCAATCGGAGCATAGGGCGGAAATATATCATACACTAATGCAAATTATTCAGTGTTTTTTATTTGAAATTAAAAGCGGAGCACTTAAAAAACCACCCTTAGTAGTAATCCCAAATTTAGGAGAAACTGGCACCATACTCATGTTCCTTATATAGTTTCTATTGTCATTTGTATGGATTGCACGAAGACAGTTTGATAAGCCAGTGATCTTTTGAATTTCCCGCTTAGTTACTTTAAATATAGGACTCTTTCTATCAACAACAATCTGTTAACAGACTACTGTCAGAGTTCGATACTCATTGAAAGCAGAAATGAATAAAGTCAAGACAAATATAAGTGCTAAATGGCCTTCCAATATCTTCGAATCTGGGGAAGTTATAGGTAGTTAGTTGGAGTGCTGAAACTATTTAATTTGAAAAGTGGATTTTCTTCAAAATTAAATTCATATATTAATTAATTAATATTTTAACAGAAAAACATAATCTTATTGCTTCTCTTTTCAATTAAAAATATTCTAAAACCAACGTTTTGTATTCTTGCGAGACTTCCTCTTTATTGTATTTCAATCAAACAAACAAAACCCAACAGTTTGTGATTAGCACCTATTGGACTTGTTATTTAAGGCAAACTCTAAGGACAACAATGTTCATTTTGCCGTCATCATTACTACCGATAGAAAATTGATGATTGTGTTAATAGAATGTCAGCAATATATCACTGCTGTTCAACTGTTTCGTTACTTAGTTCGATTATATTCCAACTCCATTTGATTTTACTGTACTGTACTTTGAGAGTTACGTACTACTGACCTATGTCACTAATTACGTTTGCTATAAATACTCAAGCGAAGTCGGTCGGTTAGTCAGTCAGCCTGGCAGTTTGTCCGTCTATATATGTCTGTCATTCTGTGGTGAGTAAAGCAATGCCGTTGCCAGCTGTTGATGGCTTAACCCTTGTCTTATTGTGAGTGTGCCTCGTGTAATCCATTACCACAGTCATTAATCTAATGAGCTGATGTGACCAGCCAACAGCAACAATAGCAACTACTGACTGGACTTGACTAGTCGTGGACGATTGTTCGTTCGTTGGTTGGTTGGTTGGCTGGCTGGCTGGCTGGCAGGCACTTCCTTGAGTCCTTTGTGAGTTCACACGTCGTCAACATCGGTTGACCAGCCAACTCAACTTAACTCAACTCAACTCAACTCAACGCAACTGTATTGAACTGAACTACTAACTGAGCCGCACCGGATTGTATTGACTGCCTGACTGGCTGCCAGACACTCATTCATTCATTCATTCACTCAGTGACTTAGTCGCCCAAGTTGGACGATGAATGTGTCAATATAGATATTTCTTTTGCGATAATAAAAAATGCCACTACTTTTTCACTTAAGTTTCTCCCAAGCTGCAATTCATGGTTCCTTGCTTTCTTTTTATCTTGCTTTAGTAGTAACGTTTTCCACTTTAACCACCATTTTGTGGTAATTAGTTATCGTCATTAACACTTGATAATCTCTACAAAGCAATTTTACTGCCGTTTCGATGCTTAATTAATTTCACATGAGAACAGGAAACCAACAACCCACTCTGGGTAAATTCTAAAATTCATTGGTCTCTGCGTCTTACAAGATTTTAATCGCATTTCGATATGATTTTGCACCAAAAGCTTAATGTATTCGATACCATAAGTGTACGTATTATTAATTAATGTTATGCAATAGTCAAATTCATGTGTACTCTGAATTTATTAGGAAACGTATTGTTTACCAAGTTGATGGCAAAGATGCTAAGATGGTGATGGTTGCCTAAACTACTCTTATTAGGATTGAATAATGATCTACTATGTTCGATATTATGTTCTGGAGTTTGTTTGTTATTGTATTTCACATGATTACTCAAATAATGCAACATTAACTTTAACAAGAATTGAATTGAGTTATGATTACTGATATTACTGATATTCGATGTCGGTAAATAGTATCACGGAGTATCAATTGTACTACACAGAAGCTGAGATTGGAAACTATGAAAGCATGTTAGTACTATCAGTATTATACAATATTTTAAAGCATAAGATTGGCATGCAGAAAAAGTTTAGTTCTTTACCCAAGAAGCCAAATCATTCTTCTACTTTTAAAAGTAAGATGCTCGCTCTAGAGCTTGTGATATGAGCCTACCAAGCCAGGTCAGCCCAAAGTATTTAGAAACATGCTTCAAAGGAATAACCTCACTCTTCTGCGAAACTGAAGGCAATTCAAGCGCATGACGAAGAATCTGACATGAGTAGACTTCTTGCTTCAGCCAAGTTTGCAGGTAGTGTAATCTGGCGCTGCAATAGCGTGAATGTTTTACATATTTGAAAATAGGAAGTCAGTGTCTTCTACTATATAATTGACAATTAGGAAATTGATGTCCTTAACATCTGGTGTGTTATGTGTGTAAGAAGAAAATATTTATTTCTGTTGATTTCTTTTATTTTATAATATTTAATTTATTTAAAATTAATAAAGTTCTTTGTCCGGAATTTTTGTTAAAACTTTTCTAAGATTTCTAAACGAAATTGGGATTTTTGTTTTACTTTTACTTGAACTTCAAATTGGGAAATTTGGTTGGCGCCTTTAAGCATCATAATAATATTGAGTTTGTTTGCTGTTTCTGATAGTTCTTTTTTTTTGTTTTTATGGTTTCTTACTCTTTTGTTTGAACAATTTTTGTCGCCAAAAGCATTTCTTTAATTTAGTTTTGATTCAAATTTTGTTATTTAGGAATATTGTTTTTGTTTTCCTTGTTGCTAATGCTATTGTTGTTGTTGTTTTTGTACTGCATCCTGTTTGATGTTGTCCTTGCTGTGTTTTTACTATTCTGTTGTTCTTGTTCTTGTTGTCATGTTTTAGTTTTCAAGTTTTCTTCAAGAACAAAAACTTATTTCCACACTTTGCTTTTGCGAAAAACAAAAGTGCAAATTACTGTTGGAAAATTTCTTTCCTACTTTCTCCATCTCTTTCATTTGCATATTCTCTGTTTCTTATACATTTACTCTGACGTTGTCATTTTTCGTAACAGTTAAACTTCAGCTATTTAGTGTTTTTGTTGTTATTGCATTTACTTCTTCATCTTCATCATCATCATCAACATTTTCTTGCATGTTTTTCTGTCAAAGTTTTGAGCGTTTCCTGTTTTTGAACATCGTTGGCTGTTGCAAAACGTAGAAAATGGCGACGTCGGAGTCAGCAGCCAAACAACGTCAACTCAAAGGCATTTCCGGTGTTTACTGGTGACAATTGAGCAAAGCACAAAATTTTCTGAATTTTCTACTTGAAAAAGTGTGTTAAGGATATTTGATCATTGTTTATTTTTGAAAGAGTTTTCTGGTTCAAATTCAAATCTCTAAACCAGAATTTAGTTGATCTAGATAGAAAAATATATGATGAAAATTATTTACTAATGCAATCTAGGAAATAGTTATTTGAATTAGATTATTTTGAAATGGTTTAAATTCAGCTAATATACTCCTCCAATGGTTGTTGAAAGCCTTTTGCTCAAATTAAGATATTGAAATTATACTTGCATATACGCATAGAAAAGGGAGGACCCTTTAACTTAATTTATGATACCATACCTGTTGTATGAAATATTGGACAGGCGGTTTTGTAGCTGTTTGTACTACGTAAGCTTTCCATAGGGATTGTCTTCGACGTTAGGTAATATTCCCGGTGAATGTAATCGTTTGGGGCTGCATGTTCCCAAAAAGTGTGGGTAACCGCAAGACTTCACCAAATTACTGGAAACTATTTAGACTTCGTCCGTGCAAATGCTTGACATGAATGAGTTCATCTTTCAGAGAGATGGTGCCTCTCTTCATACAGCCAGAATAAACATATATTGGTTCCAAGCTAACAACATTAAAGTTTTCAACTGATTAGGTCAGACGAAAAAAACGGCTAAGAAATAAACCCACACAAAAGGTTTAAGGGCAAAATGAACAAATACAAAGATTTGAGACCTCTATTACTCCGGCAGATGCCACACATCGAAATGCTTATGACTACATCAGTTACATAGTCAATGTGTTTCACAAACTAAGGATCATGAGTGCTAAGCACACTCACATTTAATTTCATATTTTATTCGGCTTATTAAACTTAATTAAACTTTAATAGTTTACCGAAAATAAAGATCCCCCTTGATGACGTAAGCTCGTAATAACAAAATTGCTACGGTTTTTAAGTCACAAGATTTATTAAAAATATTGGCGACCCATTTAGTGTTTCATATGTGAAACATCTGCCATATTTTGACATGACTACGTTAAAAAATTTGTATAGCATTATTGAAAATATCTATTTATTATTAAATTGGATCTGCTGCTCACAAAAATGTAATTGGTTTTCTTCTAGCACTATCACAGGCAGCTATCAAAGCACTTAAAAATCACCAAGTCACATCGAAACTGGTGATGAAGTGCATTGATAAGCTGAACATCCTAGGGCAACTCAATCAGGTGCGAATTCTATGGATTCCAGATAAACTTGCCAGGAAAAGAGCATCATCTCCATTTGTAGGGCCCGAACCATTCTGTGGAGTAGGATCGGACAAACATAGGAAAAATTACCGGGGCTATCACACTCCAAATTAGCGCTAGGGACATACAACCTAAAACGCTACAAGGACTGTGTGAACTTAACAAAGAACATATTAGGAATCATTACGGGATAACTAACAGGACATTGTAGGTTGAATCGTCACCTAACAGAACTGGGAATCTTGTCTAATGGTATTTGCAGGTTCTGCGGGGAAGACTGCACTACATGTGATAGGAACTTGCTCTGCCCTGGTGCGCAGGAGAAGTAAATACCTTGCCGAACTCACCCTATCCGAGGACGAATTCAGACTCTGTGAGGTAGGACCAATACTAAAATTCATCGAGGTAATAGGGCTAGGAGAAATACTCTAAGTCTATGAAGGGGGCACAATAGATCTTATAGGTCGCAGTGCTACATCTCCCAACAATAATAATAATTTTTCTAGCATTTATTTAAGTTATGATACGTTAAAGTACCATCTATATACATTCATGTATGACCCCTATGGATTCCGAAACTGTTAGGCCGATTTGGATGAAATTTTCAGGGAAAATCAAGCATAATCTAAAGAATATTCGTGTGAAGTAATAGAAATTTTATTTATTTCTTGCCGCACAGTTAAATTATTTAAAAAAGTTTAAAATTTGGATTTGAGATAAATTCGTAGGGGTACGAATTATTAAATGGTTACCATGACGAGTTGATACTATCTATCTTAGCACATGTATCTCTAAGTTATAATAAGCTGGGAAAATGAACAGAAATTTAATACTTTAATATTGTCATTCAACTTTGAACCTATGAATCTAACAATAAAGTTATGTTAAAAAAAAATAATTAAATGAAAACAAATTAAAAAATTATATGTTTAGGGACTTATTCAATGTTAACTGTACTCTTATTTATTTAAAGTTTTAAAATTGCAGAGTAAAACTGTGAATATCATTTAGCAAGTTCTAAATGACAGATAGATACAATACCTATATATATTTACACTCACTCGCCCACAAATGAGAACATTAATCCACATGAACATGAGAAATGAATAAAAAATAATATTAGAATTCATGTGAGTAATTAATTTGCAACAAAAACATGAGGATTACGTAACATTTATGTTATTGTTGTTAGTTTTATTGTGTGATATTGTGATATTTTTGTTAGTTGTTGCAACATTACGAAGTTGCAACAAAATGCTACGCAACGCAATCATTAAGACAACATTTAATTGTTATTTTACGAAAATGAATAGTAAATGTCCTGCGGCCAAAAGGACATACACACAAATGAAATGTGCTCATTATATGTACCATAGATATATGTATATCATGTGTTTGTGTTATGGTATCTGCAAGTGCATAAGTGTGTGAAAGTGCAAAGGACAGTAAACGACCCCAACTTGAGTTTCTGTTCTGTTTCTGTTTAGCAAATGACTATTTGTGTGCAACCTTTTTTCTACTATTTTCCTATACCATTTTGTAGTAGCTGCTTTTTTACGCTAACTAGGCAACCCCTTTTATTGTTAAAACGCTTGCGGTTATGTGCCAAGCCACAACAACAACAACAACAACTAGAAAAAACTATTTTGCACTAATTAGAATAAAATAAAAAAAATAAATAGAAAAAATAACAAACGAAACCAAACCAAACTAAACTAAACAAAAAACAAAAAAATAGCGCAAATGACAAAATGGGGTTCATTGAGATGCAGATGCAACTGAGTGACCGACAATAGAGAAAAGAGGTAACAGAACAGAAGCAACATTGACAGGAAAGTCAAACGCTTCCAGCTGATGACCACTAAAGGTAACTATAATACTAATGGGGAGTCTGATTAGTTTCTTCACCTTCTGTCGATCCAATATACTACATACATATTGTATTGTGTATAATATTTTAGTTCAAACTGCTGCAAAAGATTGTCGAAGCGCAATGGTGTATCGGAAACCGGAACCTGCAGATTCCAATAATGTCTGTACAGCTTGCGGATCATGTCATTCAGTTTTCAATAGAACTGCTGGACAAATGCATATAATATCTATGGTAATTCTACGGCAGACTTTCAGCCACTGTTTTGATTATTTCGTAATGAGGGCTTAGTTCATACTAATGAAATCCTTACGATTACCCTCAAACATGGCGAATACCCCGTTTATGCTACAGCCGAAACGGTTTTTACTGAGATCACCTTGACACCGAACGCTTTTACAGTTCGTTCTGAACACGCGAAGCGACTTCAGTAAGCGAACATTTCATTTCCTAGTCAGACAGAGATGGGAACAGACAAGACGCGAGCCCTTCCGTGACTCCCATGTGTGGTATACAGATGGTTCTAAAATGGTCACTGGCGTTGGAACAGGTGACTACGGGGAAAACCTTATAAAACACATAATCTGCATCATGGGCTGGGCGAACTCTGTGTTCCAGGCAGTGCTCTACTGCCACCAAGCACATAAGAATATATTCACTCTGATAGCAAATGCTGTATTACAAGCACTCAAAGCTTTTGAGTTCAACTCGAAATTGGTTTGGGATTGTTTAATGCTACTTAAAAGACTGTCATCAAGCAACCAGGTTAACATAGTCTGGGTGACTAGACATAGTGGATATATTGGGAATGGAGAGTCAGATGAACTTGCCAGAGAATGATTTGCTTAAGTCCTCATTGGACTAGAAACATTCTGCGGATTGCCTTGGAGTTCTACGAAATCTAAACTCCAAGAATGGCTGGATGATAAATCGCCATACGAGGAATGCTAGAGTGGCTAAAATCTTCTTGCCAATTAGATCTCGCAAAAGAACACAGGAACTACTGGGACTGACACGGACAGGTATTCGAATAGTCTCAGGATTCTTGATAGGACATTTCAAAGTAATGAAACACTTACATAACATGCGAATCAGTTGCAGCGATATATGTAGACTTTGTAATGGTCCTTATTGGACCAGACTCCGTCACTTTGAAAACCAGTACTTGGAACCAGTTGAAATTGCTGATCTGTCTCCGAAGAGTATCTTGGAATTCGTGATGAATACCAGTATCTCTGAGGAACTGTGATTACTGAGCTTGTCACAATAGGCCCACTTGCGGCCGCAGTGACGAGGTGCATTGGTTACCACCCTTTCCCTAATCTAAGACTGGGCTTGACAATTGGTGAACAAAATAATATGATTTCTTTTGCAGCCACAATCTTGACGCAGATCTTCATTCAATTTTTATTTGATTTCTTTCTGCTGTTTTCTGTTCATGACTGTATGAAAATCCATTTTTTCTATGGTCCAAACTCTAACAATTTTCACTTAAGACAATTCAGTTCCTGATTCTGACCTGGACGCACCGTCATATAGCCGGATTAGAAAAATTTATCAGACCTCCCTCTTAGTAATTGTCTTTGTATTAGTTTATTGTAGTATCTGTGTATTTTTATATGCATGAAAAATAAGTGAAACTGAAACTCTCGGTGAGTTGGATGTTCGCAAGGTTAACAAGTCACTCTCTAATTGAGCCATCAAGCGGATGCGCCAAAAGGTAGCGCAGCAACAGTGAAATCCTAAGCGGAAGGCAGAGTCATAGTTAGCACCACTTCCTGTCAAGCGAAAGTGGTCCGGTTGGGGGTCAGTTTAACTTAGTATTATGTACTGTATGTTGAATGTTGATGACACGGCATTGACATGCAGACATATGCTTGCTCTATCACGTGCCAGCGTTCTCCTCATCCTCCTCATTTGCCTTGTACATCTTTTCTATGTAATTTGGTATGAGACAAGTTAAACGTTAAGTTCTAAATAAATATACGGATTCATGTACATTCACGTTCTTATTTATTTGTTTTTCTTTTTTCTCATTGTCACTCTGTGTCTTTCAGAACCTCTGTCTCCCTGCCTGTTCCCAGTGTCACTATATTTTCTTTTGGTATTTGCCTTGATGTTTATCCTTATTGTTGGTTCTTCTATTGCTGCTACTGCTGCTGCTGCTCGTGTTGCATTGCGCTACTCCAGTTTTCCATTCTAAATTCATTTTGACAATTTGTTTATTGTTTTATTTATTTTGTGCTTGTTTTCATTGCACTTCACTTTGCAGTGCAATTTGATGTTGAATGCCATTTTTTAAAATTCCCTTTCATGCCAATTGCCGCTAAGTGCAATTTATCATCTTAAGCTCACACACACACACACACACACACACTAACATCCAGTTTCTTCCTTAATCTTTATATTCTGATTACAAGGACATTCATTGGACATGACAGGACTGAGCAGGATTGGACTGCAGACGTGCACGCGAAACTTCTGCTTTGTCGCTGTTCTTAGTCAAATTTATATACAGTTCTTATGTAAAATTCTAATTGGTTAAAGCCTTTGCACTTAATCCAACTTATCTTTCTTCAAAAACCCTTCCATGCTTCATTCTTGATCCTTCATCCTGCTTCGCTGCTAATATTTTTAATGCACTTTGAGTGTGCTTCATTTAAGCGTTTCATAAACGCTTCAAAATTGCTTCTGCAGTGCCTTGTACTTGTGTATCCTTTCGCTATCCTTTTTCCGTTATGCCAAGTTCTCTTTCAACTTTCATTACAAATTTCCAAACAAATTTTCGTTTCGTTTTTCGTTTTGCGTTGTTTGTGTCCATCGTTCTTTGCGCATAATAATTTTAATAACAACTTTTTAATTGCTTATTCATGTACAGTGAGTCCAACAAGAAAAGTACGCAACAATAACAAAAACAATAAGAACAACAACATGAACTCCAATAAGAAAGACTTGCATTTTGGTCTTGTACTACGAAAACTTATAAAAGTACAAGTTTTTTGCGAAACGCGTTTTCCTCACCAGCGCCCATCTTCCACAGTTGTTAAGCGTTTTGTTGGGTCCAGTACCGATTTGTGCCGCACTTGGCCGCTTTTATACGCCATAAGCAGCTCAAACAACACTATTACTACTTCCCTACTCCGTCACTACTCAACACTCAACACTGAACACAGTACTCAGTACGTAGAATCTAGTAAAACTTTTACTTTTTAAATGTTTCTTTATTAGTTAGTTGCCTGTAATTGTTTTTGAACGCAAGTTTGCTTTTGAGTTTCTTCACATTGTTCAATGGGTGCGGTGTTGTTAAATGGGTGTTGAATGGATTGAATGGGGGATGGTTGTCAGTACGACACGTCTCAGAAAATGGATAAGACAGAATACCATTTTAGTTTGTATGCAATTAAATTTTTCTTCTCTTTTTTCTCTCTAGAGTTTTAGATTGATTTTCAAATTATGCATAAACATCCGCTATATAGTAGCTTAACTTTACTTTACTTAATAAGTGTTTTTCTGATAATTCAAATATGTTTAACGACATGTTTGATTATAAGCTCGATTTTTAGTTCTGTATGAGTAGTGTAAATGTTGACACGAGTTGAAGAAACACAGTCGTGCTATTTTAAAATATGTTTACAAAGTTGTGACATTTAACGAATTTTGGATTTATGCTTGTGAACTCAAAACTGAACAGTAATCAACTATATGGGTCTGCAAAGAAGAGTGAAATCCAATAAAAGTTGTTTGGGAACAAAGCACCTTTAAGCAAGTGGTCACCTGTTTCTTTGTAAATATAAACAATATAATAGTATTCAATGAATTAAGGAAAACGAACCACAAAAGACGAATCATTCTTCACCACCACAATGCAAGCAATAGCTTCTTTGTTGTTCATGCACATCAAAAACAAATTGCTAAGTCAACGTTTCTCGAAACCTCAAGAAGCAGTTGATGCGTTCAAAATGCATGTTTTACATACACTATTCATACCTCATTCGGAGTTGCAAAAGTGTTTCGAAAATTGGTTCAAGAGAACACAGAGATGTGCCCTTTATGGACAATATTTTGAAAAATAATAAAACCTTTTCTGATGAAAAATGTTTGATTGTGTTCAAAATGTAAAAGTAAAAGGTAATTCTGGTATGTAATTCTGTTTTAAACCATTTCTTGCGACTGCTTTAAAAACGAAACAAAGAATAAACATCTTACATTTTAATGAAAGATAAAGATTTAAATAATGATAAAGTAACGGCCGATTCATTAGGAGGTTTTTTTGTCAATTGGGTTTCTTTTACAGATCACACGTGACTAGTTCATGCCGTCATGTTATTTTTATTCAGTAATGTTTGACAAATCATCATGGAAAGACTCACACCGCAACAACGTCTCGAAATTATTCAGCTGTAGTGAGGAGAATATTGCGGCTGTAGCCGAGAGTGTGGCTGAAGACAATGAGCAATCCATTCGACGCCGATCTCAACATTTGGGCTTATCGTATGCAACAACTTGGCGAATTTTACGTCGGTCTTGGTTTGAAGGGTTACAAAATCCAACTCGTCCAAAAATTTAAGCCGCCAGACTTGAATTTACGCTTAAATTTCAGTCAATGGGCTCTGGGCTTAACGAAGATCCGCTGTTTTCGCGTCGAATTTTGTTCAGTGATGAGGCACATTTCTGGCTCAATGGCTACGTCAATACACAGAATTTCCGCATTTGGGCTGAGGAGCAACCTGAAGAGACTCTCGAACTACCGTTACATCCAAAGAAATGCACTGTTTGGTGTGGTTTATGGGCTGGTTGAATCATCGGTCCGTATTTCTTCAAAAATGAGGCCGGACAGAACATTACTGTCAATGGCGCCCGCTACCGCACCATGATAACGGACTTTTTGTTGCTTGAAGTTGAAGCCCGAAGTGTCGGCGATATTTAATTCTAACAGGATGGGGCACGGCACACACAGCGCGCGACACAATGGCTTTATTGAGAAATCATTTTGGCGTGCAGTTAATTTCGTGTTTCGGCCCCCCAATTGGCCGCCTAGATCACCTTTGAACTTTTTTCTCTGGGGCTATGTAAAGTCAAAAATCTTCGCCGATAAGCTAGCTTCGATTCAGGACTTTGAAGTCAACATCACTCACATAATTGTGCAGATACCGGTTGCAATGCTGGAAAGAGTAATCCAAAACTGGACCTCCCGAATGGACCACCTACGGCGTAGTCGCGGCCAACATTTGAATGAAATTATTTTCAAAAAGTAATTGCCAGAGAATGTTCTTTCAGGACTTAATAAAGATTCGGCCATCCAATTTCTCTTTTTGTTTTATTTACAATTTAAAAAAAAACTTCTAAATGAATCACCCTTTATAGTTGAAATAAAGATCGGATTATACTGTCTTATTCTTAAGAACCTGTGAATATTGCCAAATTCATAAATTTCAAAATTTTGTAAATAACTCAAAAAGTTTCAAAATATTTCCACTGAAGTAAGCGAGTTAGCTTTAGAAAATGAAAATATGGGGTATTGACAATATTATCTATGTTAAATTTCATGACAATCGAACAACAATTGTTGTATCGCAGAAGAATTTAAAAATCCTGTTGCGAAAACGAAATATCCGCCGAATGTGTTAACAAAGTATGCATGATTTTTTAAAACGCTTTGACTATTCTTCTTGCATTTTCTATGACAGTCATTCCTATAAAATATTCATTCTTGGAATACTTATACGTTTCGTTTCCTTCAAATATTGGAACCTCTGCTGTGCGGATGGTTGCTTATTCCAATGTATTCCTTATGCTGGTGCATTTACTGAGAAGGATCCCGTATATGGTCTCGGCGAGAAAGTTGTTTTACACCTTCTTAAATCTCATGAGGTCGCTTTTCATAATTTTTTCACATTTTAATTTTTAAAACACTGAACCGAAAACCACTCCAAAAATCGTTAGCTCTCGTTATGATCAAATACAATACATAAATATATAGCGAATGTCCATCCCCCTATAACATGTATGTATGGAGAAACGGTTTTGGTAGGAAGCAATATTTTAACATACATATATTTGAACCCCTCTGTAGCGAAACAACTTATAGCGAATTTTCATATAAGATTATACTAGACTTTTGTTCATTTTTATTGCAGCGACTTAGCGTAGGTGGCATTTAAAATAGACAAAAGATACAATTTTTAATGTTTTTGAAAACTTAAGCAGAACGTTCACAAGTTGTGATCTGATAAAATGTAGAAACTTCTCCAACAACGCTACGCAATACCTGTACTGATTTACCATTTACCAGAAATCTTGATGTGTCCTGTATGCCATTTGTTTCTTACTTTTCATAACACAGACCTAATCTATAACAATAATGAAGTTCGAAGAATATTTGTGTGAAGTTTGATTGTTTTGAACCTTTGTTGTTGCTTTTGTCAACAGTCCTATGATCAGTTTGTTGTAGTTACAGTCAATTAAGGTTGACTAAGCTTGATTACAGTCATGCTCCCTAGGTATTATTTTGTATAATTTTGTCAAAAAAGGGAAGATTGTGAGATATTGAAGAGGTTTTTGCCATTTTTTGTTATCTTTGTGAAAAGCTAGCGACTACTTTTGAAATATTCCTCAAATAACATGTCTTTTATCCCCATTTCAAGGTATGAAAGCATAACCATTTGGTATGATGTTAATTCATTTAAAGGCTTATCTCAAAGTTGTATATCTGCAATTAAAGAGTTTGTTTGTGAAATTTTGGATGACTTAATTTTTTTTTTTAAATAAGTTTAGCTCACATCTTGTGCTGCTGTTCGATCCCATTCATTTTTATCGATACAAAGTGAGCTTTCGTCACATAATATTGAACTCAAATGCTTGCAAACGAAAATTCATTTCTTATAGCCGTTTTAGATAGGCCCATGATGCGACTAATGACGTGCATCACAATTGACAACAACCACAAGGAAAATGACATCATTCAGGGGTTGTTGTTGTAGAATGTGTCCTTATTTGTTTAGCAGTATTAACATTCCATACAAAACATATTAATCGTTTCAATGCAATAGACAAATTTGTAAAATTAACTAAATTCCGTGGACTGCAATTTCAATTATCATCATTACATAAGTACTTGTATTTTGTGCATTTCTCCCCAGTTAGAGTTCTAAGTCATGAAGAACATTTTTGTTGAACTATGATCATTTGTCGAATTAAAAACAAACAATTTATTTTCATCATCAACATACCGGAATAACAAAATGTGAAAATAGAAAATTATTTCAAAGCGAATTCTCCAAAGGTTTATGTTGGCTCAAAATACTTTTGTCAGAGTTAAACACAGTTGATGCCTTAGTCATAGTCATCGTCATCTTCATCTGCATCTTAATCATCGTTTGTTTGCATAGCAAACTCGGAAAACTTACGACCGAAAATAATAATTGTGTACCTACCTCAGTTTGTGGCATGCAACAATAATTGGAGATTGTACATACACACGTACGTACGAGTACATTGGAGTATTGTAAATGGCAAACAATGGCAGCATCAGTGCAACTGCATACCTACTACAAAACGACATATGTACTACTATTCATGAACGGACACTCGCTCTTTCATACACACTGTGATGCATTCTAGAACACATAAAGTAAAATATATTTGTGGGTGTCTGCCTGGCCAGGGTCTTCCCTGCCTGGCTGGCAGTTTACTTCGTTTCATGTTTGAATGTATGTAACATATGGCATCATTCTCATCAAGTCGAGTCGAGAACCAGAAACAGAACGGTAAGAGGCGGTAAAAGCAGAAGGAGCAGCAACAGGAGCAACAGCAACAGCAGCAGCAGCAATTTTGTTGATTTCCGGCGTAAAATAAACTTTCAAGGATAAGCAAACTTTTGCATCCTTAAGCAAATTTCATGCAATAATATTTTTGACTGTGGGCAAACACACACACACACGCATGCACTTACACACTTACATGAAGCCATTTTTCATGCAACGGTGCGAAATAATATTTTTAAGAGCATTTTCATACACTCACACTCACATACACACACACACACACACACAAACAATCAAATGAACCTACACTCATGGCCAAAATAATAAGTGCATCCCCATGTTATTACTTCTATACTTTTGTACAAAATGACTGCTCATATTAGGTATACTACCAGACGACCAAACTTTGCTGGAGAAAATCGTGTTTTTTCTGAAAATATATGTAGATACAAAACACATTTATATTACTAACTAGCTGTGCCTGCGACTTCGTGCGCATGGTATTTTATAAGCGTTATAGTTAGGAAGTAAGTTTCCTCCATCATCAGCTGTGTAATGTTGTTGAAGTTTGTCAAAATTGACCAAAAATTGGTAACAATGTGCAAGAAGTTGCTAACAGTACTACACATTTCATCAAAATTTATTATATTTTGATTTTGTATGTCGATTTTGATTAATATCTTTTGAGTTGTACAGGAATCCGCAATACACCAGTGAAAACCGCATTCAAATTGGTAAGGCCGTTTCTGAGATTAGCGTGCAGAGACAGAATGACATTTCCAATTTTATTAATATATATATTGATAGAATACGTTATTAAAAATCAAAATCAATTATATTTTATGCATGTAGCAACTCTGCACCGTTAGACAAACACAAAACCAAAGTTTTCTTATCATTACAACCATGCCATGAGCCATCCCACTTGCATACCTTGATTTGGCTGTCCTTTTTGGGTTTTCCGAATTTTCTTTTTTCTTAAACCACTAGAGTAATAAACAAAAAACCAACTTGTACGAGCCTTGAGAAAAGTAGAATTATGGTGGTTTTACAGTGGAGGACTCGGGTTGTATTAAACTCGATACGGTCAAAAGTAAATGAGGCCCATGGTTTATTTTATTGACCTTTGCGCTTTATTTTAGGATTTGCAATTTTGATTTGGGCCCCAGGTAATGTCCCATAGGGTAATGAGACTATTTTACTTCAGTGAAACTCTTTTTGCTTTGCAGTCTGATAAATTGGCATGTTGAAGAATAAGTTGTATTATTCGGAGGAGATTGTATTCCTAATATTTGCTAAAATTGCTTTGGAAGATACGAATGGGCCTGTTTTGGAAAGAGTGACAATGCGGTTATGTGGCGTCAATCAAATTTTTCCGGTTTTCTACAGGTTTTGAGATATAGAGCATTCTGAAAAAACTGTAAGTGTTTATTTTATAAATAGAATGAAATGTTAGTAAATAGTTAGAGCAGAAGCTTTTTTAAATCTATTAAATATTTATTTTATATTTTATTATAAATTTTAAGACTTGTAAGATATATATATGAATCATACATTTAGAGGGGAATTATTATTATTACAATGACAATATTATTTTAACTAAAGCCGTTGACAGACGCGACAACGTTGAGTGAAGTCTTATAAGACGATTTTGGTGAGAGAAAAGCCGATCTTTGTATCTAATAGAAATTTAATTTATTAAGTATTGGTAAGTCATTTGGCTGCAGCTTTTCTAGGCGTCTTTCAATCACCATCCTGGTTAGTGATTCTGGGGGTAGATTTGGGTGGGAGTGAAGTCTGTCATTGTATTGACTGCTATGAAAGTTTATTTCTTGATGAGGTCATTGTAAAGCGTCGCGTTCCTTACAATCCGGGGGCATTGGAGACTGTCCTGATGTGTTTTTTTTTTTTTTCACATACCTGTATTTTCCTACTATTTTTGGAAGGTGCAATCATTTATGTGTATATTAAAAGCTTATTTTCTAAGATCTAAGTTTGCTCCTATTGCTCAAAAGTCAGTTCAGCTTTTTCATTTTATGGGAGCAGGATCGAGCAATGGTTTCTATATGATTTTCCAAAGTTAGGCGTTTGTCAAGGTATTTTACATCTGAGGATTGTAGTATCGCCAGACCATGAAAAATTACAGGTATTTTATTTTTTTTTTTCCTGAGGGTGAACGGACAAAACTGTGGTTTACAATACCTGAGTTCACCTTAATGTTCCACCTTCTGCTATCAAGCGATTCAAGTATGATTGCTGGTTTCTGTCGGCGCAGCGTCATCCAAGTATGTGGCTAGGATGATGGTAGTATTGGAAGTCGGTTAAGGTATATCTCCTGTATAAATAGTTAATAGCACAGGAACTAATAAGCTTAAAACAATTTTTCTTTCTACAGGATTACAATGCTTGATTCGCTTGTTTGGATTCGCTTTTTCTATAAAACTGTTTGGGTTTCTTGTATGAAAAATCCTTAACAATCAAATCATGACATTAATTGATTTTATTTCTTAACAAGAATAGTCATTTGATCATTTGACAGTAGTGACATAAAGATGCACTCATTAAATTGACCATAAGTGTACATCTACAGACGTAGTAGTGTGTACATGTGCATAACATAAAGAAAAACGAAGGGAGAAAAGTTACAAAAAAAAAAAAAAAATTACAAAATGAAGAAAATGTTATGCACACTCACATTTTGCACTTTTGCCACCTTTTTGAGACTTTTTGGTTTTCTTTTTATTTATTTTGCTTTCATTTTATTTTTACACATTTTACACACTTGAAACTGTTTATGGTGGTACTAAATAGAAGCAGTAGAAGGGACGAGAGAAAGGACCCCAAGTAAATTCAATAGCGCTTAGAGAATACAACCCTTCCCTTATAAAACGCAGTGTGCATTCAGTTAAATTGCATTTTATTTCACACACATCTAAAGTAATTAATTTTGAACCCCAAAAGTGCTGCGCTGGAATTTGCCACTTGTATCTCATTCACTCAGTTGTTCAGTCAATGCCACCATATTATCTTTATCTCTCTCTCCACTTACATTCAATCTGTCGCGTTCTTAGGTTTTTTTGCGTTGCTTTTTCTTTCTTTATAGCCACAATTTTCGACTTTGGAAACCAATTTGAAATGATGGCTTCGTTTACTTCGATTCGCCCAACCACAATTATATTTAGTACTCTTACATTCTCTTTTTTACTGAATACATACGAGTGTGTATTCACTCTCTCCATACTACATGATATTTTTTTATCAAGTTGACTTCTAATTTTCAACTTGTTTTATTTTGATTCACTACCAATCTATCTATATGTTTGTCTGTTTGTAGGTTTTTTCTCTCTCATTCCTCACTGGTGTCTGTCAAATCTTAATTCGAATATGTGGGGGTCTATACAAAAATTTTACTGGCAAAATGAACGCTTCAAGGATTCATCATACTACACACGCAATATATATATATATATATATATATTCATTCAAATCGCACTTCTAACCATCATCCACTTTTGCTTCTTCATCTTCTCCATCTTCTTTCCATTTTCCTATTGAAAATTTGCTGCTAATGAAGTGTGATTGAAATTTTGTTAATTTGCTCAAGTGCTTGTGGTGGCTGAAGTACTTATGTATGTATGTATGTATCTAAACATGCACACTCAGATACTCAGATACACAGATACTCATCTATCTATCCATACATATGTACTTCTAGATGTATATACATGTGCAAATCTTAGTTTACTTATGTGGCTTCTTCATTCTTACATGGTAGTATAAAACAAGCAAGTTTTCATAGAATTTCAAAAGATTCAATTAATTGGACGAAAGTTTTCTTAAAAGAAATTCATTTTCAAAAGACCTTGAAGGGTTTTAGCGCTTCACATTATCATTACATACATCAATGTTATGTTTCTTCTTTATGGGAAGAGATATTAGTAAAATGTTCTCTTAGATATTTATTGGATTTGTTTAAGAGAAATGATGTTTAAGGCATTCATGAGCAAAAGCCATGGTCGCACTGTGGAGGCAGGAGAGTTTAGTTGCCCCCTTGAGCTATTCTGATTTTGTCCTCCCTGGGTCAAAAGCTGGATATGTTCATGAATTCAGAAGTTCTTGCTGATAACCACAAATTAATTCAAAATTATTATCAATAAATCTGTTTTATTCGATTGTAAGTAAATAGAACTATCAATAAGATAAATACTATGGTAAATCTTGAGTTCTATTATCGTAAGCCTTACTTGTAAATACATATTTATTGAATCTTCTTAAAGGAGTTTCTCTTTAAAGCTGAGTAATAAAAATA
The DNA here is from genome assembly GCA_037043315.1 of Amiota communis. Lineage (NCBI taxonomy): Eukaryota > Metazoa > Arthropoda > Insecta > Diptera > Drosophilidae > Amiota > Amiota communis. The sequence continues at coordinate 746,178 of JBAMAV010001052.1, forward strand.
TGTCCAGCCTCCAAAAAAAAAAAAAAAGTATTACTTAGGTTCAAATAAACAATGAAATCCTAGAAAATAATCCAAAAGAGACAATAAATAGCAAAAGAATAACATGGTGAACCAGAAGCACCGCCACATTATAACGGAAATTAAGTTGTTGAGCGCCTTGCTTGACCTGGCATAGCCTCGCCTGGCCTAGCATAGCGCCAAGCCTGACCAAAGGACATCATTGTACTAAGGACTGACAAGTTCACACACACAAGTGACCAAAGAAAATTGTAAACCATTGGAGATGCTCATTGTTTACGGTTTAATACGAACGGAAGCATGCTTTCGAATTCAAGTAAATACAAGTTACAACAAGGAAACAACAAGAGGAAATGTGGAAAGAGGAGAATGTAGTAGGAGCTACCAAAGGACACACCTCAAAGCCAACTTCAAATGGCCACAAAATACTAGAAGAAAAAGAAGAGTCAAAACGAAAGGAAGAGTTTTAAGATTTTTTTGCCATTTGCTTTGGCTACTCGGCAACTCGGCAACTCAGTTACTCGGCTACTTGAGACTTTATTTTATTTCTATATTTTTTTAAAGGACTTTATTTCTATTCCTATTTATATTTCTTTTATTTTTCATACTTTTTATTTTTATTAAATTATTACAAAGCATAGCAGCGGTTATTCAAGTTAGTCTTATTTGCTCGATTTCGCTCTACTTCTTTACTAACTTAAATTGTTGTATTGAGTTGTTCTTGAAGTTGTTGTAGTTGTTGTTCACGTTGTTGTTGTAGCTGTAGTACTTAGAATGTGCTTATTATTAGATTTTTGAGCTAAGGAAGTATAATTTACTGACTCGTTTATAGAATTTTATTTGGGGCATTGGGTTAGTAGCTAAGACTCTTTTAAAATCTAATAATAATATTGAAACCTTCAAAAACAAAAACTTAAAAGAAGAAGCTAACTTTGGTCTTATTAAAGTATATAAGTTAGAAGAATACACTTAGCAAAAAATGACATTGAAAACAGATGATTTCATTTAAAGGAAATGAAAAAGAAAGTTGCATTATGATGTCGTTTTATATGACCAAGATGACAATGATTATTAACAAAATATCTATATACAATACACTAAAGACACGTCCCTGCTTTGCACGGGTGCAGTAGATTATCATTTCCACTTTCCATTTCTTTATGTCTGTTTGTGTTTTTCAAATAAAATTTAATTAATTAATTTAAATGAATAATTCAAAATGTATTTTGCATGAAAACCTTTCGGATAAAATTCTTTAAATGACAGTGAAAACCGTATCAAAGTCCATTGCGTAGTTTAGAAGTAATCCGTATCTAAACGTTCTGCAGTTTCGACTTTTCTCTATACTATTTAATGTGATATGTGGACCTAAACTCCCTATGATATGGATGGATCTAAAGTTCTGATCTGAAAGTTTATAATTCTGTTTCTCTAAATACCCTTTGAAAGAAATCAAAAACGGTCATAATCATTTCAATTAGCTTGGCATTATAGTACTAATTGAATAAGATATTTTTCTGAATTTTCTCATGTGTAGTTCTAATGCGTTACAAACACCATAGCAATGTGTATGGTGCATGCTTCTGGATGAAGTGTATTCCATAAAAAAAATCACAGAAATTAAATTCAATTTGAAGTCGAACGAAATGAAATTTAAAATAAAATATAAGATCAAAATAAAATAACAATAAAAATAAAAAAAAAACAAGACTTTAGAAATTTATTAATGACATTGTCTTTTTACCAGTAGCAACCATCATGCTCTCCATACTTCTCATCTTCTTCAGCTATTCGTTCTTCTCCGGATGCGCGTCGCATATAAAAATGTTCCTAGAATCTGATTCTGTCTGATTGTTGTTGGGGGCGCTATGAGAAGTTGTTATTGTTTTTGTTGCTGCTGCTGTTTGTTGTGATTGCCTTTTATAAAATGCGTTGAGCATTCTAATTGGTTTGTTTCTGCTTTTGAGTAAGTAAGTGAATGAATGAGTGTGTATCTGTGTCTATCTATCTGTCTGTCTGTCTGTATATTTGCTCTTGTAACGGACAATAATAAATAGCAAAGTCAAGCGAGCGAATAAACGAGCGTGTTGCCAATGGCGTCGCCATAGTTAGCCTGGCCAGCAAGCAATGCTAAGTTGCTGAAATGTATAGCTTTATGAGCTCCATGAGCTGCAATCAGAGTCAAACCAAAGCCAAAAGAGCCAAAGGTTAGCCACTGGGCAGAGCCAATGCAATGCAATGCAATCCAATGCAATGTAATCATTGTCGAATGCCACAAAAGGTAAACAGCGAGTGCCATCTGCTGCTTACACTGCTCCCTCAATATTATGCAGACGGGATACAGTTAGTTGTCCTTTACTACTGCTTCAATCCTATCTCCTCGCTCCCCTTGCCAACCACTTGTATCTTTGTTCTTTTGTGATTGTAGTATGTTCTACGTGAGTTGCTGCAGGCGGCCAGCCTCACAAGTTCGTGTGTCCTTGTTACATATTTTTGGCGTATAACGTGGCATAGAACGACATAGCATGGAATGATGTGGCATGGAGTTGCATGAAGTGAATGGAATCCAAAGCAGACACATTCGTTACTTACGTAACGGTTAATTCATGCGTGCAAATGCGGTTCAAACGCTCGCTTATGATGTGGTAAATGTTCCGACTGCTTCCACAGCTATAACTGCATTTGTATTTCTCTCACATGCTTTACACTCAGTTGCCACATCAGTTACTAGTAACGTATTGGTGGGATGGAAAAGGCACATATACAAACTACTACAATATATAGTACAAGTATCGGGTAAGTCTGTATGACTGAATGCGTTAAAATTGCCACAATTAGGCATTCAGTTGGTGAAATCTTTGTTGACAGGCAGCTACAATTGTCAACGTCGTCGTTGTCTTTGTCGTCGTTATTGTAGCAAAAAGATCCATGCCTCATCGCTGCAAGGAGGAGGATTGCACTTGCATTATGCGCTTCACTTGTAGAAGCGTATCACGCGCCTTGCTTTTGAACTGGTCTAGGTCGCTTTGTATAAATCATGTATGGCGTCGTATGGCATACATTTATAATAAATATGTGTGGAAGTAGTACATACTAGTACTTAGATAAAGTTGAGTTCATTTTGATTAAGTCTACAAGTTCACTTTAATTTTAAGACAATGTGTTTTTCTTTTTCTTAGATTTAAAATACTTAAATGTACAAAAGAAGTTTAAGAATAAAGCTCAGTTGGCAAAAACTTAAACTTAAATTTAATCTAAGAACAAATAATCGGCAAAATTAGAAATAGTACAATCGGGACAAATTTAGCTTATAAATACAAATATATCATATACAAATTCACTAGTAACTGTGATCCCAACGAAATATGCAGGTCAACAATGTGTTGCAACACTTGAGGTTTGAAAACTGTGTTAGACCTGGCGACACATGAAAGAAGCCCACGTAAGGAACTAAAGCACCATCTAGATTAAGTTAAAATAACTCACTCAAACCAAAGCTAAAAGATATTGTACCTATACTATATAATAATATTATGATGATTTGTTTACTTCATTTGGAGGGTAAATACTCGTATTTATTGTAGACCACATTTTACATTACAATTTATTATATACCATACAAATATAAGAATACCATACATTAAAAATGCAATAGTGGAACAACTAGGAGTCAAATTGCTTTAGCTCTATTAAGATAAGTATATTGAAAGTTGGTTAGGCCAAAGGAATTCCATTAAATATTATTAATTAATTTAAATAGTTTTAATTGCATTCCAAACATAAAAATAAAGTATAGTAAAGTGTATTTCAATGAACACTAATGGTATTCCTTCAATGCAAAGATTTAAATTAATAATTGGATTTTATTTGACGCAGCACGATGTGTTCTTTCATTCTGTATTTTAGTTTTTCTCAAATTGTAAGCAACATAGAATTGACTAGAGTGAAAGATGACTATTTTGGTGTTGTATTATTTTGTTAATCTTAATCAGATTAATTTTAACTTTAGACTGACAAATGTGACTTTTTGAAAACACCTGAAACCAATTAAACTAGAGAGATTACGTTGAACGCAGTACACAAAGATAAACAGGATGCAGATAACTTCACATGAACCGGCTACTATGACAAAAATTTGAGTCACAATAATATTTATGAAAAAATCATATAATGATATCTTCAATGTTACAGTCACTTAAGCTTAAACAGTGTGGATACCAAATTCCTTTTAAGTACAATTTATTAAAAACGGTATAAATGTATTTACTTTCTTAAAAATAATTATGATACTGTTGAGTCCAAGACCTTTTTCATGAACTATTAAAAGCGAAGAAACGCTAAAATCAATAATTGCGAAAAAAAAAAACTTGAGCTAGGTTTGAACTTGCATTGTGCCGGCCGCGAGACTGGCACTCTACCACACACACCACCATTGAACTATAAAACGTGTTCTCTAAAACTAAATAAATATATTTAATTTAATATCATAACTAATATATGTACATCTTAGAGCATAAGCTGCTAGGGCATTCGACTTTTGTCAAAAAATTGTTATATAATATCTGAGAGATGACAAGTTTTTAGGGAGGAGAATTTCTTTTCAATATTTGATTCTGTAAAGGGAAAAAGAAACAAAAAAAAAAATTAAGTGTCACTCTCCAAAGTATACATTTTCGACACATCTTCTTGACCGAACTATTGAACTATGTGGCAGGAAGGGTGCATTTTCTGATTTAGAAGATGTGCGTGGGTGATAACGCTGTGTCGTGTGAAGATGGTGCATTTTTATTTAATCAGTTTATCGGGTAGAAAGATTTCTACAGGTGTGGATTAACAACTTTATACCTATGTTGAAAAGTCAGCCAGTCTTAATAGAGAGATTGCGAAATATCAGGATCTCTATGATTGTCATGAGTCCTTTGTCCTTTTCGTTGGAAGGAATTGTAGTTACTGTCAGTGATTGCGGTACTAGCTTAGTTGCTGCATCGGTCATTTCATTTCCGGCGACCCCTTTATGGGTAGAATATTTTTTATGGATTTGATTTTGATATAAGCGTCCTGCATGGGCTCACAGTGCACCCAAAACTGAACAGCCAATGGTATGGCAGTGACGCCGTGTTACTCATCCTTGTGCTTTATTTGATTAATATTTGGAAATTACGAAAAATATTTTTGAAGTTTTGATCAAGCGAATAATATTATTTTATGCAAATGAATCACATTTTGAGTCTGTTATGCATTCTGTCATAACATATGTTTTAAACTTTAATTTAAAATGTAAATAACATGAGCTTGCGAGAGGTTTTCTCCAGAAAACTGATTAGTAATTTCGGTGTATGGGAAAGATGTATACAAAATCCCATTTGTAGTTTTTTAATTTCCTTAGTAAAGGGTGATCAATCTATTGGTCCGATTTCGATTTAGTAATTAAAAGGACAAAAGTTACCAAGCGAAGGGTGTTTTTTTTAGTAATGCAACTTTAAATTGAAATAAAACACATAAGATAGTCCAGAGGTGTTAAATCGCATGATCTTGGATGCCAATTCTCTGGTCCATTACGCGAAATTTTCCTTCACCGAACGTTTTTTTCAATGTATTAATTATGCACCCGCTATGTGGCATTTTGCATCGCCTTGTTGAAACCACAGCTCCTCCACATTAAGGGCATTCAATTGTGGTGCAAAAACTTTAGTGATCATGGCCTTGTAGCGGTTACCATAAACTGTAACTTTCTGGCCGGAATAGGACCAATGATTCACCGGCCCATAAAGCACACTAAACTGTTAATTTTTTAGGATGCTACGGTGTTTCGACAATGGCACACCAAATGCGGCAGTTTCGCTTATTGACGTATCCATTGAAACAAAAATGAGCTTTATCGCTGAATAAAATTTTCTTGTGAAATTCAGACTTATACAAAATGTGTACAGGTAGAAACCTAACTAATATGAAACATTTTAGATCTCCTGCCTAACAAACAACATAAAGAAATCACAATAACCTGTATAAGAAGACTCATTCCAATAAGATAAGAAATTATAGTTGTGAATTTTAATTAAAATGTTATAGCTTCTATGAAATATGTGAATATTTTTATACTCATAGTATAAAAGTTTATGCATATGAATTTCTTTTAAACTAAAATATATGCTAAAAGGCATAAAAAAATGTATTTATAAATTGTGATATAATTATAAGTAGAAACCATTTTTGCCTACCATTCTCATTAGTATTTTCATTTTTGTAAGTTCTGTGTCAATGACCAAAGTCATTGCTTGCGTCATCAACATCGTCTTCTTGATGATAGGCTTCGAGGGTCACAGCTTCCTTAGCATTTTGTTGCCTAATCATTATCTTATAAGCTGATCTCAATTCATGATTTTGTTGTTTATTTTTATAGTCTCTCGATACTTTGTAAATATTTGCTTCACCTTGTCACAACAGTCAGACAGCCACTGATATCCCTCCTTCCTTCGACTGCTTTTCATTTTTTCATCGCCTCCTCTCAATCATGTCACGCGTTGACATTTGCGTAATAACTGTCAACACGCATTCGCAGCATTTTAAAATTATGACAACTTCGCGGATAAGCAACGCAGACTGAAATAAACTGAAACCAACTGAAGTAAACTAAAGTACAAAAGTGTGGTGATGTGAAGTGAAGCGTGTTGCTGTTGTTGATAAAGCTGAGGTTGTTTGAGGCCAGTCGATGATGCTTGGTCAAAAGGTTTCATCACCAGCTGTCTGTGCCGGCAGTGCGTGCTTTTTAACTGTCTGCTTGTCCGTCTGAATGTCTGTCGGTTAGTCTGCCTGTTTGTACTTCTTTCAGTTTACCTTTCAGCTGCGGGTCACATGCAGCAGATACAGTCACAGTCACAATCAGCAGCTTGAGTTTGTTCATTTGTGAGTCATGTCAATGTAATGGCCACGACTCTGACAGAGTTGGCTTCTGCGGCTGCCACGAACCTGATTCAGAAAATGTTATTGCCATCGTCGTCAGTCTTGATGAAAATGATGTTGATGATGATGATGATGATAGTGATGACAACATGGTAACAGTAACAACAGTAAGCAGTTCATATTCATAATAATTTTTATGTAACTTGGCACGTTTTTCACTTCGCACTTCCCAATTTATTGCACTTGTTTTTGCTTTTTCATTTACTGACAGCCTTTCAGCTAATGAAATATGCCGCATTTACTTCTATGCCAAGACTATCATCATACTAGCTGGAATCATTGGCCGCAGAACAGGTGTAAGCGCAGCACGTGTGCATTAAGTTGTTTAGTACGACTCCATCCATCCATTAATCCCTTTTTCCAACTACGGCGCTTAGATCTGGCTAATTGTTTGTGTATTTTTTCATTACCCCCTGCTCTGTGACACTTTGTTAAAGTTTTCTCAACTTTAACGCCCACATATTAGCATACCCCCATCTCCCAATCTTCTTCTTGCCTTTAATCTCTTAGCACTTGTTGCCATTTTAATTGCTAAAAATGTTTTGTCAGCAATTAAAGTGTTTAGCGGTTCAGAGAAGTTTGCAACTTTTTGTAATTGAGTAGAGTCGGGATTCGAGTTGAGTTAAGTTAAGAATATCTGTGTGTCGAGCCCCTTTTAAGTTTAATTCAGTTTATTTGTATGCAAAGTCGTACAGGCCTATTGTGTTTCTCTGGTAACTGAGATTATTCTGTTCTGTTCAGTTCTGTTCAGTTCAATTGTGTGTTTTGTTGTTAATGTGATACTTCTTTGTTGCAACACAATTTCTTCATTTTGTATGTTTATCTCTTCCAATGATTGTGTAATAGTTTAATGTGATTGTTTTACTTGTTTTCTGGTTTAGATTCTGATTGTTTGCAGTTCGAATTCAGTTTTGATGTTTACCTTTTCGTTGTTGCCACAGTTGTTAGCAAATGTTGCAAATATTTTGTTGTTGCGTGTTCTCCGTAGTTCAATTGAGTATTTCAACAATATTTAATTGTAAAATTAAGTGACAAGAGAAATGAATAGATTTCAAGTTTTAAGGGAAATAAGAAAGGACATAAATTCAATTACATAATAATATTAATAATAACAATAATACTGCTTAATTACTCCCATTAAAATTGATGAAAATAAAATTTCTGTCATAATTAAATTGTAAAATTATCAGCATTTGGCAGGTAAATGAAACATAATTGGTTGCATATGATTACGGATGCACTTTAATTTCTCAAAGACAATAAGCAACCCAAGCAAAAATATTAAATTTATTTGATGGGTGGAATGTGAATTTATTATGTTGAGGTAATATAAACGAACAATTTCTAAATGTAACAAGCAATTTGATAAATTATATTATCTGTTGAATCCACAACAAAGAATCTGCTTAGAATCGATTCAATCATGTCTACCTGAAATTTTCTATATACTACTGAGCAATTTGTATTGTTGTAAATCATTATAACAATTAATTTTTAATTGTTTGAAATTGCTGGTTTTAGTTGGATGAAATTAAACGATTACATAAAGGACGCAATGTCCGTCAGGGCGGCTCAATTGAATCTTGCAAGATCTAGAAGGTTTGTGATCATTTGATTGATTTGATTGATCACAAAAGTAGTAACGAAAATCTATTGACCTAATGCGATTTAAATTATCTAGAAAGTTCACCAAAGCAACTATAAATGGTGTGTCTTGAGCATCAAGTGCAAAATGCGTTGAGCCAGCACAAACAATAGCCAAACCTTCGTCTGTAATGTTATGTTGTCTGTTGGGTGGGGTTTTGCAAGGAATCATCTTCTATGTGCTGCATCCCTTCGGCTAAACTCTTAATTTGAACATGTACTGTCAACAATTCCACCATATGAAGGAAGCAATTGCCCAGCAGCGTCCAGCTTTGTCAATAGGATAGAAATTGTGTTTCATCAGGACAACAACAGGCACCACACATCGATAGTGGTTGGGAGGTTGATGCAATATCGTACACTCTTGCATGCACTCTTTACCCTACTTTCTGCATTGTTAAATAAACTCCTAATTTTTTGTAATTTCCGCAATAAACTGTACAAATTTTCAATCTCACCTACAAGCGATCAATTTTATTTGGGTAATTGAAAGGAGTTCCCTTCTACTTTATTCATTTGTCAAATTCATTGTCATGGTTACTCTAAATGGCGTTACCAGAGTGATGGGATGTTTATTGTTCAGTCTGATCCAACCTCACAATCGATCAATTAAGCTTAACATTAAAGATGCTACATCTTTTTTAAACATCATAGACGTTGTTGTGCTTCACTTTGTTGATTGTATGGGTTCAGAAATTTTGACAATGTGGTTTGACGTTAACATATTTATATTTACTTTAAAGGATCCTCAATATTTGACCACACATCTTAAACAAGCAACTACATTAAAAAAATTTCAGGATAGAGCAATTTGTTGTAAATGCAACAAGCAAATTGTCACTGGTATGGATAAGAAACCAAAGTTCAAATTGGGAAAAATATGTGCCATTGAATAGAAAAGTCAATTGCAAATATAAAATGGCCTTTCATGAATACAAAATACCTCGATTTGAGGTTGAAAAATCTATGGCATTATAAAGTAAATCTCATCACAGAGAATCTTTGATGAAACGTCAAAGCACAAAAACAAATTTTATGGTGGGTAATTCTCGAAGAGTACACAAGGAAAGATTTACTCCCACAAAAGAAAAGATTATGCATAAGAATAAAAAAACAAAAATTTGAGGTGCCCAATTCTTCGGTATCCGTACAAAGAATCAAATCTAAGATCCAAATAAATAATTCTATGAATTTTCCTAGTACAAAGCGATTGATTGGACGAATTGACAAAAAATAAAACGTAAAGTAAAATAGTTCTCTGATTAAGAACAAAAAAGACTCTCACTCTCAACAATGTCCCAAGGTTTAAAGGTATTTGGGTTCCCGATCACTGTAGGATAGCCGATGATGAACTCGGACCTCATCATATCCATTAAAATGAAACACATCATGTGCCATTCTGTCACAATACCTCAAAATACTACAAAACTTTCAACATAAACAAAAATCCACATATAAATACATTCCCGTCTCGATGTTATCAAATTCCTATTACTTAGCTGGGATACATCATCATTTCTAATAGCCACACTCGCAACAAATCTCCACATCAATATGTCAATCATGCAATGTTATCCTAAGTACATCTTTCTTAAATGTTTCAGCTGCAAATATGCAAAGATTCTACTTCTTACAATATTTCTTTTTTAAATTTAAGTTATATCTTATAAATATCCGATTAAATATTGATAATAACATTAATAATAGTATTGATAATGTATATGTATATCTGAATATATTACGTAAGCTTAAGACCTTGGTTTCTAGTTTTTCTACTCTTTGGAAGTTTAGTGTAATATTAATATTGCGCTGTAACTTCATAAATAAATAAATAAATGTTGATATTATGTACTAAAATTTAATAAATATCGTAAAGTTAAGTAATTGATTTTATTATAAAATTTAAACAGTTTTGAATTAAAATGTTTAACCATGTTTATGAAATAATTACATAAGTTAATATTAAAGCAATCAAGAATTAATAACAAAGATTAACAACACCGTTTGGTTTTTTATGGTATGTGAATTATGATATATTTCTATTTTGCCTCTATAACGAGAATATGAATTTTTGGAAAATTTATTAATATATGTACATATAATATAATTAATTAATATATTTTATTTATAAATAATTTATATGACAAAACAAAATTCACCTCAACATATGTACAGACATATGTGACAATTTACAAGTGAACAAATTTTGTCAAATTATAAATATTATAGAAAAACAAAAAGAGACGAACCACAAATGACTGAAATTTATTTTATTTCAATAGGACAAAACTGTATAACTTTAATTAAAAACCAAAGAATGAATTTCACATTTTACAAAAAAATACAAAACTAAGTCCGATGAACTAAAATTCTTAATGCACACAGGTAAAACTAGTCACAAGTCCTTTATGGGTTTGTCTGTCTGCATGTCTGTGTGTATAGTTTTATAAAATAAATATAGACAATTCTACCAATATATTGTAATATAAATAATTATATGCATGTGTATATTAATTTTTAATGAAATTTACATAAATGAAATAAAATAAATATTTGTCATTTGTGTGTATCGTTGCAATAGGGGAGAGCGGGCTTCAAAGCAATTCCTATGTCTATGTTGGCCTAAACATAATGGGTGCAACATCTAGTTATTGATAAATATAGAACAACTTTACAACTTATTTTATTGTAATCACTTATTCTGCATAAAAAGTCAATTCAATTTCATTAGTAAATATGGAAATATCTCGAAGTGAAACTGATGTCTGGTTTGGACTGTTCTTAGCTTTAATGTTCACTTTCTATCTTACTGGTATGAGACTTTTTACTGATAGCCTAAGCAACCGTCAGCAATGGTCACTGGGTTCTAACAACTATTAAGTACCCTTACCACAATAAGGAGGTAGAGCGGATCTAGGGTCTAAAAACAAATATAAAGATTTTAAAAATTGACAGAGTATATTTAATTTGTTATGATATAATCTTATCCCCGGATTTACATCATACTTATTTTACATGAAATTGAGATTTTAAGAAAAAATGTCCAGTCATTTGCAAATTCTCTTCGCTTGGTTACATTGACGATTATATGTATATACATATATAAAATCGTAAGCATAATTCTGTCTATGCACGCTAATCTCAGAAACGGCTTTACCTATTGAATTTTACTGGTGTATTGTAGCAAGCTTTGTGTAACATGTAACGTTTATTTTATCAAAATCGGTTTACTAAATCAAAAGATATTCATATTTTTAATTCTGTTGCCTACTATTTGCCTTACTTTCGAATTTTTTCCTCTTTTGCTTCGCGCCAACATTAAACATCTGATAATTAGGAAAAAAGTTAACAAAATACACGCTATTACAAACATATTGGGAATACCACACATACAAAGTCGTGGGCACAGCTAGCTTATATATAAAATTCGAGTGTACGGATTTTTGAGAATCTTTTTCTCCTAAATGGTTGGACCGATTTTAATGAATTTTTTGTTGTTGTACTTATGTAGTCACATGGATGGGTGTAAGCCACAGTTTGACCCGGTAGGTGGCGGTGTTATTGAGAACCAGGCTATTTTTTTTTACCAAATTTTTAACATTGCTTTTACCTAGGGCAAAATCTACTAAGATAATTTTAATATTTTTTTTTTTTAGAATTAAGTTTTTGGAAAACCACTACAAGACCAAGCACAAATAGTTTTGTACGTCTTTTTCGTTGTTAATGCTTTGGTTGTTCCTTAGTCGCTGTGTTCATTGTACGGGAAACAGGAATTAACATCACGTCGTGGGCGTAGCAATGCGCGCCGGACAACGCTAGTATTGTATAATTAGTTAGCTGCATTCCCAGCAATAGTTAATCGTGAAAGACTTGAATGAGGACGAAAATTTGAGATTATGATTCCAACATTGAGCTCAGCGAGATATTAATAAACGTTTAACTTAATATGGGGGTTTTAATCAAATCTTTATAGATCCAAAACCAAAGACACTTGTTGATTTAAGATTTCATTATCAAGGTTGGCTAATCTAAAATCGTTTCTAATTCATCATGAATCGCATCAAGTATCTAACAAACACAAAGCATAGATCAATCTAAGCATATGCATGCTTTTCTTCTTCATTTTATTTGCAATCTAGCCGTCTATTCTGAACAATAGTCTGGAAAAATGGCATTTTTATAGGACTTTTCTCTTGAATTCATAGTACGAGTATCGAAATCTAGTACCCTGTATCTTGATGCAATTGAATGTGCGTAGGTGTAACTAATAAATCACGTGCGTGCTCAAATTGAGACTGTGTAGGTCTGTCCATCTATGATACATTCATACATATAAGTCTGTCTGTTTGTCTGTCTCTATATTTCTATAATTTTGTATCTGTGTCTGTATTGTTGTGTGTATGTGAGTTCATAGTGTTGTATTAAATAAATTGCATTTTGTTTTTCGGTTTATTAAATTACATTTAATTTTTAATGCAGATTCTCTCTCGTGTATTCCGTTTGCTCTTCACTTGAATTGCAATGAAAATAATTAATGCACACTTTTAGGCGTAATTAGTATGACATTTTTTTCTCTATAGATATTCGCATACACATGTAAGTATGAATCTGTGTGCTGTTTTCATTTGTAACATTTCGCTTTTAATATGTTTTGATTTTATTACTGTTTTTTTTTTGTTTATTTTATTTTATTTCCAATTTATTCTGTGCTAATTTTAGCCGCAGAAGGACATGCAATTTATGCGTCATTTTATTTTATAGAGCAGCGAAAAAACTAAATATACGAAATATAGGGAAAATATTAAAACAAAGAATTATTAATTAAATTTTTGTGGTTATGATAGAAATAACAAAAACAAATTCTATAACCAATGACAAGAAAAAAAAGTAATGATAATAACAAAATAAGTGTATATGGTATATTTGATTTTATTTTATGTGTTTAAGTATATTTTAAAAATATTATAACAAAATTGCTTGCAATTCAACAACAAATAGAGAAAGAATAGTACCATTTAATATGAAATACCCTTTCACATATGAAATACCCTATTAGCTAGACATATTTTGTATTTTCTGACAATTGATAAAATCGAGATATTGCATGTTCTGATGATGGTTTAAAATGCACTGATTAAAATATATTTAGACAGATAGATAGATAAATAGATAGATGGATAGATAGACTCTGGGCAGCCAGACCTCTCAGTGATTCTAGTTGTTTGACTATCTAATCTTATCCTAATTCAAAGATGACATATTTGCCAATTTCTTGATTAAGATATTAAAAGTTGTTGAATTACTTTGAATACAACCCAAAGCCTAACAATAATTTCGGAATCTTTAAATTAAGTGTTGATTTAAAAAGTTCCTTTAGTGGTGAGTTCAAGAGACATTTCAGTGTTGCTTGGTCCTTTCAGGCTTATGTGTCAGGAAAATCATTCCGAAGAAGGCGCATGAGTCTGTTCGTTCGTATGTGAGAGTGTTCAAGCTAGTGGGTTAGGATGTTGTTTTCCATTTGGGCCAATTCGACTTTACTTAGTGGGGCGTTAAGATCTCTGTGGATACTCGCGTTTGAATTGTACCAGGGAGCTAGTGTTAAAAAGTGAACCATAGTCTTGCTAAAGAAAAATATAAAAAAATATGCATAATAAAACTCTGAAAGAAGCTTTTAGGCTTATACGGTATTTACTCATTCTTCGGTAAGTCAATAGAATTACACCGTTGAAGGTTCTTTCTTTCTTTTAATCTCCGATATTTCAGGCGAACATGTGAAGAAAATATGACTGAATTATAAATTACAAACATCGGAGCAAAGTAATAATACTATTCAATACATTATAGGGGATATGAAAACAAAAAATAAAAAAACAAGGAATAAATAACAAAATTCATTAACGAAATTTCATGGATAATTGTTTGTTTATGCTTTTGATTTCCATTTTTTTAAACAATATTTGTATTAACATCTTTAAACTGAAATAAATTGGTAATTATAATTTAAAAATTTTCAATTTTTTTCATATTTAATTTTAAAACAACAACTATGATGTCTTCATTTAAAGAATTCAGTATAGGTTGCTGACTAATAAAGCTGAATGTTTTACGAGAAATGCCAACATGTGTATCTAATTCTTTATAAATAGGAATATCTTTTGGGTCCATTATTATAAAAATTAAAAACTTACGAATAGTCAATTTGCTCAGATAATGTCTGGTACTGAAATCCGATTAGTTAAACGATTTGTACAATCGGCATAATTTATAGCAATTGTATAATGTTATAAACGTGTATGTGATATAATAAATTTATTTATTATCTTAGGCTGAGTTTTAAACCGAAAAAAAAGTTCTTCTTCATCATTTGACGCTACAGCTCTTTGGGAGCTTGGCCTGATGAACAGTATGCCTCCATGTTAATCGATCTTTTGCCGTCTCTTTCCAGTTTTCCAGTTGGAGTTTCTTTAGGTCATCGTTTAGTTCGTCCATCCATCTTGATCTTGGCCTTCCCCTTGCTTTGTCGGTGAATCACTTCGCACCTAGAATTTATCTTTGTGATCTTGATTCGTCCATTCTTGTTACATTGCCTAGCCACCTTATGTGTTGCGCTTTGACAAATCGCATCACGTTTTCGCCTTGAATTAGATGATCAAGTTCGTCATTCCATCTTATTCTCCATTCATCAGGTCCAGTTTTAACTGCGCCGTAAATTTTTCGAAGAATTTTTCTTTCGAAAGTTTGCAATTTTGTTTTCTTTTCTTCGCTCACAGTCCAAGTTTCAGCTCCATAGCACAAGACTGGTCGCACTACTGTCATATACAGTATTAGTTTGCAGGATCTGTTAAAAAGTTTTGATTTGAAGAGTTTTATAAGTGATGCGAATGATTTATTGGCTGCTTGGATTCTTTTGTCGATTGTTACGCTCAAGGAGTTGTCTGTTGTTAGTTTGTAGCCAAGATATGTGAATGTGCTTACAATTTCAAATTCATATTTTCCAAGCTTAATTGTTTTGAATGTTTGTCTGTTTTTCGCTCTGGACATGGTTTGATTTTTCGTCCACTTGTTGCCGCTGCCATTTCAATCTCAGAAAAAGTGGTTAAAAGCGCGTTTTTATTTCTACTTGCTATTGCAATATCGTCAGCGTATGTATATATTTGTATGGTTCTGTTTAATATATGTCCAGTCCGTTTGGTGTCGCACACTTCATCTATTTCGCAGCACAGTAATAAATTAAAAATTATTGAAGAGTTTGTATCGCCCTGAAGAACGCCGTTCTTTATAGAAAATGCAATCCATATTGCATTTCGTAAGTTCATCAGCAATCTTATTCATTTTTCCGGCTTGTAGCATAGTTCTGACGTTCCAAGAGCCAAGATTGCAATCAATATTTCATTTTCCGTTCCTATGGTCGTCAACATTTATGAGTTCCTTCTGAGGCTTCTTTTCATCTATCATGACAATTAATTTTCGACGAGTGAGTTGTCGGCCCAACGTCGTCTAGGTTGTTTTTTCCTATAGCCTCGGATAGTCCGTTATACCGCAGACTTTTGGTCGCCTTTTTCTCTTTCGAGTTCTGGCTGTTAGGGTTATACCGCCCGTACTCAGTCGTCAGAGCCTCTAATATAGTTATGTCTCCTTAATTGCTTTGAATATCATTCTTATAAAATCATCAGTATATAAATAGAATATCAGAATGATTTCCAAATAACTCAATAATGCAGTGAAATTATTATATTGTATAAAGAAATTTGTGACGGTAGCGTTACTACAGGAAAGGGTACATTTAAAGTGCATGCTGAGACGAAACCGAAGCTGAAGACGAAGAAGTTTAGAAGTCGAATTTATTGGGAATGAGACGTCAGCAAGGCGCCCAAAAAGAAAATTGGTAAAAAGAAAAACAAAATATGTTTAACTGATAAAAATCGAAATCATTACATGTGTTCTTTCTCAAAAATTTTGTTGTGCAGCTTTATCTTCGTCTTCGCCTGCGCTGTGCACACTTTCAAGCACGCTTTTTTAAGGCTATGATCTTGCCCTTAGGCCACCAAGCCGGTAATGTCTATGATTAATTTCGAAGCCATAAGCTATCAACAACGTATCTGGGAACGACTGAAAGCAGATATATATTTAAACATTTAATGAAGGGAAACATTTAACTCTTAAGAAAGGAAACTGAAAACCTCTGAAGTGCATTTCCAAAATATTGCAATTTAACATTTAATGGTCACCAATATTTGTAATCACATTGTTAAATATAGATAAAGAATTTGAACAGTAAACTTTTAGTAATACAATCATGGTTAACATAAGCTCATTAAAACAAATTAAAATTAAATTCCGGAAAAGAATAATAAAAAATTTCTATTGAATAACATCAATTTAAATGATATTTTCATAAGAAAGCAGTCAAACAATATTTTCCAACTTAAATGATTTCCATTGAATTGCTTTCAGATGTTAATACATTTTGTTAGACGTGACTCATAGATTCCATATTTGTCTTTAGCATCGATGAATCCACTTAATTGAATTTGAATTTTGGTTAAATTGAATTTTCCCACAAGCCGCAGTGTTAATTTTATCTCTTTGATTAGCTCGCCTTGTTGTATGCAATAATTTTTATTTCACACGATTTTATGATTTTTAGTAGGAAAAAAAATAATAATAATGAAAAATCAGAAAGATTTTGTTATAATAATTGTGATATTGAATTTGAATGGAAAATAAAATTAGTTGTATATGAAAAATTTGATTTGATTTGCATTGCGTGAAACTAATGAAGTGCTATTGTTACCACATGTATGGGGATACACACGTATATATCTGTGCTACCATATACGCATATTAATGTTATTCTCATTCTGTTTCAAAGTCTTCTTCAACTTTGGCTACCTCCGCCGCCGCCGCCGCCTAACAATAGGCAATGCAACATTTTTATGGTATGAAATTTTATTACATAAGAAAATACAATGCCTGCCAGCAACATATGATAACTTATCAAAAATTCATAACGCTATAGATCGAAAGAGGTGCCTCATTCTCCACTTCAACCATCCATCTTTTTATCCTTGTCCAGGTCCAGGCTAAAGCAAAAAGGAAACAAAAAAAGAAATCGTATCAAAGCAAGCACATAGCATCGAATTCGTTTGAAATGCTAACGAAGCAATTGTATTCAAAGTGCAGAGCAATGTCATGTGGATGTGAATGTGGATGTGAATGTGGATGGAAGTGGAAATGGAGTGGATGAGTGCATGTGCGGGAAAACTTGAAATACTTTGAAAAATGTATGTGTATTTTCACTGCATACCATTTGTGCTTTCCGTTTTCCATGCTAGTCGGACTGTACTGGGCAGACCCATTCATCGAAAGTTGTTGCTGATATCCTGGCTTGTAGCAACTTGAGTTTCAATTCGAAATCAATATGTCATCAATAGAAAAGCCATTGCTGTGGTCAATTTGCCGCCACCACGACAACAAGTGACAGTAGGATGAAATAGGAAAACCCATTAAAGGCGATCAAGTCAGTGTGACTAGCATGGAATTTTACTTTGAAAATGTAACTTCTGTCTTGAGCCAAAGTGTAGGTTACTTAAGCTCTCACAATGCTTACAATTGTCTACCACTAAATCTTATCAAACAGGATCATTCGTATTGCTTTTGATAGATGTCAATTATGGCTATGACTAGAGATAGCCACAAGTCGATAGATTCAGCCGCTTAACATGGCAAATCAATGGATTTGGAGTTGGACTTGAGAAACATTCACATGTTTATGATACAATGTGTTTTAATTTCATAGGATCAGTGGTTAATTGTGTATTCTCCATTATTTTCGTTTTATTTAAATACATTAACTGAAATTTATTTGAAGTTGAAGACAGAATTAAAACGATTTATAAAAAGAAACGGGTTGTTTGCAACTCGTTAAGATTTTGTGAAAACTTCATATAAAATACAAATGTTTTTGTTGATTCTACAAAAGGGGACTGACAAATTTGTGATTCTATATATATATTCAGTAAAAAAAAACAAACCAAAAAAAACACCTATGTCAATAAGTAAAGGTTATTTACATGAAACATTATAATGGAAAATCTCCAAAGTTATACCCATAAGAAAAGCTAACAAACCTGCTGAGCTGCCTTCTTCCTACCGCCCCTTTAGTTTGTTGTCCTCGATCAGCAAGAATAAAACTTTCTCAGTTCTTGGATGATATTGCTTTACTCCCGCTGCAGCAATTCGGCTTTTGCCGTGAACATAGCACGTTGCATCCATTATCCAGAATCAAGATCATTGTCAAAACAAACTTTGCAAGATCCAAATCGACGGTATATAAAAGCAGCTTTTGACTCAGTGTGGCATGATGGATTAGCTCATAAAATGAGTATTATGAATTTCCCCCCAACTCACAAAAATTATCCAAAGATTCCTAAAAAAATGGCCGTTTGTTGTCCATATTGGCAATGCCAATTCCCAGGCCTGGAAAATAAGAGCAGGATGTCCACAAGGTTCTTGTCTTTCACCCATCCTTTACAACATTACAAATACATACATCTGACTTCCCAATACTAAGAGGTTGCACTACCTCAATCTTTGCTGATGACACAGCGGTTCTATGTTCAGGGACCTTAGCTGCCGACATTTCTGACAAGCTTTAGGTAGCTTTTGACTGTCTTGTTTCCTATTTCTCGAATTGGAATATCTTAGTAAACTCCGAAAAAACGCAGGCCATATTTTTTACCCTAACAGTCACATAAAGCCATGTCGACGTTAAATGGAAAAATGGTGTTAGATATTTAGGCTTAATTCTAGATAAAAAGCTGACATTCAAAGAGCACATCAACTTTGCCAATAATAGAGTTAGCAATTCGATCCGCACACTATACCTTTTCATCAACAGGAACTCACGCCTTAGCATAGAAAGCAAAATGTATCTATTTAGGTCAATTTTTCAAGTAGTAGTTATCCTTTATGGGGCCCAGTTTGGTCTGATGTCGCAAATTGTAATGTTAATAAACTGCAAGTCACCCAAAATAAGATATTAAAAATGATTTTTAATCTGCCCTGGCACCATTCCACCATTGACTTGCATCACAAAGCAAATATCGAGTTAATAGTACACAGACGTGCTCGACTTTCCTTAAATTTTAAAAATAAGTGTATCTAATCTAACTTTCCGCATATATGTATATAGTATAGCACAAATACTTTAGTCTTAAGTGTAGATATAAGTAATAATTATTATATAATTTTTTTTAAGGTGTTTGTAAATCTTTTATCCCTCTTTAACTATTAAGAACATATTGTTAAGTCCCATAGTTACTTATCCCACATATATGTCTAAGTAGAATAGGAAACGTAGCCTGATCTCTTAAATAAAAAAAAAAAATAAAACTAATAACATACATGTAATATACCAAATTATAGAGAATAAATGTAAATAAATATGAAAATAAATAATTATATTGATTTTAGACCAGTGATGCGCAACCGTTTGAAAGTAATGGGACTTATTTATTATTTAGTATTATTCTTGTGTGTCACAGAAATCGAAAAAAAATTTAAATTGGGGCGAAAGCGATTTCTGTGACACATCTGATACTTTAATTATAGAGTAAATAAATACTTGTAAACTAAAATTATGAATATTTTAATTGAATTTTTTTAGGGTTTCAAATCGCCACAACATTGAGGCGAAAGCGATTTCTGTGACACCCTTGATTATTTATTTTCATAATTCGTACATGGTATTTTCTTCACTGGGAAGACTGTGCTTGCATTTCTTTAACTAATTTGTTAAATTGCACTTGAAAATTTGAAGAATTTAAATTATTTCGCAGTTTACTGTCAATCATTTATGAAACTAACTATTCGCACAAGTAAGTGCTACTGAATATTGATATTCAGTCCAGTGGAGTCCAATACTGCCATCTGCAAGGAATCATCGACAACTGAGAGATTAATTAAGTTTTTCTTACTCCTTGAAGTCTCGGAAGCGTTTTTTAAGTTCAACTATTGCAGTACTATATTTTCCGATGCTTATTGGATGTGCAGTTGCTAGCTTAATGAGACAGATTGACTTTATTAAACTGACTTTCCCAGAAGCTTGGTTTCATTTCAAAATCTTTGATATTTTAAATCAGTGTGTTAATGAAATTGTCATTCTCTTGAAGGCGTGTTTTAGGATCATTGAGGTAATCAGCCAAAAAAGCAAAGTCACTTAACCATTCAGGAACTTCATTGCGTATTTCTGTCAAAAAATGTAGTATGTGTTCTTTCAGATGAAAAAATCTCCCCTTTATTTATAAAAATACTATATTAAGATAAAAAAGAGAATAAGATGAAAACTTACTGTAACCGTTAGGTGTCATTTGTTGTTTATTTTTTAAATTTGTTTATTTTACACCTTAATAATAACTTAAACAATTAAAAAGACAAAATATACTTTTTGAGCCTGAATATTTTAATGAAAACTAGTAAATAATACATTGATTGTAACGAAAAGATTGAAAAAAAAACATTAGATTCTTAACTTTATAAAATAAAATTATATTTCAAGCTTTTAAACCCGAACGCTATCACTCCAATTTATCCTGCCGAATGCCACCGTAATGTAATAAAATTATTCGTCCGACTCGGTCACACCTCCCTCACACCTCAACACCTATTGTGCGGCCGCAACAATGATACATGTCCTCTCTGCAATGACATTGCAACTGTGTCGAGTCCAAACCAAAATTAACATGATAGAGTTCCTGGGCAATCCAAATCTTAGCAACATAAACTCGATCTATAATTTTTTTAATTCCACTAATTTGATAAATCTTATATAACTAATATTAATTAATCTTATACTTAAATTTTTTTTATCTAAGAGCTAAAAGCCATGGCAGCTAGCGCTCTGAATTTTAAGTAGTATAAGAATTTTTTTTTTTTATTCTACTTCTTAATAATAATAATAATAATATTTCAAAGGAAGGGATTGGGAGGTTTGTAGATAAGGATATGGGAGCTGAGCTATTCACAAAGCCACCAGAATCGACAGTTGTAATTTGTCAAAATCTCCAGTTTTGTTGTTGCAAATGATCTGAAGCGACTGCTTTAATATTTTCCCTTCTGTCGAGGTAGTAAAACACCGGTATGCCACTTTGGCTTTGTATTATACTTTCTTATCCAGCAACAGAAAAGCTTCTGGTGGAATGAAGCCTGGTAGAAAGGCTTCGTTTAAATATCCTTCGTTTTCGTAATAGGGTCCCAAAATAAGATTATTTTCTGGGCAATCCATGCAGTAAGGTATATATTTGCGTATTAGCTTCATTAAAAAATTATCAATTCTATGAATATTGGCAGCGTTACATAGTTTTTGGTTCGAAATGAGGTTAGTATAGTTGCTGTAATGAGATCTGTAGAGAGAAGTGCATGCTCTCAAACATTTCCTTTCAAAATTTTCAGATCCCCTCCATGTAGGAAAGCGTTATATTAAACCAGAAATGACGCGAAAGTTATTATTGGCAAAATGATGGATTAGTCCATGATGATCTTAACGTTTATTTATGTACCGACAAAAGAAAAGGTGTTGTCATATATTAAATTTTATGCGGGCATTAAAAATTTTTAATACAATCAATATTTAACTTACTAGCTATGTATAACACCGCTGTCCGCGCATTGCGCATCCCTGATATAGATCATCATTGCTTAATCAAGAAAATATTTACTGACTAACAATGACAAAAAATGGTTAAAGTTACATGGCGAATGGATCAACAAAATAAATGTTAATCAAAAGAGAAGCCTTCGACCACATAAGCTTAAGAACCCCAGTTCTTAATTATTTTTGGATTTATTAAAAAAAAAAAACATAGATTTGTTTGTGATTTTAACGCTTAGAAATAAAATCAAAATAGTAAATTTGAAAATATTCGAAAGCAATAAAGAAAATAGAGTTTCACTTAATGGAAATATGACTTGTTATGAATTATTTATCGAGTCATGAAGTTGCTTTAGTGTGGCAGCATTAGAAGAAGAAGGTTTTTTTTTCCGTTCCGACGATGTAGAATTATATCAAAATGCAATATATTTTTGCGCAGTTTCCTCTAAATGTACAAATTTGTACATTAATGCTGATGCATAAATCATTTTTTTTCTTTCATTCTTCGTCCTTTCTGCTATACTCGTATATGTTTTTTCTTTTATTTCAATTTTGTTGCTTTTGTATCATTTCAATTGCAAAAATCTAGAAATATAAAGACAAATACATATAACCAATGTGAGTAAGGAATGGGAAGGGCAGAAGAAAGAGTGAAATGTAGGACCATAAACCAGAGTTAGTAGTGCCCCGCTTAGAAATAACAAAATACAGTAGTATAGTGCAGTGTAGTATATATAGAGAGAGAGAGAACTCAAGGAAAGCAGGAAATGCTTTTTGGAAACGGCGTCAGTGTGTGTAAAGAGTGAAATGGAATCAAATTCTTTGCTTGAAATCTACAAAAATAAAGTACAGATTTTCTTTCTTTTTATTTTGTATATTTTTTCAATTTTTTGTTTTTCTTTTGTTGGCATTTGGCCAATATACGAATGAAAATATGTAAGTCAAAAGAAAAGAACATTGAAGGAATGCAAGCATTAGAGGAAGGAGAGAACGATGACTTTACAGCCGCAAAAAGCGGAAACGGAAATCGGAAACTGAAACTGCGTTGTGCAATCGTGCAAAATAATGCAAAGACGCTGAAGCTGAAGGAGTTGCTACCGAATTGCTCATGGTGTTGATGGAGGGATGAAAAAAGCCAGTGCTGCTGCCTAACAGACGCCAGTACTTTGGAGCAACCCTCATTGAGGCGACATTTACAGTGTTGCAATTTATAGCATTGGCCTTCGTCTTAGCTGAATTGTTGTTCTATGTTCATTACATTTTGGAGGCCTCCTTACAGGCCCATTGCACTCATTGTTTCTTTCATTGCTTTGGCTAGCGCTGCAATCCGACAAAGGCGTTGAACATTGCGATGTTCGTTCTCACTTTAGTTACTAAAGTTTCTGGCTAATTGATTTTGTGATTTTATCTTTTAATGACTTTTTCGCTTCAAGAAAATTACTTAAAGCATTTGCGCAAGTCCTAAGCAATTCCAAATTTCACAATTTTTTCATGTGGTTTTGTTTGTGTTTATTATTATTATTATTATTATTGTATTAAGAAAAACAAACTGATCTAACCATGAGCCGGAATATGTTTATTAAAGATTAAGAAACCAATAATTATTCAATTCAGTTTCATTATCAATATATTGTATGATAATATGTATAATCAATTTCAAAAAATCTCTTCAAATTTTTAAAGCAGAATTAATGAAGTGTGGTGAATTTCTCAAATGCATGTCTAAAAGTATGCAATAGTTTTTATAAATTTAAAACTGAAGTTTACATACACATATGTACATTTTAGAGGTGTCGCCTAAAAATATGCAGTTGATTTTAAATACACTGAAAAAAAAAAATTACATGCAATTTTCCTCATTGAAATCAATGAACTTTAATTCTGAATTTATTAGTTTTGTTTGATCTTCGATTCCGGGAATGTGAAAACCAGATCATTATCTTGATAAAGATTGCATGTTGATCGCCGTTGTTCTTTAGTTTTATTAAATGGCAGTCAATATAATTAATTCATATTTAATAACATATCACGTACCGACACAAAAAAAACTGATGATACTAAGATTGGGTCACACAAACCTAACTCACAGTTTTATAATAAACAAAAGGCCGCCACCAACCTGCACAAACTGCAATACAATCCTAACTATAACCCACATCCTTTAAAATTGTTCTTTATTTCAACAATACAGATTCCAATTCCTTAACTATTCATCACTTCAAGAAATTATGTATTTTAGCAACATAAAACAAACAATATATAGTATTTCTTAAAAACTCTGATTTGTACCACAAAATATAACAGGTTTTAAGGCAAATGTATAATAAATTTCTCTAACATTAACTTATTTTACTTCATCTTAATGTAAATAGCTTCAGATCTGAAGGTCTTTGTAGCTATAGTTCTAAAATTAGAGATAAAATGGATAACTATTTTGCCGGATACCAGATATCCGACCGAAAATAGCCGATTGTTGCTTCTTACCTGCGAACCTTCATACGTGGCGAATTCGGGCCTTTTCGTTCATGAGCCAAGTTAATGCTGTTTTGTCTTATCAAATACTATTAAAACCATACAATGGTGAACAAAAATATTTTGACAGCACATTGTTGTTCAGAAAAAAAAGGAGAAAAGCAAAAATTTATGACAATAACAGAGAATAACAGCAAGATTAAAATCAACCCTCCTTTGACGTCGATTACCTTTTGCAAAAGCACAGGAATTGATTTTACCAAATTTTGAATTGTCATCATTATGAGAATAGGTCGGTAAAATGCAATGAAAAACACATAGAGGAATAGAAAAATGTAAGTGCAGCGGGCTGAGATTATGTCTGTTTAAAAAGTTAACGCTTTTTTTTTAATTTTGTATCATAAATTCACTCCATTAAAAACTTATTAAGCAACCCACCACACATGAAATAAGATGGCGGATAAGTGTACTAGGAAAGGCTCGGAACTGCCTCTCTCTCAAGCAGTTACCGATATTCATAGAGACCCCTACAGGATATACTATCATGCCTTGACGTGAAGACCAGAGATCTGTTGTAAGAACTCTCTGGCCTTGCTATCAACGAAGGAGAACCTCCGAGCTCCTCCACTTTAACAAGTGACAGGAGTTATGACGGGGCACTGCATCATCGGGCTGATGGCCCATAGGATGCAAGTTCCACACAATAACTTCTAACACCTCCTATGTGATTGCCCTCCTCTACTCAGCAGAAGATCCCGGTTTCTCGGGAAACCATTCTTCGAAGATATGGGTAGTTTGGCAAAATGTCCAATCGGGGACCTGGCTCTGTTCGTAGACTCCTCAGGTTGGTTTTAGAGAAGAAGGTTAACATTGGGACCGACCTTGGACTGTTGTGGATTGCCTCTACCCCCTCTTAGTCCCCTTTTCCTTTCACTTTTTTATCAGGTATCACAATGGGCCTTTAAGGCTTCTGGGTGAATTCGCAGGCAATCGCGAGCGGCCTGTATAACCTAACCTAACCTAACCTAACCTTACCTAACCTACCACAAGGTTTAGTGAGCGGCGAGTTGTCATATCTATGTCATTCACTCACGACACGTTCTGATGATGCTGAGGTACCGAATGATGATTGTTTTCAATCTCACGATCAAGAAAAGAATACGATTGCAACGGAGATTGATTTTTATCTGAAGTCAGTGCGCATTGGTCACGATCGTTATCCTTATATATGGTGGACAGCTTATACTGTACAATATCCAAACTTATCAAAGTTTGCTAGAATATATCTTTCAACGCCTTGTAGCAGCGTATACAGCGAAAGACTTTTTTCGAAGACAAGCGAAACCATTTGTTGCCTCTTAATGCAGAGAAATTGGTATTTATTCATCATAATTTGCCCTTAGTACAGTACGAATATTAATTTTTATTTATTGTGTAATAATTTATTTGTTATGCATATTAAATAAAACGGGTCAAAACTTTAAACGCATTTTTTTTTAAACAAATATTCGGCCGGATACCGGATAGTACCGGAAATCCGTTACATCTCTACTATGAAGCTTTTTTGTAATAAGTATTAAACAAGCATTGATCTGATAATTGATACACTAACAGCTTTTGAGATACTTTGGGCCTTACACACTCCCATTAAAATTCAACCTTACACTTATTAGACCACTACATAAATTACTTAATATACAATATTTAGTAGAGCGATACCGACATTATATATGTGGAAATTCCTTCACAACCTAATATATATTGTAATTACATAAGATAAAGCAAAAAGAAGAAAAAGAATTCATATTTGATATTTTATTTTATTTTTATATTTTTTTTTTATTTTTTACATGAAATTATCTTTAAATATCAAATTATATCGATCGTTCTATCGACTCAAAGATTTCATACATTTTTCTGAATTTTAAGTGTTTTTTTTTGAAAATCAAATTAGCAAGCTCTTAAAAAATCACCCGTTATTTAAAAATAATAAACTTTAAAAAAAAAATTATCAACCGACTTCAAGAAATATAAAAATTTATTACACTAAAAAACGACAAATAATTTTAATAAAAAATTATTATTGGTATTTGTTATTTATTTATCGGTTTGAAGACGTGAAGTATCGTGCTTCCATCGATACATAACATACTTCATGTAGCGCCAAGAAAAAAAAAACACGTCAAATTTAGAACCTCCTCCTCGGTTAACAAGAAATTTTATTTCTTTCCTTTTTTAAGGAATTATTGTTCAACTTAGTGATGTGGATAGTTCTACGTGTTTATGTGAAGTAAATTTTATTAATTTAATTATTTACAAGTATTTACTTATATGTGTACTTACTTTTGTAGCATCTAGGATACATGTTCTTCATCATCGAGTATTTTTTTTGCAATCAATGATTTAAGTATTTTAAATCTATAATCAGACATATCCATATGTGTATAAGAAATTGGTTTACGTTGAGATACGTGGTCAGCAAACATGCAAACAAACGCTCCACAGTCGTCAAAGTTCGTTTGTTGCGGAACATTAACCACCGATGTCTCAAAGTCGTTTATATCTTTTCCAGCCTGACATTGTAGTACATTTAAATATTTATTCATTTTTTTAAATAGGTTTTTTGAATTATCTTGTAATGAATCATAATATTCAATCTTGGAATACTTTAAATCGATAACGATTAAACACCAATGTGATCCTTTTTCACATATTGGAAAAATTATCATTTCTTTATCGAAAATATTGAGATTTGCTGTCCACATAAGGATTTTTTTAAATGCACCCTGGCATATGTGATGATACACGAAGGTATCTAGGGCATATATCTTTGGGAGATCTGATTGTTTTTCATTGCGATGTTGAATTAACTTCATGTAACCGTTTATAGTTTGATCATTCATCCAATTATTCCCTATCACGGTTTTCAGATCATAGCGGCGTAGACTGAAGCCTTCAATGGCCCCAAAACACTCATGTTCGTCACCATTTTCTACAAGTTCTCGAAGATTCTCTTTGTCGGACTCCATCAAATTTTTTTTTGTTTCTGTTTGATTTTCGACATTTATTGATGTCAAAGTGTTGCCAACTTCACTCTCATTTTCTTTAGTATCAGATTCCGGTGAATTTCCAATTTCATTTTCGGACACATTATTGTTTTCTTCATTATGCGTGCCGAATAATTGTGGAAACTTTGTAAATAATGGCGATACATCATTTATTTCCTCTGCAAAAACTAGTTCGCGTTTCGCCATTAGATATTGTGATTTTTTTTGTTGACGAATAAATCTGTTCTTATCGCTGATTCTCTCAATATATTCATCATTCCATACCTGAGTTTTTTTCGGAATTTTTTTGGGTAATTTTTTCACAATTGACTGTTTTACAATAGGTGGGAAAAGCCGCTTTTTAAAATGTTTTTCATCCTCTGATGAACTAATTTCAAATAATCTTTCTTCAAACTTAGCCTTAAATATCCTTCCTTTTTTACGAGTGTTTAATGTGCTATCCATTATCTGAATTTATTATAAATGGTTTAATTGTTATTGAATATTATTTACATTTCCATGAATATAATTAACTTACATGGTTTTTAAGAAAATATAGATTTTGTTAAGCAACTCTATAATTGTCCCAAGAAAATATGATACAATAGTAGAGTTGCCACCAACTATACTCACTTAGACTTTTAAATGACTCCTACTAAGTGGCAAAGTAGCTTATTATTTTCGTTCTTTATCAAAATTTTAATAAATCAGTAAATATGACGATAAATTTATGATAAACTATGTATGTACTTACATATCTTAAAATGTTACTAGCGTTAATTCTTCAGCTTTTTGTAGGTTGTAGGTTAGATTAAGTTGACAAAATCATAAAAAGTTAAAGCAATTTATTGCCGAGTGACTGTAAAAATGTTAAAAAAAAAACACGAGATAAAACATCGGTTTACCAAAGTTCAAACAGCATTAAATAATAAAAAAAAAAAAATTAAAAAAGGATAGGCTATGAAAAAAAAATGTGGGAGTGGGTGTCGCACACAAAATGTCCCATTCTACCGCACAAGAACAGACCAAACAGATGTACGTACATCACTAAATAGATTTTTATAGTATACTAGCGTTCCCGGCGTGTTTTGCTTATGTTAATGTGTGATTTGTTTTTGCCATAATTAGTTGCCGTCAATATTGTAGGTTATGTAGGTTCTTACTCTTGCAATTGAGAAATGGGATGTGTACAAAAATTATATTATATTTTTGAAAAAGACGACTTGATGACTGGATGTAGACGTCATTAGCGGACATACATAATTTTTTGTTTTATGTTTTTATATTGTTTGCCTTACTTGGAGGAGCACGTTGAATTGATGAGTCTTCTCTGACTTGGCTACTTGCGATTTCTTGCTGTTTCCGGTAATTAAAGATAAGCCACGTGGTCGCCGATTTTCGCACAAGCACAACGCAGTCAAATTGCACGATATAGATAAATTCTTAGGAAAATAACTTGCAGAATCGACTACACATGGTAACGATTTCATACATTATATTAAAAAAAATTAACGTTGATTTGTTAAATTTTTCACTCATGCCTTCAAAAATTTGTTATTACTTACGTGAATTGAACTGTTAATTTTATGAAGAAAGTAAATTTTTCGTAAGAGCAATCTAAACACATACACGAGCAAGTTGAATATTGTTCTGGGAAGAGTAAATTTTACTTGCTTTTTACTATAGTGAATGAAGCACTTGGAAAAAAATTATTAGATATGGCAGCACTGTTCTATATTGTAAGTTTAAGAACGAGATGGCAAATAGTCTTTATATAAGTGGCGATAAAGCCAACGGCATTTTACTGTACATGCGACAAATAATTTGTTTTAAAAAGCACAGCTAGCTATATGCTTATTTTATATATCTTTTCTTTTCTTATGCTATTTTCCTACTTAAAGTTTAATATTATTACGTATACATATATCACAAATAAATAAATTTACTCCATTGACTTCTATTCCTATCATTCTTCAGCGCCAAACCTAACCCAACAATATGTCAACAAACAGTTTTCAGTGTTGTACAAATAACTGAATTGATTGATAACACTAAAGATTAGGACTGATTGTGTAAAAACATGCATTTTGTTAGTCCATTTCGATTTCTGAATCGATAATATGGACTGAGACTGAGATTGAACTGACCGTCTAAAAGGCTTTTTAGGCATAGGAGTATGCGAATAATCGATTGTTTTGTTGGATAAGCGACAAGTGTTATACAGTATTCTAAAGAAGGTTGGGAATTGTTAAAAAAGAATATGCTTTCCGGTTATCCGTTATATCAAAATTAGTGATGATAAAAATGGTTCATTCCAAGGAGGTACCCTAAAATACTAGATACCTGGGCAGACGTTGCTCTGCCTCTTCTTCCCAAACATTTATTGGATACTGATTGGTTAGCTGTAGCATTTATGTAATCATTTTTCGTCAAGTGATTTAGAAAATCCTCTATAATTTTTAAAATTCGCTTGTGTCTATTTTTTGCTTTATCCCCCCGTATTATTTATTATTATTATTTACTATTTTTACCTTCTTCCTCGGCTTCTTTTGCGACTATAAATGAGTAAATGCATATTGTCCTGGCGCTTATTTTAATACACTGCACATGACTATCGCTTAATACATTACCGAACTCTCTTCATGGTCATGTTTGTCCTGTTTTGCAATCTAACTCATATACAACAATTGAAATACTTTTGAAAAATCAGGCGAATCAATTATTAATACTTCATTTTTTTTTTTAAATTATTTATTATAATATTATCGCAAAAATAGCATAAAATATTCTAGGTGGCAACCTTCCGATTAGAAGGTCATTTGGATGAAGTCTCTTTAAACGACGTCACCTGATGCCATGGGTTAGTGCCGCCGCAAGGCTGTTTGGGTAGTTTTGTAGCCTCTGCTGATAACGGTTACAGCATAACATGATTTCATCTCTCACAGTGGGCATTTTGAGATCTCTGTGCAGAATGGTGTTGTGCACAAACCATAGAGCCTCAGCTGTGCAACGCAGAGCCTTGTTTTTACACGTTTGGACTCTTTGGATGCTGCTGGCAGCAGCGGTACCTCAGATTTGTAACGCGTAGCGCCAAACAGGAGCCACTACTTGTCTGTATATTGTCCTTTTGTTGTTAAGCTACAACTTTCTGGATGGACGCAGCAACTAGTCAAGCCTGCGCAGTTTTGCATAACAGCATGCGGTAGTGAATCTAATGTGTGCTCGCCATATAAGTTGTAAGTTGCTTGTCATCGAATAATAACACGAGACCATTTTTGTCACATAAAAAATACTTTTACATGTACTACGGTTGCGTTGAGTATGCTGTTTGGGATTGATAAAATTATGGCGTCTTATTTGACAACTTTTACACATCTCATAACCTAATTTGCAGGTAATCAACGCTAAACTAATTTCGTATCTACAACAATCCGAGTGAGCTTTTCAGGAAAACTCATTAGATGTGAAAACAGGCTTGTGCACATGGTGTTTGCGTATAGTATTCAAAAAAGATACGCTGCTCGTGCAAAATACCAGGTACTCCATCAATACCAAAAATATTAACTTGAAAATTATATCAAACTGAAAAACCAATGTCCGGATGACATTAGCTGAAATACCAAGAGACAAAATTACAAGATGATCCACGAACTTGATTCAATGAATATTCTCAACCCTGACTTCTGCCATAGCAACAACACTGTGTACAAATAGTAGAAATTCCTTAAATATGTTAACGCCCAAAGGTTTACAAGAGTATAATATTATAATATGAGTTAAGAATTGTTGACTTTCACCTTTTATTGATTCTTTTTCCTTTTTTGATAAAAGTCGACACTTTTTTGAAATATCTAATATTGGATTTTTATGTAAATTGAACTTAAAAAAAGTATTTTTAAAACTAAATAATTGCATTTCTATTGATATATCTGAGAAATTCTATCAAAATTTCTTTCTTTAGAGACTAACAATAAGTAATAGAATCTTAACCTAATTTCTAGTTTGTTACTTTTACTTCACCTCCAGTTGGAGGGTATGTATGTACTAAGTGCCCTTATAATTGAAGTTGGGCTGGTAGGTCATTTCTCCTAAGTCGTGTCTGTGACCTTAGTCGAGTGAGTACTTTTGCTAATGGATTCCGATGCGTGTTTAGTTTCTTAGCATAAGTAAGTTTTATTTTGGCTATTTCATTTTTTACTGTTGGTATATTAAGATCTATATAATCGCTCGTTTTTAAAAAACCAAGGGGCTCCAGTTATAGTTCTTAATATTTTTGATTGCGCTCTTTGAATAACGTCCAGATTAGAGGCGCTTGCATTACCCCATAGCTCAGAACCATAAGTCCAGATTGGCTTTATGATGCTGTTATAAAGGAGAACTTTATACTCAATATTTAGTGGAGATCGTGAGTTGATAAGCCAGTGAAAGCTGTTGGCTTTCAGTTTCATTTGAGTTCTCTTGGCTTCAATGTGTTTTCGCCAAGTAAGTCTTCTGTTAAGATGGACTTCGAGGTACACAAGGTTATCTACTTGTGGAATCAAAATATTGTTTAGAGTTAGCGGAGGGCAAGTGCTTCTGTTGAGTATGAAGGTAATGTGTTTGCTCTTTTGCTCATTCACTTTTATGCGACAGTTGGCTAATCACTCTTCAACGTGTGATAGATAGCTTGCCAAAAATGGTGTTGCATGCATCGTACAACGAGATCTACTTAATATTGCGGTATCATCCGCAAAAGTAGATAGTGTGATTTGAGTGTCCGTTGATATGTCGGATGTGTACAACACATATAGAAACGGCCCAAGAACGCTACCTTGTGGAACTCCGGCTCTAATTTCCTAGAGTCGTGTTGTGTACTAATTTTGTCGCACAGCAAACAATCTGTTGCTGACATAACTCTCTTTGTGAGTGTTTTTTGGAAGGAACATTTTTGTATAAGGCCGTTCAACCAGACTTTATCAAATGCCTGGGCAACATCGAGAAAAATAGCAGGGCAGTATTCGTGGTGTTCAAATGCTGTACGAATCTCAGAAGTTATGCGGTTTACTTGCTCGATGGTGCTGTGCCCTTTGCGAAATCCAAATTGATGGGAGGGTATATTGACTAGTACGTGTCTATTGATTTTTTCAAGCAGTGTTTTTCAAAGAGTTTAGATAGACACGGCAGCAAGCTTATTGGTCTGTAAGATGAAGCTTGCGACTTGTTCTTTCCTGGGGATCATTATTATGATCGATTTCTTCCATTGTGTTGGAAAGTACCCACACAGCAACATCGCATTAATGATTTTTTTTTTTCAAAATCAAACTAGACTTATTAAATAGGGAGTGACTACAATAAGGTATCTCACAAATGTTCACCAAAATAAATTTGGTAGATTAATACCAGCAAGTTGGAGCTGTGATTTTGATCTTAAGATAATAGCATGATGGAATCTCTAATCTTGTTTTGTTCAACTTATATGATGTATTATGGAATGGCATATTCATGCAGATTTCTATGATAAGCGGGAGATTTCACAGACTACAAGAAATATTATCTCCAGAAATATATACGAAGAAATTTAACCAATCGATGAAATAATAAAATAAAGTCATTATTTTGTTTTGTATGTTTATTTTGTTTCTTTCGCATTGAACTATTTTATTCATTTATTTTGGTTTTTGATTTTATTGAATACATTTACATATACATTCACATCATATACAAACGTTACGTAAATATTATTTTACATTTTATTTAATTATTATTAATATTATTATTAATGTTTTTCTTTGTTTAATTAGCTTTTAATGCAATTTTTCTTTATTAAAATAATAAATGCTTCTCTCCGTTTCTTTTTCTTTTTGATTTTGTTTTTTATTTTGCATTTGAAATCAAACAGTAATAAAGACATTATCGTCATACAATATCATCATACTTATATACAATAATATATGTATATTATAACATTATCATTAATATCGTTATGAACTTCATTATCATGCTATTGTTGTTGTTGTTGCTGATGACAATGTGATTATTGTTATTATTACGAGTATAAGTACGTATTTAAGTTGAACATCGTCTGCCTGTTAGGTTAGGATTTTGTTTAAATTTAATTTGATTTAATTTAACTTTTGTTTATTTTAACATTTAAAATGCATAAATAATAGTATTTTTATTAATATGTTTACTTTATAAATTAATTTATTAATTAACAATTAGCTCATTTAGTGTATTGTATTACATATGTTGTCCAAGTGTATGTATGTATGTGTATGTATGTGTGTGTATCTGTGAGTGTATGCACTAAATTTTTTTATTTAATTTATTTATGTTTTGTTTTTTTTTTTTTATTTTTGTTTTTTTTAAAAAAAGCAAATATTTACAATTTTAATTGTTTAAACAACAAATATATTAAATGCACTCACATGAATAGTTACATATCTAAGTATGTATGTATGTATGTATGCATATATAAATGCATCTATGTTATACATATATGTGAGACAATACACAAAACAATTTAAGAGTGTGTATGGCACACCATATTCTTTTTGTATATTTTTGTCCTTTTGATTTTGTTTTAGTATCTTTTTTTTTGATTTTTTATTGTTTATGCATATAAATTTATTACACTAAATTATGCACTATGAGATTATCGCTTAATTCAAATAATAATTATTTAATTAATTTTTATTTTTTTCTTTTGCAATATTTGTTTTCCTTTTTTTTTTTTGATTTTTTAGTTTATTTAGTTTTATTTGTTTTTTGTGTTTTTATTAATTTTCATTATATTATTTTTTTTTTGTTTGTTTGTTTGTTTTACTAAAAGATTTTTCCTTTTTATCTGCTTTGGAATGCTTTTCCAATTATCCAAAAATTATTGGAATTTATTATGATGAAGCTTAGAATTGTAATTAGTAACCATGTTGTTGCTGATTTTGTTGTTGTAGCTCCAGATGTTGCAAAATAAGTTTCAAAGAAATTTCTTATCCCAGATCCTGATGAAAGTGTCACTAGAAATTATAAATTTAAAATATAAAGATTTATTATTATGTATTACTATGTTTAATGATTAAATGTTGGTATGTAAGGTTCAATTAATACTATTGTGTCGTGGATATATGTACTCCTTATACTTTGTTAACAATATCCGTCCCATCTGCGTCAAAGAGAATATTTATCCCATTACTTAGTAACAGGATTATTGATTTAATGTATATTATTATGTGAAATATGCAACTAAGCAAACTAATTTCAGAACTCCACTATTATGAGTAAAAACCAAAGTTTTTATAAGCAAAGTGAATTAAATTTTTTAATTTTAAAATTAATTAATTTTTGACAGTTTCTTGTTTTTGAGTGTAAATGGATGCAACTTCATTTCTAATTTGTGGATTGAATTCTATGTTTTTTCAAATCATGTGTACATACACTTCCAAAATGTATAGAAGAGGAAATGCTTCTTATAACAATGGAAATTTTTCGACGTCTACGTAATAGCGCTTTTACACCGAGTGAGTATCGATTCTATGTTGAATCGACCATTGAATCGGACAACAACCACAAGGAAATATGACAGTTGTTGTTGTAGAATGTGAATCAATTCTGGTAGATTCAACAATGGAATCGGCTGTGAAACGAAACAGGGATGGCAAATTTCTGCTAGCATTGAAAAATTTTCGGTAATTTACGATTAGAAGTTGTCATTTTCGATAGACTTCCGCTCCTTTTTTCTTTCAAACCAAAGCAAAAACAGCTGATCATGGCACAAAATTTGTAAGTAAAATTTAAATTGTAATTTAAAAATATTTTAATAAAATAAGTATGAAAAAAGGAGCTGCAAGAACTTTTATCATATATTGCAAAATCTGCTGAGTTATAATTTTTTTTTTTTACAAATTTTCAGTTTTAATTTTGACAACGTGCGCCAAGGTTGCACGTGTGTGTATAAGCAACACAAAAAACAGCTCTTTATAAATCAGAATCGTCGGCCTGAACGCAAAATCGATTCTCAATGAATTACTTTGGTGTGAAACCACTATAAGTCACTCATCGGTTTTCATTATTAATGTGGGGTTAAGCCTAACAACCCTATTAAGGCACCCACATAACAACGACGAGATCTGATCGATACAGAAATGGGAACGACGAGTCATAGAATATAAGAGGGAGACGATCGGAAGACGATCGGAGAAGAAGATGCAAGAGAGTATACTAAAAGACGAAAAGAAAACGACGCGAAAAGACGACTAGTGTTAAACATAATTACAAAATAATAAAATAGTTACTACCAAATAAACAATTCTACAATTATAATATTAAACAACTAATAAACAATCCTACATTAATAAGATCAATCCAGCAACTTATTCTCCATATTATAGATCATTCTTAACGCATTGAATTTACTCATTCTAATTGATAACATTTATCGGTGAATCTGCCTCCTTTATCATACCTATAGTTGTAGAAAAAAATCCACATTTTAAAGCAGTTTGAAATGGATTAGGGGTTGTTGCTTTTTTTTTTAAATTGTTTGCTGTCCAGATTACAAGTAAGGAATGCGTTCCCTGCACACCATTTGTATGTACTATAACTGAATCCGAAAACAAACGGTCAGCATTTATCTTTGATTTACCTCAATCCGAGCGAAACACTGGGCAAATAAATGAATGCGACCAAACGTTTTCATTCGACATCGCTTCGAAGTACACATTGACTAAACGCAGGTGTTCGCTCTAGAACATTCGCGTTCGTTCACCTAGTGTGACTCTTCTTGCAAAAACTCCATTGGACATTTATTCAATTATGCAAATTTTTTGTTTAAAGTGAGTTTATTGTTTTTATTGTTATTTTGGACCAAAACCCCTTGTTTTCTACATGAAGCATTATCTACTAATTTGTGAACATTAGTACTGAGAATACTATTTCATTTATGCTGCACTCTAGCCTAACGTAAATCTTCCATAGTCGGCGCACTATTGTATTTTGAAAGCCTCCCCTTTTGTAATGGCCCAAGATTTTCGCTCGAATTGGGGCCTGGAGTTTGGACCGGTCAGTCCTTAAGTTGAAATGGTGATTCTGATAGCTGATTCTGAGTTTTACGTGCAATTATCATCTGGATCTCTTTAATCTTAGGATTCGAAATAGCATCCAAAAAGTCGTTTAAAAAATGCGTAGGTGGCTCTCTGAAACTTTATATTCTATGTAGACGAATATCTTTGAATCCTGGCTAAACTGGAGCGCATATGATTGGAAACACTTCATTTGATCTTATGAATGAATACTTAACTTATTCGAAATAATATTCCGGTAAACGTCCATGTTAGAGGAACTAAAAGAGTAATGTCCAGTAGATTCTCAAATCGGAGGCGAATATACGTGTATCTAAAACATTATTTGTTATTTAAAGCATAGGCTACAAGATATTTACAAAAAACCGATTTTTGTAAACTTTTAACTTGAATATCTTGACTGACCTATACTAGATCCTATTCGATTTCTGAGCTAATGTATAAAATGTCAAAACAAAGATGTACAAAATGTTATTGCTTATTAACTTGTATTCCACAGTGAAATCTTTATTTGACTGGAATAATTGTAATGAAAAAAATTCATTGCAAACCAATCTTGACAATTCTAGATTCTGTCAACTGCATAGCAGTCTAGCGTTGATGGATACCAATCTTAGCTCCATGAAAACAACTAAGACGAATTGGTGGAAGTGGATAAAATTATCCGAAAATCTCCTGCATGATAAAGCTACACAAATTGAAGATGGAAACTCTTCATCACTCGCAATACAATAAGCAGTCCACACACAGATTACCAATTATTCATGAATTTGAAAAATTTTATTATAAGAAAAACATTTGAAACACAATTCTCCAGAGATATGTAGGAATATGTAAAATAAAATCAATCTCTAATACTAGTATTGTTAGACAAATGAACTTAAATAGTTTCATGTTTTCTTCATGATTTCTAAAACTCATTCTAATCATTTACTCATGCTTTGGAAAAGCAACTGTAAATTGAAAAAGTATGGAAAACAAGTTTTGTACCAAATTTAAATAGAAAAAGCTCGAAATTTTTTGTGTCATTTGAATTTGAGGTTTGGTTGGAAAGTTTTTGTGTTGTGGTCTTTTGTTAATGTGTTGTTCCATTTTTTAGTGTATCAATTTTAGGTTTTTCATTTTGATGTGGCATGCCACTTAATGTTGCTGCATACCAGCATAGAAATATCTTTTAGTATTTTGCTTATGTTCGTTTTTTTTAATTTCTCTTATATTTTTCTTTATTATTTTGCCTCCTGATTTGTTCCCGATGCTTTGCCTGCTTTTGCCACCTTCTTACTGTGTGGAGTAAGGTGTTTTTTTTTGTTTGTTTGTTTGCAAGCTCATGGCAAATGATATCAAGACACAAAGTGAGTGTGCTGCACAATGTTCATGTTCATGTTCATGTCCTTTGGGCGTCATTTTTTCTACTTTATGCCGACTTGGCTGACGTTCGCCATGCTCTGTGCTCTTTTCATTTTTCTCGTTTTTCTTTCTTTTTGTAGTTTTTCTGCCAATTTTTGGCACTTTTTGTTTAACTTTTGTTTTGTATTCTTTTTTTGTTCATCTTTTGTTACTACTTCTTTGTACTTTGTTATCCTGCTGCTGTTGCTGCTGATTTTGTTGTTACTATTGCTGTTTTATGTTTAACACAAAGTCCTTGCAGCACATCAGAGCCCCATAGTAGACAACAATATGTTGATGTTGAAAGTACGAGTTCAGAAGAAAAACTGAATAACTGGTGAAAATCATACCTGTTTTTCCTGCTTTCCTGCTTTTGTGCTATCGAATTTTCCCATAGGACAAAAGTCCTGCATTTCCTTTGTAATTTCTGCTGTCATTTCTTATTTATACAATTTTTCACTTTTCTTTCGCGCTTCACTTAAGTGAAACTTTAGCACAAAAATTTAAAACAGAGCAATGTGCCTAAGCATTTTTGGCTTTAAAAATATTATTATTACATTTATCCAGACAGAAAGAGTGTGAGAGAGAGAGAGAGAGTAAGGAATAAAGAAAATCCTATCTTAATATGAACAAATGAAATACTATATTTATCATGTCACAATTTTACTGCAAAGGATTAAAAATGCATTTATCATTTTCAGCAGCTAACTGATATTTCCAAGTTTTATTCTCTCGTCCTCCCTCTGTCATCATCGTCATCACCATCAACATCATCAGTACTAAGTAAATTTCATTTCAAAGTATCTAAATACAAGATGGCTCATTCTCTTCTACTCCCCTGCAAATATCAACACATTCAACAACAATAGCAACAAGGTTGTCAACTATTGCGGATATGCATAAGTAATGTCCTTGCTACACAGTCGCCTATAAACTCTCTTACTTTTACTACAGTTGTGTTTAAACAAAAAAAAAACAAAAAACACAGTAGACTAAAACCAACTAAGACTGAGAATATTCTACATAAATTACTAGGTGGTGAATATAGACAAACAGACAGATAGACAGACAAATAGATGGACAGACATATCGGAACTTACCTCTTGCTGGTACTGGATCCTTTTGCGGTGTACCCAATTCGATTTCCTTGTACTCTTGATATAAATCGCCAATTTGTGCTGTGCACCGCAGCATGAGTGCTCCAACGCCACTGCCACTGCCACTTTGGATGTTGCCACCACCGAGGGCGTTATTGCCAAGTGCTGGAGATGCAGCAGCAAAATGCACCGCCTGCAATTGCACTTTGAGACTCAGTCGCGATGCTATTAAGTTGTCAACTGTTCTGATGTATTGCGTTTCCTCGGAGCTTACCTGCAATGAGATACACAGAAATATACAATAGTAAATATTAGAGAATGAGATACATAAGGACCATCAAGTAAATACGAAAGAGATAAATAGTTAAGTGTTTGTTGTTATTGTACAATACTATAACGATTAGTTGAGGCTACTTAAGCCCACTAAAATAGTATAGTAGGAATGAGTAAGTGAAGATGAATTACAATAATAAAGAAAATCATTAGCGTAGCAATTTAATTTAATTTAGGAAAAAAAAAGAATAGTTTTATTATTAATTTTTTGTATTAATGTGAATGATAGCATGTGATATAGGGTGCCCCATTAAGTTATTGACAGTAAATATCTCCACATACATTACACTTATTGTAATTGTCTTAGAATACTTAGTCATTGCTTATCCGCAAATCAAGGCAAGAAGTAATGAAATTCATTCGTCAGTTGTTTGTATTATTCATGCATATGTTGCTAAAAATATTGAAGGTTCTGTTCTTCATCCATGACACTGTAAAGAGATGCATTTTGAGACTATCACAATACTTCTAGAAGCTTCTGGTTAACGATTGGAATACGCACGAAGGAAGATTAAATTGGCCTCTAATATCAATGATTTTTGTAATAATTATTTGTTGAGTAAAGAACGAATAACAAATTTCATTCTCTCGGACAGTGAATAAACAAAACAATAGGCAATAATGAACAGATGCAATCCAATATGAAATCTAAAAAGTTCATTCTGCATAGTAATAATGATATATAATTTAAACAGGAATTTCAAGAGGAAACAATGGGATTAATTGAAATCTAAGTCAGCTTTCTGAAGGTCCCCTAATACAATATACGAATAGCAATCGTTATGGAGATTGCAGCAAGCAGGACACAGTTTTTATTTCTAATTTTTTTTAGTGACCACTTGCCAGATATTAAATTGTAGTACTAATTCCCGTTTTACACAATGGATCAGAACAACACAACCGATCGGTTATTCTTTTTTTCGGCAGCGCTTTGTTTTTGTTTTTCATACAATAAACACAGTGACTGAGTGACCAACGCACTTCCCTACTCCACAAACATTGTGAGAGAGAGTTTTGCTGTCGTGATCCATCGTGCAATAGCAAACTAATACATCTTCCACGACCTTTAAAAGACATCTTTTCAAGACTGGAACCAAAAACCAAGGAGCTAGTAGGCATGACTTTTCAGCCTGGCTGCACTGTCACTTGAATACTCTGGTCTTTCTACGAAACAAGACGGACCTACGAACTCCTACACTTTAACAAAAAAATGATTCGGATGATGACGGAAGTATTAACGTGGCACTGCACAATCGTGATGATGGGCCAAAGGTTGCACGTTCCACATCAGGATTCATGACTTCTGTGGTAGCTGTGACAATGAAGAGGAATCGGAGAGTATTTAACACCTTCTCTGTGAATGCTCTGCTCTTTTTGGTGGACAAACCATTCTTCGTAGAGTTGGGTGGCTTGATGAAATATCTACTAGGGGCCTGGCTCCATTCGTGACTTCTCAAGTTAGTTTTAGAGGCTGAGGGAAACCTCTGAGACCAACTTTGGATAGCATTTGATTACCCAAACTCCCAACAATCACTCACCAAATTTCCTTTCTTAAATTATAAATGGTCCACAAGGCATTTGGGTGAACTCACGTGTAATCGCGGGTGGCCTTGGTAACCTAACATAACCTTACCTAATTACAACTTCCACGATTGTATACACCGTCGTGGTGTTTTTGTCCAGTTATAAAAGGTGTCGACAACAAAAGCTTTCAATGTTTTGTATTAAACGTATCAATTACAAATTTTTAATCATGATCTTATAAATTGTTGTTGAATTTGGAATCTTTTTTCTCGTATAAATTCAATAGATAGTGCACCATATAAATATACGTATATAATATACAATATGTATGTGTGAATGGGTAAGCTTGTGTATTTGTTAAAAGCGAGCACTGCAACTGATTTTCTTTCCGTTTCCGGCTCTTGCCCAGAATCAACACAGGAAAAGTGTTCTGGCAAGATGACGACTACGAATACGAGCAATAACAAAAAGTTACTTTAGTTGCCAAAAAAAAAATATATAAAAATATTCTAGGAAGGGGGCACAAAAAAAAAAGAATCTTTGACAAAAGTGGATATGAATTGCAATTTGTCTGATGTTGTTGGTTGCTGGTATTTGGTTGTTACACTTACAATACAACAGGGGGCCACTTATGCAACAGCAACAACAAATTGTTATGAATTTAAAAGGGGTTTAAGATACACACACTTTTGTATGAAGGCGAAATGGAAGTTGCAAAAAAATAAACCGGACACTGTAGAATGAACAAACCAAGCAACGAAACAACTCACCAAAGGACAGATAGGATGATATTGTGTGATATAGTATATTTTGTTGTTGCTGTTGTAAGTGCTATTTAAAAGCAAGTTTTCAATGTTGTACGACACAACAAACACACACAGATACAGACTTATACTTATACAAAGATATGTACATATATTGTATTATACGCACGTAGTAGTGGCACTCACATGCTTCGTTTGTCTTTGTTTGCTTTGTTTCTCTTTTGCTGACTCTTCATTCACATGTCCTGTGCGTGCGAGTCTCCATGCGTATATGTCGTCGGTGTGTGTATCTGTGTATCCTGTGTCCAGTTGAGTTCTGTTTATTTGTCTAGCTTCAACTTCAATTTATATACATATGTGTACGTATATGTACATAAGTGTTTATGTAAGTGT
Organism: Amiota communis; assembly: GCA_037043315.1. NCBI lineage: Eukaryota > Metazoa > Arthropoda > Insecta > Diptera > Drosophilidae > Amiota > Amiota communis. Next base: position 788,523 of record JBAMAV010001052.1, read on the forward strand.
GTTGCGTATGAAGTGTTTCTGTATATGTTATACTGTTTTTTTGTTTTGTGTTTGTTCTTTTGTGCTGTGGCTGACCTCAAGGTTATTTTTATTCTGCATAAACTGTTTATTTACATAACGCCACCTCACTCCCACCTTGGTCATCATATCCTTGTGCTTTTTTGTCATATACTTTTCATTTACAACACAATACAGTTTTGTTTTTTTTTTTATGGCACAACTTGTTATCAACACGTTGCCTGTACACATGTGTGTGTACGTTTATGGTTGTATGAGACTGTGAATTTCATTTCCGCAATGACACCAAAACTTGCAAAACCAACGAAAGAAATGAAAGGAAAATATAATAACAATAAAAAGAAAAAAATAAGAATTTCATTTTGACCTTTTTCATATTTAAATACAATTTATATTTATAACATTTTGAGCAGCACACAAGAAAAACCATTGAAAGATATTCCCATATTTACAATATGACATTATTGTATTCATTGTTTAGTTCATGGATGGAATGATATTGTTGTGAGGTTTGCTGATATCTAGAACATGGATATTGATATTGTATTTCTGCGAAATCTGTTAACAATTCTCTAGGCTATCCTTTCATTATTCAGACTTTACATTGACATTATCTTTAAGATTTCAGTAAACTTATATTTTACTCATGATAATTCTTTATATAATAGTTCACAATAGGACTGAAACACTACCTACTAGGAATGTCGAAAGTTAACAGCCTAGTAGACATTAATACACCGAAGTATCCTTCCTTATTATTCATTTCTTTATATAGTACATTTTTACAACAGGGGATACCACAGATTCCGCTGATTGTGATTTATTAGTCCGTTATTTAAGAAAACATTAACATTTTTGTTGATTTGATTTTACTTTTTGTGATAAAGGCAATCGGTATTTGTATTGGTTCATACATTCATAACAGAAAAGTAGCAATCAAGAAGGTGGTTTCATTGGTACTATCTATGCCATCGGTATACAAAAAGGAAGCCCTTTTCGTCCTCCTTGACTGCAATATCAAACTGAATGCACATAAGTTTTACAAACTTTGTGTGGGGCTTAACATTTGTCTTGTTGTCCAAGTTGTTTTCCAAAATATGCCCCATAACTTTGTTTTACAAAATTATGTATATTCCTTTGATTGCATATTCTGACAAAATTTACCATATGGTATGTGACGGAAAACCTGTATGTAGACGTGTTACTTTTTGTTACAAAAAAAAAAAACCGAATAAATTGAATAATATAATCAACTGGAAGTACTTCATAATCATATGTATCTAAATTGACTCCATAAACTTACAGCAACAAAAATAGAAATTAAATATTTATTTGAATGATTGCATTCTTAAAAAAGTATTTGCCCTCGATACTTTATATTGTGCATCAAGTTTGTGTCTGAAAAGATAACTATGTACTTCCTCAGATATCAGTTGCTTAAAAGAACACATTGGCTAAGACTGCATTTAGACTAACGTCATACAGTCGTCGATTCTTCCTTGATGATTTTTGTTTGTGTTTAGACAAACGTCAGTCTTGAAAATCAAATTTTTGCTAATTCCTCTCTGTTTGTGTTTTTTTATGCAGCTGTGCGTTCTGTCGCAGAGCAAATTTCTTCACGTTCCGCTCTTATTGGCTACTATATTTTGCATGTCGCATGCGTCCTCACTCTACGCAAGTCAAAAAATTGTGAAAAAAGCGAATGAGGTGAAAGATAACAAAAACGTCAACAGAGACTTTCATGATGACATATTCAGAATATCACAGCTTCCCCTCAATGCCTCGTTTCTCTTACCAACAAAAAATGTTTTCGCTGTCGCTGAGCCTATATTTTAAATGCAGACTAATCGGAAATGGTGATGCGTTCAGAACACCTAATGAGAGAGAGAGAGATAGAGAGGGAAAGAGAGAGATAGGGAGAGAGGGGGCCCCGTGACTTGAATCGTGATGCTGAAGGAAATATTTCCTGTTTGGCGTAACGTGATTCAAATCGCGTTGTAATCGGCAACATTCAACGAGTTCAAGCCTATCAAAACAAGGCACTTCGCCGTTTATCTGGAGGCTTATACGCAACACCATTTTGCACAGGGACTTAAATATGCTCACGGTGCGCGACGAGATCCTCCAAAATAGGAAACGTCATCGCCAGAGACTGCATCAGCTCTCACACCAGTCGACGCCGATTAAAGAGGCTCCTTTCTAATGAGCGAAAATAATGCGAAAATGTTATAATATACGTAACACATTTTAACAAAAAAAAAAAAAATTAAATATTTGTGTGCGAAGATTGGTTTGATGTTTGGTTCCGTGAAATGTTTAATCATTTTAATATCGGTTGCTAACATTCTTTTAGACTCCAAGTCTTATTTTCTTAGAACTAAACTTTAGCTTAAAACGAAACCTTAGGCAATCTGTTTCCAACTATAACCAATTTTTAATTGTTCGTAATTGTACTTAATGTTTATTTTACAATAGTTGAATATTCAAATTGGGATTCACTGATACCTTAAACAAAGTTCCTGATGTTATATTTCTGCAGTATCTTTCAAAATATTACTATGGCTTCTTTTTACTCTCTATGAATATAATATGTACATTTCAAGTTTCTTTTTATGGTAAAAAATGCCCATATTTTTCTTTCCATTTTGCAAGTTTAAATGTGTCTTTAATTGAGTCGCCAATGTTTCATATTACATTGGCTGATAAGTTCCCAGTCTGACACACAAATGGCACCACAAATATATAATTAATATTTTTTTTACTAAGTACTGACAATAAACTGGAACAGGTTTTTGTGACGCAACTTTCCTTCTTTTCAAAACAATGGATAAAAATGAATTTCATGTGTTGATTAAACATTGTTCATTGGTGGATGGAAAAAAACACCGTTGAAACGAAAGCAAGGCTTGATAGGTCAGGACTTAGCACCAGGAAAATCGATCATTATTGGCTTGTTTGATAAATTTAAATGTGGTCGAACACCAATGATGTGCCACGTTCTGGACGCCCAAAACAGGTGGACATTTTGGAAAATATCAAAAAAATTTCCAAAAAATCGTTTTGACAAACCATAAACTAAGAGCTGACCCTCTAAACATATCCAAGGAACATGTAGGGTTTCTTTTGCATGAACATTTGTCTATGAGAAAGTGGAAGTGGGTGATTTCGAGTTGTGTTAGCAGCTGTTTTTGTGAAATAAAAAAGACTTTTTGCGTCTTACGTTACGGTAGTTGGAAAGGGATCCACCATAGTCAAATCGGCAGTCAGCTGTCGAACAATGCCCAAAGTGACCAAAACCGCAACATACTGCTGGGAATGTTATAGCGTCCGTCAATAGCGATTACTATATGGCCCATCTGGATCCTTAATATATCACTAACCAATACTTTTTCCTCCTTTCGCAACCATTTATTTGTATCATTAACTTAATCAATAATTTAAAATATAAGTATTATTTGTACTTATTAAAGTGTCACGTTTCAAAAAAAGAAGGAAAAAAAACAAATACTTACTAAAAATTGGGTTTCATTGATAATCGTACCTAAGACACGATTCTTTTGTAGTATCTTTAATCATTTTATTATGACTTCATATTACTCTTTCAGACATAATGCCGTATTCCTTTCAAATACATCATTAACCCATGCTTTCTTAACTAAATATTTCGCTGTGCAGAAGATTACTTTCAGTGCTCAACCATTTTCAATGTTTGTTTGTATCTTTAACTTACTCACCACTTCTTGCACCTTAGATACTTAAATTCTTATTTAATATACCTTAGGTTTGCATATATACTTATTTATTCTATTCTGTTTTATTTCTTTCTTCATTTCTTCCTTTAGTTCATGCTATCACAACCTCTTTGCTCTCACTGACTCAGTGTATTTAATGCGTTGTAATTTACGACAAAATTCTTTAGATAAAAACGCTTTAATTAAGCATATTAAATAATGGAGAAAGTGTGTGCGTGTTTGTGTGTGTCTCTGTGTGTATTTTCTTTTATTCATTTATGTTGTTACTTCTAAATGAAGTCAGATACAAATATTTCTTTACGTGTTATTCCATTTCCCTTCTTCATTTGCTTCTTTTGACTTAATGATTGGGCACCTTTAAGAGTATGCTTACTCCATCTTATGTTGGTTGGCTTTTCTGAAGGAGCAATGAGGCGTATACGTGATATATGTATGTATGAAGACAATGCGGTCGTCGGCGCTAAGACTCCTTATGCCTGCTTAGCAATTAGATAAACAGCTGAGAGAAGCTCAAGAGGTGATTCTGTTTGCCGATTTCACTCTAATGTCCTTAGAGCTTATTTATGCTGTAGGCAGCTTAATTATTGTACGTTTCTCTTAAGGCATTTTCAATGCAATCTATTTTTGTGCTTTTTCTTATACAATATTCCTTAGTTTTTCTCTATTTCTTATGCATTGTTTTTCTTTATCCTTAGGTCAATGAATTGTGAATTTAAATATAGTTATTCATTTATATATTTAATATATTGTATTAATGAAGAATCTAAGCTTTCATGGTTTAATTTATGCAAAATTCAGTTTATAAATTGTAGATAATAGAAGATATGTAAAAATAGTCTTTAATTCAACAATAAAAGGTAAACGAATAAAGGCTTAAGGCTTTGAGTTGATTGTTTATTAATTTTTAAGGAACTTTTGTCAAATTCTATCACTTCATTACTTAATGAATAAATATTTATTATTGAAATGCATTTTAATATTTCTCACATTTCCCTTTCGTTTGTTGTGTTTTTATTAAATAAACAAATGTTCATTTATTTAATGAAATGAGAAACATAAAAAATATTAATGAATAAATTATGATGTTTTTGTTTAACAACAAAACAATATTAAAGAATATTAAATGAGTTGAATAGAGAAGAATAAAGAAATGATGCTATTAAGCAGATACAATATTCATAATGTGATAATAATGCGTGAAAACATATTGACATGTAGTCATTAGAAGACTTAAAGTCTGGCAATTGCTTCAAGTTCAATAACAAAAGGATTAAAGCGCAATCAGCCTTCAAGGTCTTGAGTGTTTTAAAGCCATAAAATATAATCTCCATTTAATAGTGGAGAAGGCATGGAAGATTGTAATTCTAGTTGAAGGAGGGTCAATCGATAATCATCTATGCTTGAAATTATTTGGCTTTTCTGAGGGAATTTGATGACTGTTGTTAGAGTTAATCAAAAATCAAACTTCATCAGCTAATGAGAATTAAAGGAAGGTCAGCGAAGTTAATTAAGATTTTAATCCTTTGTTATCAACCATAAAATACACGATAGCAATATCTACTATTAAATAATCATTTGCGATTATTAGGCGGACCTTTCAATAATATCGAGAATCATCCTTGTTTAGCCAAGAAGAAAATTTCTTTTCCACCAATACCAGTTAAGAAAATCAACAAAATTTTATACGAATTGCTTTCCTAAATTATGCCACTAATGCACAGTGGTCGGACTTCCAGCGGAGATATCAATCTGAAACTTTGGTTACATCTTTATATAAATTAAATAACTATTTGACTCTTCTTCATCCAAATGTTCAGTTAACAATCGGTGGCTTCTTCAGCAGATGTTTAGAATTAACCAAATGGACCGTCAATATCCCTGTCAAGCAAACGCTATGCTGGCTTTCCAAAATGTAACTATTTATTTCACTTTTCTATCATACCTTAAAGACTTACAATTCATATATGTGTCTTGTACGAATACATAATTACAGCCTAACATAAGAAAAGATAAGGAAGAGTGTAATAAAGAAGAGAGCTCAAACAAGAATCACCTGCCTTCTTCCTCTTGAAAATTTCTTCTATTACACTAATAAACAAAACGTTTGACCCAACAAGTAATAAACGGCGCGAACATGGTTAGTTCGTGATCTTCGGCAATGGGCAGCGGACAGAGCTTGTGGATATTTCGCTTGAACTTGCTAGCCTTCATCTTTAATATCACCACTCTCACTCGACCGACGGCACCAGCATAAACTTTGATCAGTCGCCCTAATACCCATTGCCATTCAGCTATCAGCACCAACCTTCCGTTCTCAATGTTTCGCCTTGTCGTTGACCATTTGACTAGCTCTTGTAACCCCAGTATATACTCGCGTTACCAACAGCGCCAGAACTCCTGCTGCACCACCAAAAATCCCTTCCAGTGGTTAACCAATGATGACTTGAATACACTTTCATCACATGGCTCTGGGAAGGAGTTCAGCGGCAAACCAATCAAGAAATGTCCAGGTGTGAGAGCCTCGAAGTCACTCGAGTCGGATGTTAGACTGCACATGGGCCTCGAGTACATGACAGACAGCGGTGTTTAGCTCCTCATAATTAAGTGCGACTCAATTTATTAATTTGGTGCACAAAACGACGTCCACCACCCACTTTCCATAAGAAAAATATTTTAAAAATATATAAAACGCAATTTGTAGTTCAAATTTATGGGAAAAAGTATTTAATCATTAAATGGGCGTAGTTCCAACCCCTATTTGGTACCAAACATTTTTTTATTTTTGGCATATGGCAGCTACCAATGTGCATTGACTTACGTGGACTAAAGAGAAGCACAAGGTCATATTTTGAGGAATTTGATTTCAATTACAGTGGAACTCCTCTGGCCGAGTTTTCTGTTTCCTTGTCAACGAAATTCTTTTGCTTTTTGTTGTAGAAACAGTCCAGATATAGGTAGATTTCTCTCTCTAATACCTGCTATCCGAATTTCCACATCTAATTTAGTTAGTTGCTTGCTGAAGAATATTATTTTTGTTTTTAAGTATGGTTGAAACTATACCATCATCATTTTTGCCCTCTGAAATTAAATTTGGTTTATTGACTTTACATAACCCCAAAGAAAATAATCCAATGGGGTTAAATCACACGATCTTGGTGGCCATTCAATAGCACCATTACTTGAAATTATTCGTTCATCAAAAGTTTTATTGAGTATATCAATTGTAGCGTGCTCTGTGTGGCATGTCAGCAAAATTAATGCCAGCTAATTGAGGTACGAAAAAACTTCTAATCAAGTCTCTGTATCGTTTACCGTTGACAGTAACATACTGGCCATCATCGTTTCTGACGCTTATACGCGCCAGTCGTTGTGACCACATGGCCGAAAACATATTTAAATCATATTTAATTTCATAAAATTGTCTATCCATTGAAGCCAGTTTAATTGATATTATAAATATTTTTTTTTGTTTTATTTAAATTTAAAGTTGTGAACCTTTAAAAAAACACGCTTTACATGTCTGACTTTTTCTATGTACACAAGAATTTTTCATAGTTTACACTTCAACAAAGCTACAATTACATTTTGGAAGGCACGACTAAAAAAAACACGGTGTTTTCAAAATGACTTCGTTATAGATAATTATTCGCTATTGGGGAGTTCGTTATAGAGGAGTTGGAAAGATAAACATATAAAAAAAAGGCAATTTAAAACATAATAAATTAGTTAAAAACTTGCATTTTTAATTCTTAGATGAATGTTTATTAATTGACTGTTATTTATTTAAGAAATAAAGACATGAAGACATAAGAAATCTTGGCAATCTAATTTACTTGAATTGGGTTAAAGTTAGGTCTTGCAACATACAATTTCTAATACTCATAAAGATTTGATTTCGTTTCAAAGGACAAAAATATATTAAAGAACAAAAACAATGTGCTCCTAGTGAAAAGATGATGACATAGAATGTCAATAAAATATTTTGAAATTGTGTGTCAATTTCCTTTAAATTTTAAGACAATTCACTGACGTGTTATATATTTTCATTAATACAAAAATGAAATATTGTATAATACGTGTAAATCAAAAATCGATTTCCAATTTTCAACTCAGCACAAAGCTAACTGCCATGCTGGTAAATCCCCTAGACTGGAGAAAATTTCATTTTCGGCTACTTTTCCATTAATATGACAAAAACTTTTAACAAATTATGTTGGTCTTTAGGTTTTTTTTATTTCTTTATTTTGTGGATTGTTAGGCGCCACACACACTTATGTAACAAAAGGAAAGAGACTCTTGTATGTGTTCTTTACTCATGCTTAACACTTTGCTTTGATTCCTTTTTATTTCATTTCTCAAAGATGAAAAACTTTCGACTCGACTTCTGACAGCGTGTCTCTGGAGGGTTTTAGAGTGGAATATGAAAAGGAGAAGAAGGTAGTAGTAAGTATAACCTTAAAAACAAACAAGGACAATGACGATGACGGCGGCTGTAACGACAAAGACGCCCATACGCATCTCTTCGAAAGGAGCTCAAGTATGAATTAGTGGTGAGAAGACAAAAAAAGGTTGCCATTTCCATTTTCATTTGTATTGCTACTGGTATGTGAGCGACTTCCGGTCATGGTTTATTTCTTTACTAAGACACATTTCGACGACTTATATTCTTGCTTTATTAAGAAATCATTAATTTCTCAAAGTGTCTTCTTCCTTTAGTTTGGTTTAGTTGAGTTGAGTTCAGTTCAGTTTATTAAGCATGTTTCAAATATACTTACTACTTACTAAGTATGAATGTGTATGTTTTATGGCAGTTTTATGAAGTTTCATATTCGAGACTTATTTTCTTTTCACTTTCTTGAGTTGTGCTTAACTGTCATTTGAAGACGACAACAAAAAAAAAAAAACAAAGTTTTTCTCATTCAATTTTATTTTATTAGGAAACATTGTTGCCTTGCCTGACTGGTATTGGATTGTCGCGCACCCTTTGAACTTCTATTCTAGTCTATAGACTTCAGTGTAGTATCAGGTTAAATGACTGCCTTCTGCAGTTTGGTTAACTTCTTAGACTTTAGCCAACGGTTGGTTGGTATTTGGGTCAATGGCATATTTCATGGCTTAAGTTTTAGCGTGTTTTATTAGTTATGCATTGATTGGCAACAAAAATTTATGAAATTTCACTTCTTTCCGACTTTCCCAGTATGCAAAAGTGTCGACTAGTAGTTTAGTCTGTTGCTTGACCCAAAAAGTTTGCTTCTTGCAAGTCAGGATAACCGTGGCAAAATTGGAAATCAACTTTAGTAGATTGTTTACTAATTTAAGACCCAAAACTACTTTACTCGACTATAATATAATATTGAATAATGTAATATGTATAAAAGAGTTTCATATAGGCGCATTATAGCTGTGCTAAAGCGGTATTGATTGCATTTTCCGACCATATTCATCTAACCATTTTTCCGTCTATCGCAATATCCTTCATCGTCTTTGTGCCAGCATAAAATTGAAGCATATAAAATTTTATGTATATGTGAGTCAGATACTATGTATATATGAACACGTGCTAGGGCAGGACACTCGTTTCGAGGAAAGCATCTTCGTGTTGTGCTTTGTTTTGTCTATCATTAGTTTAACTTGGTCTATCGTATTGCTTTCTTTGGTTAAAGTTGACTAGACTTTCAGATAAAAGCAGAAGATTTCTTTGGCCAGCACAAAGACAATGAGGGATGAAATCTGGGGGTATACGTTATATGGGGTTATATGGCATGCACATCATATAAAAATTTATGAAGCGTTTAATAAGTTTTTCTTTTGACGCCATTGCCATTGTCACAATAACCTTTCACACACACACACACACACACACACACACACACACACACACACACACTACATAGATACAATATTTGTTTGTTTGTGTGCATTCATGTGTATCTATGAACGCTAGCGACTGTGTGTGTGTGCGAGTATGAGTTTGTGGCTTGACTAAGTGTTGCTATCTCTCATAAATTCATTGAAAACTGTTACTAAAGCATTTTGTTTGCTTATGCCATGCAAAGAAATGAGTAATTTTCATGTTTTATAAAGGAAAAACATTTTCCTTCCATTTGTTCATTCATTTCTTTTTTTTCTATTTTGACATTTTCTTTATATTTTGTGTTTGGGTAGGGTTGGAGTTGATTGTTGGGGGAGAACTCCCAACTTTAACCTATCATGTGCTATGATTAATTATGCAGTGCCACCCACCATTTTCTTTCAAGATCCAGGAAACCTTCTTCATTTCTTCAATTCTTTTTTTCAGTCTCCAGTGTAATGTCCAATTTTGTTTAACCATTTCATTGTCGCCTTGAGGTCAGTTTTGGAAAATTTCTAAATTTCATTCTAAAATTGTATCCGCCTGTGGCTAGAAAAGCGAATGAAAAAAACCAACCAAAAATCTCAAATTTGATTTATGCAGCTGATTGTGGCCAACAAAGAAAGTCGCGCCAGAAATAATAGGAAAAACTGAAAGGTTTGGTCAAATACTCGGTATAAAAAAAAGAAAGGCAAAAGGCTCTGGGAAAAAAAGGGCAAAATTTCGTTATGAAAATGAAAATGTCTTAAATGACTAATGATTTCAAAGATTTTATTTATTCATAGACCACAAATAATATCTCATATACCATATATTGTATGGTAGTATGTATATATGATTTGTATGACTTTTGTTAATTTTGCATGATGACATTTGATAAATGACATTGAAAGTTTCATTTCGTTTCATACTATTATGAATATGTACTCGACATATGCTAACCTAATCTTGTCAAGTATCCGTGGCAATGCTGATGATGATGATGATGGTGTTGAAGGTGGTTTAGGTTGACCTTTTAAGTGTTTTTATGCTTGGTTAAAATGTTACTTAGAAAAATATGCTAAGAGCCTCAAGTTAAGCCTTTTTTAAGCCACTTGACGAAAAAGAAAATTATATAGTTCATGCTGAGCCTTGCTCAAGGCAAAGTAAGCTTGACTCAAGTGAAACTACTAGTGGTAAAGAAATGTAAAAGTAAATCTTATCTTCATTATTTTTTTGTGCTAAGCTTTCTTTAATAAATTACCAACAACTTAATCTTTTCGGAAGTGTGCATAAAGCAAAGGAAAACCTAAAAATTCTGTTGCCTCCAAATTGGTACATCAAATTTTAATTAACAATAAAGAAGCGACTCCATATTAGGATGAATTCAGTATAGTCGAGTGAGATGCAAGGGAAGGACATTAAGGGTTGGGGAGTCTGTTGTTGACTTAGTCTTAGGCTTAGTTCTTGTTGCTGTTGCTGTTGTCGGTTTGCGTAGTCAAGTTCTCAGCATGTCGCAACGTCTCGGTTTTGATTAAATTATATCATATTCATAAATAAACGACAAATTTTGGGCAACGATGAACGTCTTAACTTAAGTCAATTCAATTCAATTCAACTCATTTCATCTCAACTCAACTCAACTCATCTCAACTTATACAATTTCATTGAAGTGAAGTAAAGTGAAGTGAAGTGATGTGAGTTCAGCAGCTTTTGTTTACTTCTTCTTTGCATTCATTGGGTTCATTGCCTAAGCGAATTTCACTAAATTTTCCATAAGGAATATGAGATGTCTAAGATTATATACATATATGTACATACGAGTATGTAGGTATGTATGGCTGTGTACATCTGTGTCCTTAGGCAGCTGAAACACACTTATGCATGTCGCTTTTGTTAAGCAAAAGGCTTAAATTGTTAAGTGTAATTATAAAGGATTTACGACGTTAATAAATAAACTTAAATCTATTTAATTAGGACGAAATATGATAGACATGTGTCCTGTGAGTTAAATTATATGCCTTCGTTTCTGTTTTTTTTTTGTATGGAAGGCGCCAGTAGAACGTATGAGCAATGTTCTAGTATAATATTTGCTGCTTCATCACCTTGTGCTGTGATTAGCTAGTAAACTAGAAAGACCCACACATAATCAAGAACTGACTGACTACCTTTAGCTTGTTTGTCTGAGCAGTAGCTATATGGTATACTAAGGACATTAATTAGCAATTAATAACAATACTTGAAATTGTGTAAATTCATTAATGACTACCACCACATTACACATTCAAACACACAGACTACACACATACATACAAGATAAATGTCATTAGCCATGCTTTGCTTATGTAATTATGTTAAAGCGATTTACTATACTCTAGACTGAAGCCTTGCGGTCCAGGCACTACTACTATTATGCAAACACCATGTTTGCCCATACAAAACACTATGTATAGCATAGGAAAATCATATATAAGTAGTAAAGGTAGAGGCAAAGGAAAACTGTCGAATGTTTGACATTGGTGTTTTGTAGTTTCCTGGACAGGAAGTTTACTTACCGGTATATTGTTAATGCTGAAACGTAAATCGGCACGTGGCCTAGATGGCGGTGTACTGCAGTTGGCGCGCAACACATCACCGGGCTCATAGCGTGTATGCTCAGTGAATAACTGCGGGCGTTTCTCCGGAAACTCTATAATGAGGCGAATGAAGAACGACAACAAGAACAAGAACATGAAGAAATATACATTTAATATATTATTATAATATATTCATGGATACAACAATATAATTAATGAAATAATAATAAATTTTGTGTATTTTGGTAAGTAAACAAATGAGAAAATGATGATGATGATCATGATGATGTGAAATGCTTATACATGTACGAGTATATATAAAAAGAAATGCTAGTGGCATGCAACTTGTGCATTTAACAGTTTGCTCAATAGTTGGTGATTGTGTTATGTTGTTGTAGTTCAACAAACCAAGGTGTACTACGTTAGAGTGCAATGTCACACTTGTACGTATATCTCGAGGCATCTAAGCTTGATGCTTAACGTTGTCCCTGATTATGATTATACTCATCATGATGATGAATACTTATGTTGAGTGAGTGAAACTTGTCTTTTGATTTATCTTGCGTGTTAAGTCTTTGAGTTTGTTATTTCTTTTTGTCTTAAATTCTCACATATGTTTAACAAAGAAGTCCCCCTTTGTACTTTGACTCTTTTTCACTTTCTGAGCCTTTTTGAATCTTTCTGAGTTCTGAAATGTATGTTGGGTGTCTTGTGTCCTTCGCTGTATAGTACTGGTATTTGTGATGAAAGCAAATACCTTGCAGCGTTTATTTGGTTGTCTTTTTTTTCTTTTGACAAGTGACGGAGGTTGAGTGGAAAATGTGTGTATTCATAGACATAGAAAATGCAAACAGCAATAGACAGAGCAGCTCATAGAGGATTGACTTTGTCATCACTCGTCTTCTTGCCAAGGAAACCCAACAGTTATTGTCGCCTTGTCGCTTGTGTTTTTATTTTTTTTTTTTTTATTGTATACAATATATATTTGTATCTTGCACTTAAGAACCTTTCTATAACGAGTCGTGTCGAGCAAGTGGAGGCTCATTTGCCTAGCTTTATCGCCCGGTTTGTTGCACTGCACTCTCAGTGACTCTAATGAGGCAACTTGTCTGAGACTTTGTAGCTATTCTTATTTATGTTGTTGTCTTTCCATCTTATTGTTGCCACTTGAGCTTTTGTTTTCTTTTCCTCATTACACTGTAACTTTTCATTGTGTGACTGTTTTCTTTGTTTAATGTTGCACAGCTGATAATGCAAATTAAAATCCAAACTAATTGTTTGCTTAAGTGCTGGGAATTTCTCCTCCAGCTAATTCAGCAAATTCATCTCCTCCTTCTCTATGTCTTTGACTACCATACTTACCAACAACTTGCATTTGAGCATAGGCAGTTGCCGTGGAATAGAGCGGCGCATCTGCTGTGACCTCACAACTGAAGTTACCAGACAGTCCAAAGCTCACGTTACGTATTATGACTTGAGTTGCATTTGAAGCATTTTCCTGTAAAATATAAAATCATTACTAAGTACTACTCTATGAATATAATTTCCAACTTACATCAACTTTTATGCCAGGATATTGAAAGACTTTTGTGTGGGGATATTCGCCCGGCGTAAAGCGATAGAACTCCATTTGGCCGCGATATAATTTAATCGAGTAGAGTGGTGCTCCTTCCAGACTATAGTCGCAGCGTAGAGCCACTGATTGGCCACGTCGCACGGCAGGTGGTTCCACGAGCAGATTGACATTGCGCAAGGCAGCTTTTGCAGCATCTACAAGGAGGGAAACAAAAAAATATATGGTTACTGTGTATTTTATAGGATAATTAAAATTTCTTTAAGTCAACACTTTATATAAATAAGAAAATTGGATAAAAAAAAACTCCCTTACAGTCAGTCAGTCAGTCATTCCGATCGATCAACCAACCAACCCAGCCAGCAATCATTGGCCTTACACACACATGTATGTATGTACGTACAGCTTTACAATATGTATCTTTATGTAAGAACAACAATATTGATATGGATTGATGCTATTGTTGCATGACGCTTTGGGTAGCAACTCTTACTCAATGCCACATAAATCCATTGGATTAAAAGTTGCACCGCGAACGAATAAGGGATGCCACAATGCGGCGCTCATCACCATCAAACCAAACGAATTTCGTTGGCTTAAAAAGCATTTTTAAATTGTTGGATGCCAGGCATGCGGGGTCTGTCGCATAGCATACGACGATGCCTGCATGAGATCTTTTTTTTTTCCTCTTCTATTGACTTTGTTTTTCATTATAAAGGAAAGGAAGATGCAGTAGGGGAAGTGCGCCTGGTAAAGTAGCATAAGGATACAGCAGAACCAAAAGCTTCGTATACAAAATAAATTGTGGAAAAATTGTAAAAAAATACATGTGAAAATGGTTCTCATATCTCAAAAATAAGAATAAAACAATGGAAAGGGAGTTGGAACAAAAATTTCAACAAAGAAGGACAGAAAAAAGGAAAAGTCAAGGATGTAAAAAGAGTGGGGGAGAGAGTGGTAGGAGATAAAGAAAATTCAAATTGCCAACAGACGGCAAGTGTTTTCCTATTTGGGTTGAATGATGCCGATCAACGTGGTATAAATGGCACAAGGCGCACATCACACACAACTGATGAGAATGCAACCAAAAAAGGATCATTGCATACTGTGTTTTCTTTTTTGTCCTCCTTCATCCTTACATTGTTTCGCCTTTACTTGAAAACCAGCAGATGGCTGCAACAAGCAACCATTAAAGGCTTTAAAGTTGCCAATAAAAAGTTTACTTTTTTAATGCATTTCAAACGAGCAACAAGAGGGCGATGATGTATGCATGATTCTGTGGAGGTTGCATATGCACTTCTGTATGATGATGATGATGATGATGATGATGATGTTGATGATGCTGGTGGAGGGTAATGTTAACGTGTGTTAAAGGCTTAAAGTCAAAAATACTTTAATGGCTGCGAATCAACGAACAAACGAAAGAACTTTTCCATGCAACCCAACTTAACTCAACACAACTCAACTCAACTCAGTTCAACTCAACACAATTTAACTGTACTAAAGTTGACTCGACCCTCAGTGCCTACTGCAAATGGAGGATACTACATCAAAAAGCAATTTTCCATTTCTGATTATTGTCGTATGTTGATGTTTATGTTGATTTTTTTTTTCTTGAGTTTTTTTCAGTCTTTCTTTTGCATTTCGCTTTTTCATACTTTTTGCCCTTTTGCCACTTTATGTTGTTTTTCATAAACTCTCACACAAACACACACACACACATAAGAAAACATATGCATATGCATATATGTACACGTATACACGCACAATCAAATCGTTTAAGCCGCCTTACAAGAGTTTCAAAAGTTTTTTTTCTTTTAGATTTTCCTTTACTTCTCCTAACTTTCCCTAGGATTCAGCTCAGCTCAGCTCTGCTTAGCTTCATTCTCATTTCATTTCATCTCAACGCAACTCATGTCTCCTTCTTCACCTCGAATCATTTTGTTTTGAGTTTTCTTCTTTTGTTTTACAAATAAAAATCTTGATAGCTTGCAATAACATCAAATGTCGTTGGCAATCTTTACCACACGACCCGCTTCCAGTGTTTTAACGTCTCATCACCACAACGACCAAAATGTCGTCTACTTAATCGACTGTCTATGATCATACATACATACATGGCATATTGGGGTGTATATATGGTAAGTGTATGTACATACGAGGTGTGCGCCGTAAGTATCTGATTTCATATTTCTATGCCTCCAACGACTCTTCAGGAACTCATTGTTTTAATGAAATTGCATTAAGTTTTGGCTTAAACATGAAAAATTAATGAAATTATATAGATTGTCTTTGGAAAGAATGGTTCAAGTTGTTTAAAAATATATAAAAGTGACCCGCATTCTAGCCGTTTTTCAAGCAATATAACACCAGAATATCGACCATGTGCGGCTCGCTACTTTTGAAATATACCTCGTGCATATACAGTGAGAAGCAACAACAAAATGATGAAGAATCTTGCAAGGACTCCAGTTTTTTTTGTGATTTTTCCTTCCTTCTTCACCCTCAGCTGATGTTTGCAATGTCGTGCTCATCATCGTCATCGTCATTGGAGCTATTGTAGTTGTCGGAAACATTGCTATCAGGCCTAGAGCTAACTTCAGAGTATCTGCATGTTTGTGCTTAAGTGTATATGTTTGGGAAGTGTAATATCCGTTACTCTTACTCTATAGTAGTATGTTTGTATATATGGTAGTTTGTGTCCAACAGTCAGTCAGCCATTTCAGTTGTTTTTTGGGTGACTTTGTTTCTACAATAGTCGGAGTATAGTCTGTGCAGTCATACATATGTACATGTCATTCAATCACTCATACGGCTATTCAATCAATCATTTAGTCAGTCAGTCGAATGGAGCATGTGATTGATGCATATGTGAGTTCTTTCCTGTTTGCTTTTCTTCCTCCATACTCAGCGCATTCAAATCTTGTTGAATACATTTTCGATGAATTTTTATAGAAGAAAAAGTGATTATTTTTTTAATACTTTCAATAATTTAATTAAGAATTTCTTTTGATATAAAAAAAAATTATTGTTTCCTACATTAAGCAATTTTATATTAAATTCTAAGAAACTGTGATTTTCTCGTTATTTAATTCTGATTTTTATTTAATTTAATCATAAATTCTTCATTTGCAATTCTTATTTTCCAACTATGGTAGTTGAACTGGGCAGAAGTTGTCCTGCCTGCTACGATAACATAAATAAGAAGAAAAAGAATACAAATATAACAACATTAACACAAAATTCAAGGATCATCGATGCGAGAAATACGAAACACACTTGCTCTCTCTTGACCTGCTCGAAGTGAACATCATATTGCATTTAGCTCCCTTTTTAAGAGCGATTTCTCCAGTCATTTCATATTTAAGTCTTTATTACGATGTAATTGAAAATCTCGGGAAATCCAACAAAGAGAAAGCTAACATTATAAGAGGCATTTATCCAGTCTATATGATTTCATAGTCTTTCATTATATTGTATACAGAAAAAAAAGAACGAAGAGCGCAATACTCTTGTTCATTCTCAGTTAATAATAGGTGAGAGGACTAATAACGACAACAATACAAAGTTCAAGACACATCAAAGCATAAAATACATTGTTGATACTCAGCATCATGCTCAGCAGCTCGTATCATTGATTCTGCTTTGGTAAGGCCATTCGTTGTTCACACTCAGCATTAGTACTCTAGCAACTATTTTCACATTCCTTTTCATTTTTGTTTGTTGATGAAGATGTGCTTACTGGCGCAAAGCTAATTTCTTACCACTATATTCTGCATTTCGCATGCTTCCTCACTCTACGCAAGCTAAACGAAATGAATAAGCAATGAAAGACGTGAAAAAAGACAAGGTAAGACATCGCCATACTGGTACAAGCAGCTCGACTACCCCTTCGGCCTCTTGTTCTCTTTGTCAACAAATAAAAGTTGTGAGAGAGAATGCAGTCGCAGACATGCTGAGTGTGAACAAGGTGAAACGAATGAAAAATAGTATTTGGTTTAATTGTCCTTGAAGACAAAATTTGATTCTGTAGGTGGATTTTGATGAAAAAACGCTATATGTTATTTACAATAAAGATTGTTATTTTTTAGTAATACGATTTTGAATCCAATTAATGGCTTAAATGTGATGCGTGCACAAACACTTTCACTGCAATTTGTTATATATATTGAAGATAATTATTCATATTTATTATTATTATTATATATTCTCGAAGAATTAAAATTCTCTTGATTAAATGAATTTTTTTGATGAATATTGATGACTTCTTAAGTAGGAGTCTTGAATGCAATAGCAATGTTAAATATCTTGATATTGATTTATGTGGAAACCTTAAAAAAAAACCAGAGTCTTTAGCTTACAATCAAAACTCATTTTACAAAACTAAAAAACTCTTTCTTAAAATGATGATGAAAACTTTCTAGATATAGTCAACAGTAAGGCATACAGTTTTGGGTGATAACATATTGTTTCAATGCAGTGATACTCCAGAGATTTCAATCATTGACTCTATGAATGATATGTGATACTCTCAACAAGTTCATATTCAATAATAACATCAACAAGGACCTAAATATTTGTAAATGTAAAGATGAAAATGAAAATTTAAATTTTAAAACCTGAAAGGATTCTTAAGTTACAAAAAATTTGAAGAGATATGCAGATGAAAAAGGATTCATGTTCCGATAAATTAGTATTACACATTTTCTTAAATTTAGAAATATTCTTTAGTTCTTATTTAATCTATGAAGCATCAATAGTTGTGCATTCCAATTATAATTAAAAAATAAAATATAATATTTTATTGACTTTCAGTTTCTCATACAATGTTTTCTTTAAAATACATTTGAATTTAAGGGAAAATTCTTTATTTGCAATCATCATTTTTCCGTGATTATTTTTATTATTATTTTTGAGTATGAGTATTTCTTCGTACGCACATCGGAAGCTGTCAAAGTATGTCCTTATTTTGACAACGTAACATTTTCCAAGTAATAAATCATTCGCAAGCAGCGCCAAGCATTTTGTGACATTTTCTTATTTTGTCATTTGAAAAGCAAAAAGGAAAAAAAAAAATAGAATTGGAAAAATAGAAAAATATTGAAAATAAAAATGCAAGAAATAAAAACTTGTCATATTTCATAAAGTGCAGAATCTTTCCATTACTTTGCGCCTTAATAATAACTCCCTTCGTTCCTCTTTCCACAATCATTCTCTTTTCGCTTGACAAAAAGCAAATGAAATAATGCAAAGGAGGGTATGATGTGAGATGAGGTGCGGCAATAGTTGAAAGTTAGAAAAAAAAAGTAAAGAAAAGAATCGGATCCGTTCTAAGCCAAGAGCCAAAGTGAAATATTTGCAGCTGTGATCATAAAACGTTTATTGACTGCAAAATTCAATATTTCATGCATTCAATATTATGACAATATGCAGTAAAACTACTTCACGTTCCACGTTGCAGCAACTCATACAATTTAGTATCTAAAGCTGAATATGTGTGTAAGTAACACATGGCTGCTCTCACACACAAACTCACTCTTAGATACAAACGACACACAGATACTTGCTTTGCTCATAACTTGTTTAACCCACGCCTCAATTTACTGCATTACATTACATGGTGCCTGAGATACTCTGACTAGGACAATACTGGTGGGGGACATGGTTGGAGTGAGTGAATGATAGAGAGATAGATACTCGTACTCACTTACTGCAACTGAGTTCATTCAATGTTGGGCTATACAACGAACTCTTACAAATGTAGTAGAAGTTGACTACAAACAATAAACTGCAGATACTTTTGTCTATCTATGACTACGTTTAGATACTTCTGCATGTGTTGTTACTATTTGTCGTTTCCTATGCATATGTATTTCTGGTCTATGTGTGTGTTTGTGTGTATGCATGTGATAATTTATTACTAATATTTTTATTGTGTCGTACTCAAACCAACATAAGCACAAACACACTGTTACTTTTATGTGCTCATACGGAAGTAAACAAAAAAAATATGCCACAAATAAAATTTCTCGTATGTTTAGTGTGTGACTCTCTTAACTTTTTTCTTTTGTTAGATGATAGTATCTTGGTATCATGGTATCTTTGTGTCATTGTGTATCTCTCTGTATATCTTCAATGTTTTTAGTCGTGTTGAGTGCGTGTCTGCATTGAGTTTTTACTATAATATTTGAGTTGAGTTGAGTTGAGTTGGTTGGCGTCTTGCAACTTATTGTCTGCTGAAACGATTTACATCAGTCACCCACCCACCACTTATTTCAAAGGATTCAAATGATTCAAATGTTTACTACGAACTTGTTCAGCCGACATTCTGTTGCTGGTTTCTGGAGCATGATGCATAATAATTTTTCATACATTTTCTCATATATGTGCATTTTGTTTGGTTTTGTTTTCATGAATTTACGTCTTAAAGATTTTACGGCGCGTGGTATTTATACTTTTTATGTATGTAAGTGGTTATATGGTATATGTTAACAGCTTTTCAGTTGATAATAAAAAATATATAAAAAATGAGATATAAAGTAATGTGATAAAAATTGGGTCGATTTAAGGTTATGATTGTGGTATTTTGATTTTGGCACCTTTTATTGTCATTGCAGTTGATGTGGTGCTTCTGAGAAAACAAAAGAATATGTGAAAATACATTTTTTTATTATAAATTGTGAAAGAGTTGCATTTTCTAAGGCTTCGTCATAAAGGTTGTATTTATTTTAAGTTATCACTGATCAAATATGTTCATTTATAAGTTTATCGAGTCGAATTCATTTGAAATAGGTAAAGTCTGTGAAGAATCACTATTACCACCAAAAAAAATAAAGATTTTTCCAACTCATAGGTAGAAGATGTTATGATTTTTTAATGATGTTAAAGGCTTACGCCACAGTCTGATGGTATTGTTTGGTTAGAAAATTGTGACAATTGTTCCTACTGTTAAATTATAAATCATGATTTAGGGGTGCATTTGAAGCAAGAGATTGGGAATCTTGGCATTTTTGGGCTGCAACATGGACCTACTAAAGTATTTTAAAACTCATTTCATAAGAATTGTCACTATTTTAAAATTATAAGGCATGACACACCAATTTTCAAGTTTTCTTAAAATAATATCCCGAAGCATAGGGCACATATGATAAGATTACAATTATAGAGTGAAATTCACCAGCTTATAGCCACCATTCGATTTCGATTGAGAATTTATGTGTGAATTTAAAGAAAGGAGCTCGAAATCCAATAAAACAACAAATTGCTCTTAAAACTGTAATACTATTCAGAACTTTTCACATGAAGCTGTTAAGTCTGTGTGATCGATGAAAACATGTTTTTTTAAAACGCTTTATTCTAACCATTATTTATGAAATGAGAAACTTGATAAGCAAAAAGTATTACTACCCTGAGCACAATTATTTCGAGCACCTACGATTTTCTCTCAAATGTAATCACTATTTTCAACAGTTATTGGAATAAATAAACTGAATAGTATTTATACTTGTTGGAAAGATTGTGGAAATCAGGCCTGGCAGTTCGCGGTCTGTCCGTGTGGGTACTTCATCAACAAAAAAAAACAAACATCTGGTCGTGCGACTGATAAAAAAGGGCAAGAAACGATAAACATGTAAAATGGCTAGGTAATTTAAACGTTTTTGCAAAATAGTTGCCTCAATTACGTCTTAAGTCGGCGAAGTACGGAAACATTTGAACATGTGGACCGTGGTATCGTCATTAGCAAGCGCACGAACCGAGTCATTTTCAAAGCGACTTGTAAGCAATTCTTATAATTGGTCGATAACTTCAAAATACTACTTTATAAAAAAGTCTTCTGGTGATTTAAATTGAGAACAATCACCACCTGAATCAATTCTTTTCGGGATCTTCCGCTATCGCGGAATATCTAATTGGTCACTTCTAGTTCATTACCCGCTCGAACACTTTCTTGCTATATAACGTCAAACTTTGTGTTAAGAGATCCGCTCAAAATGTCAGTTAAACTTTAATCTTTTCATGGGATTCGATCACACAGAGCTGAGAATTTCGTAAGGTATTGTTTAATATTTCTAAACTCTAGATAATTTATATGAATAAATATGATGAATTAATATTTAATATAAAGCGTTTGCCGTGTGGGTAATTACCCACTCACAATATTCCGTGTGGGTATAACAACCCACCATACCCACATTATCTGCCGGGCCTGGTGGGAATCTACTTTTAAAAGTTTAAATTCATTACAAAATTTATTTCACATGTATTTTATTTGTTGTGAATTTTTTTGTGTAACAACTTCAAAATAGGTGAAAATAAAAAAGGACACTATTAATTTGAACAGAACAATTTTTGTTATAGTTGTAAAGAAAAACCAAAATAAACATGAAAAATATACCGTAATAAGACTCTCTATGTTGTTTAATCAAAGTATATTAATGCAGCACGAATTGATAGTGGCCACTTTTAGCTTCACGTACTTTTCAGGTGCTACACAAAAAAATTTATGACAAATAAAATGCATGCAAAATTAATTATGTAAAATGGTTTTTGTAAAAGTAGATTCCACAACATTTCCAACAAGTATGAATATGATTTTATTTATTTATTCCAATAACTGTTCCAAACAGTTTGAAAATTGCATTCGTAAAAACAAGTGTACGAATTAATTGTGGTAGTACTCGTATATATTATGTTTTGTTCAATGTATTCTAATTAAAAAATAATAAAGACTTTGGCAAGTTGCTTATGATTCTGGGGGGTGACTTTAACATCAACTTTGCTTCAGATGATGCCGAACCACTCATTCGGTTTTTAAAGAATATAAAACGCAAAACAAACAAACGACCACAAGTCGACTCATTCCAACAACCAACTCCAAAAGTATAATTGATGCGGTCTTCACGAGGTTTCTGGACTTAGAAGCAATAATGTTCATATCATAAATTAGCTATCATCGACCAATAATCGCCTATATTAAAAAAATACATTGAAATTTAATACTGAAATTTTGCATCAAACATTCATTAATTCACATAGTCAACTTATTTCACATCAAAAGCTCGTGAGTGTTAAGCATACTCACATATTTTTAATTTCTGGTTTGTGATGTGCTTGACGACAGACTGTAAATTTAGTATCTTTTTGCATAAAAATGATACATCTCGATCTATTGACATGCATTAACATAAATGTACATTTCTCTCTTTAAAAATTGTATCCTAAATGTTAGATTTTTATCGATTGATAAATATTACTATAGAATACATGTGATACATGCGATAAGATTGAATTTTTGGGAAAACCTAGATTCTTTTTCAAAGAGAACACATCACATTTCATTGAAACATTTATCTTTATCAATACTAATTGCTTACTATATGGGAGTTGTATGTAACGCTTTGGCGCAGAACCGATTTTAATATTTATTTTTTAAACATCAAATCTGTGCTAATGGGGGCATACTTATTTGTTGTTTCGAACCCGCTGTTGTCGAGAAATTGGTGGATACAATTTCGCTTATAAAGCTTAGAGACATAGTATTTTAAAATCAATCAAGTGATCTATGACAGACATATCAGATAATTATGTCAATATTAATAATTGATTCGTCTGCGATTCAAGCTGGGTTAGCTACATTACATTTCCTTAAGTATATTGGCACCAGCATCAATAGCAAGAACGACGTCAGCCTAGAGATCAAGCGGAGGATCACTCTTGCCAACAGGTGCTACTTTCGACTCAGTAGGCAATTGAAAAGCGGAGCCCTCTCTCGACAAACCAAACTCACGCTCTACATAGACTGTTCCCGACTATGCAAAATCGATTGACCAATTTACAAAAGCGCATCTAATTTAATTTAATTTTTTACACACAATTCAACTGATTTCTCATTCTCTTCGAACATCATTCCAATCGACTGGCTACCGTCGACTGACGACCTTTCTCTGCATTTGAATAAATCATGTAATTAAGCGTAACTAAATAACCAAATAAACACAACTTGTGCCAATAAACAATGCATCGTACTATGTTTATGCCATGAGCCAACAGTATTTTGTATTGTAGTAGTAGGTGTAGTTATAGCAAATGTACCATATCTGCATCTGTGTGTAGCAGTACAGTAAGTACTAGTATCTCTAAATGAATTTGCGTGGCAAGCGGAAATTTGTTGTTGCTCGTGTCTGATAAATTGCGGTATTTATGTTAATTAATGCAATATTTGCACACAACTTTCATTCAATACACATTCACACTCACTTACTCACACTGAGCAGAACACAAAAAAGAGAAAAAAAACATGGCAGTTTTGGAAAATTACGAAATTTATTTGAACCTTTTATGTGTCGGTCATTTTTTATCTGCTTAGACCGCAAAAATGTTTTACAACCAACGTAAATTGTTATGAAAAAAATTGTCTAAAATTGTTGTAAAAAAATGAAATAAAAATTCCTAAATGTAAAAATGTAATAATAAATTATGTAAATGTATCTATTGCATTGCATTGGCCTGAAGAGCTTATTGCGTCCGTGTTGGTAAATTGCCATTCAAACTTTTTGTCAAGCTAAATATTTGCATAAATTTTAGTTATTTTTCTCACTCCTTTCACTGATTCTGATTCTACTGATTCTGATTTACTATGTGATTCTATAAAGTTGAGTTGCCCTGCTGTTCGTGTTGTTATTTTATTATTATTTTATAATTTATTTAAATAGACGACATTTTGCAACACTAACAACAAGAATAACAACAGCAATTTGCTGACGATGTCATCATTATCATCATCACAGTCACAGTCCACAGTCATAGTCACAGTTTGGTTTGGCGAAAGTTTGTCAACATTTTTTCAAGTACTTTTTATTATTATTTTTCTGAGCAGGTAGAACTGAAAGAAGAGTTAGTGAAATGGATAAAGAGAAGCAGACGTTTGCAATTCTAACTGGCGACAATTGCCAAAAAAGTGCCAAACACTGAAAAACTTTTCTATACAATTTTCCCTTTTTCTCTTTTATTTTATGAAAAATTTCATCAACATCAACATCATTATGATCATCATCATCATTATTATTAATATGAATTGCATTCTATGACATGCTTATGTTGTTGATGAGTATAAAATACTGTTAATGTGGGGAAGGGGTCACCACAAAATGTCGGACAACTTGGCCGAGTTGATTGCGACATTCATGAAAATAAACTGCTTTTTACAACATCATATCACAAAAAACAAATGATGGGAGACGATAAAAATTGTAAAAGTTTAACTAAATTAAACTTCAATTTTTGGTTGACATCTATGAATATACATGTACATACATATGTTTGTGTCGGTGGGTTGTTGGTTTCTATGTGTTTTAACTTTTGTTCAGTTATCCCAACATTTAATGAAGTCAACAATTTGAATGAGATTTCAAGTTAATTGACAAAGATGCTTGCTGGGATAATGTTTTAAAATGATTTACTAATGTCTTTAAAATTATGTCATTGAATGTCGTTATTAACAAATTATTATAAAATAGAATTTTTGACTTTTGATGAGTCTCATTGTCTTGGTAATTTTATCAATATACTCTTTTAATTTTGATAACAAAATCTTATAATACTTTTAATACATTAAATAAACAAATGTATACATATAAATGAATTCATGTCGTACAATGTCCTTGATCGATCTTTCTTTAAAGGAATTATTTATACCAATTAAAGAACAAGTATATTATTATTGCAATGGAAACTTAGCTCCTTAAAAATACTTGATTTGTTGCAATAAAGAATACAATGCATCTGGAGTAGAACTGATAGCTAAAGTCGGTGGATAAGGCTTATAGAAAATGTAATAGATATAGGAGAGAAAAAGATAAAAGTAGTGATAGTAAAGTAGAGAAATACGAAATAAAACACTTAAATGGACGCAAAAAGTTACTGATATTGTGAAGTCCAAGCTTAAGGCGCAGAGATGCCAATATATGACCATATTGTACCCCTATCTCTTTTATTATCATAATGACAAAATATACTCAATCGTTTTTATTATTCGAATGAAATTTGAACAACGTGACACCTTTTGTTTAATATTTTTTTTCACAGAAGTTCGTATGAAATGTGGTCAAATGATTTACGAAAGTCAATTAAAGACCAAAAGTGGACATCTGTCTTTATGTTAGGTGCAGCTGAATTGCAGTTTCTTCCTGCTATAAATCTGTTATGAAACTTAATTCGAGCCGAGCTTAAAGGCTTCACAATTCAACTGGTTCGCTTTGTAGAAAAACGGGATTCACTGAAATTTTTAATGCTTCTAATAAACGAAATTAATCGACTTCCAGGAATTTATACGAAATCAAGGCTTAACTTCATTATTTCTTGAGATAGTATAAAATAGGGCTTCCTTGTTCTTTTTCACAGTCAAATCATCTCATTTTATGGAAATTTACGAAGAGGATTTGGTGAAGAGTCCATTATTCTATTAAAATGGCAAGTAAAACCCTCCAACTCTATAGTACCTCCTATTATTAGCGTAAACATGACAAAGAAGTATTTCTAAGAAAATATCGATGTGGTTTAGATCTGGAGATTGCGCAGTCCAATCAAAAACTTCAACTGAGCATAATATGAAGAAGGCCTTTATACGGTTATTGGCACGAATCGTTGCATTATCTTACCTAAAAATATAAGAGCTTTCTTTAAGTCCTGCTAGAAGAGTAGGGAAGTATTGTGCAATATTTTCATACTCTCCTGGATATTCATTTTTGAACTTACAAAGCGGAGTTCAAGAGTGCAAATGCCCCCATACCATAAAAGAATAATCCCAAAATTGCTGTATTGGCTTGTTTAAGGGGATTCATTGACTTTTGATCCTTTTTTTTCTTACGAATGAAGCTTTTTGTTTTTCTTGAAATTCAAATTATGAATTTTAAAACCCCTTGAAGGAAGTAATGTATAATAACAACGGCTTAGATTAGCCTAAATTCTATGACAGTTGACAAAATGGTTCTGCTGCAATGAGCACTGCCTCTTCTTTCGCAAAATACCCACTGTGCTTAGGTATCCAAATAGGATTAACATATTTGTGTGCTCCAAGTCTTCTTTCTAATGTCAAGCGGTCCCAGACTAGCTCCGATTTGATCTCGACAGCGTTAAGTTATTGTAGTGCATCCTTTCTCTCAAGGTGAATGAGATGATTGTTATTCTCAAAATGAATTTCTTCCTGAAAAACAAAGTTCTTTTGGCATTACTGCAACACTACAGTCCTTTTAAACGTATGCGTATATCATGTATGAAAGTCAACAAGGGGCTTTGGCTTTAATTGTTCCCAGTTTATCCTATCTGGGAATGTAACAACAAAATTATGTAGGAAATTTAATCGAACGAAGGTGTATATTTCTGGTCAAGATGAGCTCATCCTTGAATTAGAATTGGCATGTAGCTTACTGAATCTATTTGTATTATTACAATAAGCATAATAAGCATTGCTACTTTCTTCACCTTTCTTTATACTGTCATTCGTGCTTCTTTATTTTCAGAATGAAATAAAAAATGTAATTATTTGAGATATGTCTTGGAGGGAAGGTTACGGAGGTACTTACATATTTATGTGAATTTGGTTAGTGAAATGTCATGAAATCCTAATTTGCTTTTCTGTTCTGTTCTTTTATTTCTAATTACATATTTTGTGTTGCTACAACAGTTATCTCATCAGCTCAATACTGTATAATTTCTTTGCTAAACAAAACCCGGAAATGTCTTCAAAAACATATTAAAATCAAATAACATTAGTTGAATTATGATGTCATTTATTTTGAATGAAAAGATTGGCTTAATTTCATTTCAATTCTTTCCAACCTAATAATAATAATGTATATGGTAATATTGATTCTATTCAAACAAAATAAAAAGGAGCAACATACTACATAATAATTTAACACTGGCACTGAATAAATTTATCAAGTTCTTATTATGTTTGGAATGATCTCTAAAGTGTTGCATAAAGTTTCCATATAAACACCATTAAAAGCTTAAGAAAAATAAGGAAATATTATAATTTCATTAGTTTATTTTTGTCCCCCTCTTCTTTTCATTGCTACTACTATTTTGGACTTTGGCCTGTATGATATCTCAACCAAGCAACAACCCCTAGAATAATGAATTATGAAATATTATCCCAAAGGCAAACAAACAGTTTTCTTTTTCCCATTTTTTTGAATGCCATTTTTCGTCTTCGATTTTGACTGTGGACAAGATAAAGTTTTATTTAACAAACAAACAAATACATTTACCAAAGAAAATATATAAAAAAAAATGTATGTATGGATGATAATAGTATGTGTATGGTAAGTATATCCATAGACACGAGTAGGGCCACCACATACGAGGTTAAGCACGTATCCTTTTCTCTTCATCGTTTGAGTATTTTTTATTTATTTTACGAATTTTGTTTTTCTTTTGCATTTCAGCAAACAATCATCAATAAGCAGAATGTAGATGTAGATGAAGATGAAGAAAGTTGGTCGGTCTTCTCTACTATGGTGTATTGTATACAGATATTCTTTGCCTTAGTAGCCACTTGTAGTGGTTTGTTTGCTTTTTTTGAATAAGCAGCATAATAAATATGAAACCAATAAACTTAGAATGGGTGTGGGTGTGAATTTTGTTTGCTTTTCCATTTGCCTTTCTCTTCATATTTTTATTTCATAACGAATCAATTATGCTGATTTTTATGCATTGACCAAGAGCCATGAAATAAATATGTTTATTTTGGTCTAGTTCACCACTATAGGGCGAAAAAAACACCACTTGTCATTTATGAATGTGAATGTTAAGGATAACACCATAGAATAGAGTTTCTATGTAATTTCAATCTTTAAGTTTCTTGCCTTGCCTTAGTGAAAATCATTTAATTTGTGCTTATATGATCGATTAGTTTCACTAATGTTATATTCATGTTTATCAGTTATTCGGATAACATTTAAGCAACAATTTACACCTACGCACACTCGTACTCACACTCACAATAATGCATATAGTATACAATAGGTAAATACCATAGATACTAGATAGATAGGTGTGAATAATTATGCTCTCACTATTTTTCGGATGGTGATAACAAATCGTTGTTATACTCATTCATTGTTCTTGCTGTTATTGCTGTTGGTGTTGTTGTTGTTGTTGTTGCTGGTTATATCCCGCAGGCATTTAATTACAAAAGGTTTTCAGGCGTTTATTTTTGGTCATAGTACAGCAACAATAACAACTGCCAAAGGCCAATCTATAGCTCACATATGTACCATATGTGTGTGTCTGTGTATTGGTGTCTGTAAATGTATCCATGTATTGTGTTTGCTTGATTAAATGAGTATTTCTGTTGTTGAAAGGATTTCACACGAGGCAACCAAGCGAGCGAACAAACGAACAAGAGATGAACAAACTATAATCAAGTGTCTGCGCTTATGGGAAATATCCTTTTGTGTTGTGTATTGTGTGGGAAGGGATGTATGCAAAAAGTGTGTGCTCCTCCCGGTTTAGGCAAGTATTGTGGCGGCGTGTTAAATAAATTGCGCAAAATGAGCGTAATTAATGCTCATACGCAATGTTGGCATTTCACATAAACCTAGGCGGAGAGAGAGGGAGGGAGGGAAAGTGTGTGTGAACATTTGTGGCAAACCTCATGTAGCACGCAACTATCTCTTCACACTCACATACAAATATATTGTATAAATATATAGTATAGCATCGAACTTGACCAAGGCTTAAAGCTTCATTCGTTTGTGGTTTATTGGTCACCGTGTGAAATTTTCGTTGTTGATTGTATTTTGCATGCAATTCCCACTTGATCACACTCTCATATATATAGTCAGATAGATATATGCTGCATGTTGTAATGTTATAAAGAGATTTCATGCATTCACTCAAAGGACCTTCAATCAATCATTCATTCATTCATACATTCATTTGTGTATGCACATGTATTTATACATTCATTTGTGTATGCACATGTATTTACATACAATTTTCTGTATTGACACCTGGGTCGGATGCTATTTCTACAGTTCTGTTCTGTTGTGCTGTGTTGTGTTCTGATCTCTTGCTTATGACTCATTAGCCTTGAGGCATGCAACTCTCTCTCCAACTTTAACTGACCATTGATAATCCTGCCTACTTTCGCAGTGTATCCTTTTAGGTCATTGCTTCTCTTGTTATGATTATTGTTCGATGTCCTTTTCATCAGCTTGCTTCAACGCTTTCATGTTGTAAGTATATCTAGCGTGTATTTCATTAATTTTTACCACTTACTTATGATACGATACTTTCCCTTCTCACACTCAATTCATTCAATCATTCATTTGTTCATTCATTCATTTATTCTCTTGTTCATTAATTTGGTCATTCAATCATTAAAGCGTAAAGCATTTATGAAGCTTAAATATTTCTGAGTTATTATCATTCATCTGACAAATGCTTAATGAACAGATTTTTCGTATTATAATATTGTATTTTTGAAATTGAGAAATATACATAATTTCTTTAGATACTAGTAGTAGCTTCCATCATTCCATTTCCGAATCCAACACTCATTTGTCAGTTCAACTTTATAACTCCAAGCCGCCATCCCCATCCCCATCCTTTGATTTGCGTCCCTGTGGAATGATTTGGTACTTCAACCGTTTTCAAATTAATTGCGGCTTCGTTGCGTTTCATGTTTATATTTTAAATTAATTATAAATATTTGTCTATCTTGATTAGTCATCTTGGTTGATTTGGAGGGTGCATTGGAGTGGTCCCACATACTACGTGTACATCGTTGTTGACTTGCTTGTCGTTCGTTGCCTGTCTAGTTGGTGGTGGATGAGGTGTGGCCGAACTGGGATTGCTACTGGTTGCTGTGTGTTTTAGGGTTTCTCGATTTCATCTTGATTTCAGTTTTTCCTTTCATTTTACTACGTTTTTTGGGGTTTTCTTTTTATGCTGAGCTCAAGTAAATTGATTTTAGTTTATTTTAGCTCAGCTATTTTAATTATTTGCTTACAGTTTCGATAGGGTAAACGAACGGAATTCAGTGTTGAATATTGGTAAAGAGGGCCCAAAACATTGGAGTGATGGTGAATGAATGAATAAAAGATTTTCAGTAATTTAATGTGGAAAAAGTCAAGGAAATTTATTTAAAACTCTTTTTCATTCAATTTAACTTAATAATGTGGATTCATTTAAAGTTAAATTCTTATTAAAGCTCAGTGTTTGGTTCGGTTTTCTCTGCTGTTGATTAATGATTGGAACAAAGATACATGAAGGCATCATTAACAAATAAATGGAAATATCTGAATACTTTAATTACTGAACTAATCAATTTAAATTTAAAATGTGCAAATAATCTTAATGGTGTAATACTGAAAATCCTTCAATTAGATGATTTTTGCATAAATTAACCTATTTTTCATATGACCTAAGTTGTGGAGGAAGGTACGAAATATCTTATGGTATTTGATTTTGTTTAAATAATTAATTTAATTGTTTTTTGACTAAGCCATGTTGTTTGTTCAATAACTGCAACATTTTGTTAATTTGCCACTGAAAATGATAGCATTCAATATAAGAAGAATTGCAGACACTAGAGTGCATAGAAATTGGTAAAGGTATGAAACACTTTTGAGGTGATGAGACCCTTTTTGGTTGAATGAATTTCTTAATAAACATAAGTTTTTTGAAACACCATTACTTCATGAGAAATTGAGTGTTTAGTGCATCTTCGGATCTGGTGGGATCATCGCACTAAAGTCAAAAGTATTTACAAATTAAAAGACAAAAATTAGTCAAGAAGTCAATGAAATAGGGGACAATTTAAGCGATAATGTTGGCGACTATATAACTTTTAGAATGTAATATTGGGGAATATAAGAGGATCACTGTTTGAAAGGTCACATTGAAGCCTGCATTCTTAGTGCAAACAGTTCTGTAATTTGTCGTTTGTGTAAAAAGTTATATTGATTTGAAACTGAGTGAATTATCTGAAGAAACACGCTATGTGATGCCGTTTAAATAAAAAAGTAAAACCGCTGCAAAAACATGACGAAAAATTTGGGAAGATTACGGAAAGGATGCTGTGAGTGAACCCAGGACAGAGTAGTGGTTTGCTTGATTCTGTTCCGAAAATTTCGATGTCAAAGATGCACCTCGCTATGTTCGTCTAATCATTGATGAAATTTTGAATTTGATGGATCAAGACCGACACACAAGTTGTCAGGAGATAGCTGAGGCACTTAACATGACAGTTTGGAATCATCTAAAAAGAGCAAACTACGCAAAAATGCTCAATGTATGGTTACCATATGAATTAAAGCAAAGAAAACTGATTGACCGAATTGCCATCAGTGAAACGCTGCTGAAACTCAAGAAAATCGAAGATTTTTAAAGCGACTCATTACTTAGGAGAATAACCCTCACACAAATAACTTCAAAGCCTGGATTGACAACAAAACAATGTTATGTTGAGTGCATGGTGGGATTGGAATGGAATTGTCTATTATGAGGCTCTTTAGCTTGGTGAAAGGGTTAATTTGGTTCTCTACTGCTTACAACTCAACTGGCTGAACGAAGCAATCAAGGAAAAGCGACTAGAACTGGCCAACAGAAATGGAGTTTTGTTCCATCATGACAATGTCAGGCCACACACATGTTTCCAACTTGGAACAAATTGATTAAACTTGGTTAGAAAGTTTTCATTTTCGGTCTCCGTTAAGCTCTTAATGGTAAAAAATTGGTTAGCCGAAGAGAAGCTGAAAATAACTTGGCTAAGTTTTTTCGCCGAATAGCCACAGCAATTCTACCGTATGGATAGACATGAAGTTACCCGAAAAATGCAAAAGGTCATAGATAATAATGGCCAATATGACTAAAATTCATTTTCAAAAAAGGAAATTTTTATTGAAAAATATACAAAAAAATCACGCATGCATTTTATATCACCAAATATTTATGGAAGGTCAAATGCACGCGTTTCACAGTGGTCGACTTGTATGTGAAGAGCGGCCAAAAGTACATCCAGTGGAGATATCAACTAGAAACTTTGGTTACGTCTTTATATAAATGAGAGAACTATTGAATGAAAAAATGGGGGTGGTTCGACATTTCTACACCCTCCCACCACCAAATTTCCATAAGAATTTGTTGTTTATATTTGGTAAGAAGTATTTAATGATTTAATGGGCGTAGTACTGGTAAAACATTAATTTTAAAAAAACATACACAACAAGTTAAGAACATTGAAAGAATTTACAAATGAAGCTAATACCTTTAATTTCAATATTCATTTTAAATATTTGCAGTTAAAATTTTTTAAATAATTTTTTTTAAAATTTCAATCAGCTACTAACACTGCAAGATCCCACTAATTACATTCTGTCTCTTTTGAAGCAATTCTTAAAGAGTACGATAAAAACTAAACAAAAACAACTTTACTTTTGATTAGCTTATTCTGTTTCAAGATATTGTAGAATGACATATTTAGTACCAAACTTTTGACTTAAATTTTTTTTTATTTTTGACTGCAGTGCTTTTACTTGAAAATTGTTCTTAAATCCAATAGGTTTGTAATTGATCTGTAAAGTTATTACATGATAAACCCAAAGGGTCACTTTTTTCATTAAGATAAATATAAAAGTAAACAACTATTACCTTTTGATCAATGTAAGAAATCAAAGTGATTTAATGAAGGTTTACTTTCATTCTCAGTACAAATGTAATTGATTTCAATTTTATTGAATTTGTCCTAACAAATTGCTTAACCTGCAGAATGTTGCTTAGGTGGCCGGTTTCACCTTTAGCCAATATCTGATTCTATTTACTACCTACATAAATATAAATGTATTGTATTCAATTGAAATTGATGGCAACATCAATTGTTAAACAAAATAATCACATCCTCTTATTGTTCCCTTTTTTGCTTTTTTGTTGCATACTTTACAGTGCGCATTCTTCATTCATTCACTTCTTTATTCCAAAGCTAATTTTTAGATTTAGGAGAATAAAAAAAAATTTAACAGAAAATGCAACTGAAGCACTAAAAATCAAATTAAATTATAACGAAACCTGAACAAAAAAATAAAAGAAAAATTAAAAAATATATAAAAAAAAGAGAACCCTAAATGTGGAATGTGTGGGTGATACTATTGTAAAAGCAACAAAAGAAAACGCCAACGTTTAAATGAAAAACACAAGTCAATTTATATTTTACCATCACATCTCTTCCATAGTAAAGCTTTTAGAGCAATTTTTTTGCCTTGTTCTCTTTAACTTAAAAAAAAATTTCAAATGTTTTTCTTCATTTGCCGCTTAGACGGTGTTTAAGTTTCATCTACTCATACTCCCTGATTCTGTCTGTTGTATATCTGTTACACTCAGTGTGTATCTTTCCAGGTTTGATTTTAGTATTTTAGTTGCTGTTGCTATCACAAACTTCAGTCAAGGATAAAACCGAACCGCAATGCTCCACTGGTGTACGCGGCAAATGCAGTTGGTAGACAACATTGTTGCTGATGTTGTTGGTTCCACTGTTGGCTTTGCATTGAAAAAATTCAAAAAAAATAAAAAAAGGAAAGCCAAACCATGTGAAAGAAAGCAAGGACTGATGCTACTTGGTAAGTCATACAAATATAGTAGTACAAGTTTTGGGTAGAAGGAAGTAATAGGGAGAAAGATACATACATAGTCATCTATCTAACCATTCATTCATTCATTCAACCAGCCAGCCATCTAGCGATCCATCCATCCATCTATGCATCCATCTATGTATCTATCTATTCATTCATGTTGTGCAGCGTTCTATTCATGTGTATTTTTCTTTATCTCCTTTTCTACTTTAGGTTCCTACTGCCTCATTGCTCACTAAACTTGTTACTTTTTTTGCGTCACTCATCTTCATTCGTTGCTAAATTTATTTGGCACATGTTTCAGTGTATGTGTGTGTGTGTATATATGTGTTTATATTTATACATTTTCTTTCTTTTTTTTTTTTCTTCATTACATTTCATTTGTTTTGTTTTGCCACGAAAATCTGCACTAAAATGCAAGGAAATTCATCTTGATTTGTGCTAAATTTTTTCATTTCTTCCATGTTACATTTTTTGGTGCTACTAGTACTGCCTTTTCTTCTACTTCATAGTACCTTCTACTACTTCCTACTAGCATATCTATGCTTGTTGTATATATTACCAATATTTTGTCTTGTGTCGTTTTCTTGTTATGCTTTGTATAAAATGAAAAAAAAAAAATAAGTAAGGATGGGAGAGATGGTTTTTCATATAAAATGTTGCATTTACTTTGTATATTCTTATTTTTTTTTTATAAGACATAATTTTTTCTTGTTCTCTTGTTTTGGTTTTTGTTACTTCTGTTGACATCGAGATACATTGAGTTAAAAGTCGAAGCTTAAACTTGGCATAAGTGGTGGCTTCTAGATCTTCTTGAATGTATAAGAAGACAGCAGGCACATGTGTGTGTGTGTGTTAAGTCATCTTCTTGGGAAAATAGTAATTGCTGTGCTTCAAACAGCAATTGACCATTTTCAAAAGAACTAAGCCGGTATAAGTAGACAAGAGGTAGAGAGTAGTAGACTTGTCAAGCAGAATAAGATTTCAAGTTGTTGGTCAAAAAATTCTACTTACCACAAAAGCTGGCAAGCAACAAAGTTGTGATGAGAAGCCATTGCCATAGTTGTTGATGGTGTTGCAACTTCCTGGGCTTTGTATACTGGAACTTCTCTTTGGTGTTGTTGTTACTGTGTGTGCTGTTGCTGCATGCATGCAAAGGTAGCAACACATTGTGGCAATAACAATTGCCATCAACTGTTTGTGTAATTCTCGTGGATTTTGCTGATTCTGTGGAGGCTTCACTTGCAATTATTGTTGGGGTTATTTGTGTTGGTGTTGCTGTTGTTGTTGGTGGCAGCAACATGTTGCAAATTTTAGTGTTTTCATTATTATTCTTGTTTGTCTTCATTTGTTTATTGCAAATCATTTTCGTAATGCATAAATTTTCCATATTGTTTTGTTGTTGTTTGCCGTTTTGATGTTGTTGCTGTGACTGCTGTCGCTTTGGTTTTGTCAACGACATCATTACGTGTGTCTCTCTTACTGTATCTGTAGCTGTATCTATATCTGTGACTGTTTCTGTTTGTATATGCAACTTATGCATCATTGTCTTTCTTCTTGTTGTTATTGTTTACAGAACGTGACACTAATTAAGTGTGAAGAGGAACAGCAACAAAATCAAATAACCAAAGACAGAAATGAAGAATATTGCATGAGAAAAAGGAAATAAAGGGGAAAGGGGTAAATAGCAAAAATACTCAGTTTGTGAGGACGATTGAAGACACTTTTATACAATTTTTTTTCTTCTATTTTTATAATTTCATTATTGCATTTTTTAAATATTTCACATATTTTCTTTTTATTGTTTGAAAATTGTTTTGATTTGTGTTTTTTGTTGTTTTTTTTTTCTAATAAAAATTTCACATTTTTCGCGCTCAAAAGTCAACTTCACTTCCGAAACACGCAAATTTTAACTTTGCACACGATTCACGCCAAAGCAGCTACTTCCGTTTACGCCTTTCGTGTTCAGATACTCTCACAAACCAAACCAAACCGATAGAAACACGCAAACAACAAGAATAATGATTACGATAACGACAAGAACGTCTATAGAGAACGAGTAAGATGACGACATCCGCTTACGAACGCGACCCGGAACCGTCAAACGAACGACTGAATGGGCAACGCGAATACAAAACACACGAAGCAAAAGCGAGCGAACGACACTGTCTTTGCCGATGTATATGCTGCCGCTGATTCTGCCACTGTCACCATTTGCTGTCGCTGTCCTATAATGATATTCCTTCTTCTTACATGCACACAAACAACACTCTCTCTCTTTGCTTTAATGCTTCTGTTTCTTCGCTGCTGCTGCTGCTGTTTTTGCTGCCCTTATTGCTGATGATGTTTTGTGTATGAGTATCTCTTTTACTGTAGAATGTTTTCTTGTTTTTTGGTTGTGTTGATATTTTATTTCTGGAATCATCAAAGTGCTTGAGATGCTTCGTGAAACAATATCAACAATATTAGTACTGGCAACATGTTGCCTGGAAATTATGTTGCCTGCTCATTGATTCAATTGATGTTGCACCAACTGTCATTTCCACAAAGAATTTTATGCTTATGTTTGTTGTTTTGTTGCTCTTTAATGTCTCCTTTTTATTATTTTTATTTTAGTTTTTATTTTGTTATTTTAGTGAAATTGTCTTCATTTGTGGTTGTCGTTGC
Organism: Amiota communis; assembly: GCA_037043315.1. Classification (NCBI taxonomy): domain Eukaryota; kingdom Metazoa; phylum Arthropoda; class Insecta; order Diptera; family Drosophilidae; genus Amiota; species Amiota communis. The sequence continues at coordinate 825,572 of JBAMAV010001052.1, forward strand.
TGATGGAGTTGTGAGTGAAGCTGTAAATGGAAAAAATTATTCTAAATTTGTTACAAAAATCATTAAGAAAAATATTTTTTTTGACTTTCAGCAATAAAATGAGCAAAACTTAAATTTATGAACAACGTAAAGAACTTTAAAGAGACTATTTTCTATGACTTCATTTAGGTTATAAATTCAGTTAAATTGAGTTGAGTTGAGGTTGTTTTTGTTGTTTTTGTTTGTAGAAAAAGTCACGCGCCACAAATGCTTGTTTGTGATTTATGTGGCAAGTTAACCCTTTGTTGGCCAACAACAAATTTTCGGTTAGTCCTATATATTTCAAAGTTAAGTCATTCAGTGAACAAAGCGTGAAATTATTTTCTAATTGTTCCAAAATGTTGCCCTTTTAAAGTCACAACAACACAATACAACGGAACGTAACGAGAACGCAACATAACAAAACACAACACAAAACAGAAAACAGAACAACTTGGAAAATTCCAATTTGAATTTATGAGAATGTTGTCATATGACAATGGACACAATAAAGGAAATGTGTAGCAACAGTAACAATTATAATGAGTGGAACAACAATAAGAAGCCTTAATCCTTCAATCGTGCGTGGCAGCATAAAACGCGCCCTTTGAACTACAATAGATACTTTGAACCATTCAATGATGCTTACATGCATGCCGGGTCATGTTGCTGCGTGACACACGCTTGGGATCATTTCGCTCACTCACTATTCAGTCAGTCGACAGTCATTCAATGATTTGACTACGTTTCCCCAGTACAATTTGGTTATTTGATTTCCTGCCTATAGTATTGTAGTTGCTGCACTTGCTATTGTTCTTTAATGCCCTCAGTTTAGTCCTAACTAAACTGTGGAATGGTGCCTCAATTCGCCTTTCTGTATGGTATATCTGACTTATTGTCTTTCTGCTTTATCACCATTGTTTGGGATGCTATTGATTTGCGTTCAGATTGTATGTGATTGTGAGATGATTTTTTCCCTTTTGCTGGCAAAACTGATTGAGGCGAATTGTTGTTGTGGAGACATGAGCAAATTATGCATCAGAATGGGAACCCCGCCGGAATAACTTGTTCATCATACAGCATCATCATCATAAAGCAATGCTTCAGAAATGTGTAAATGTATGAATGAGCGAGTAATTTGCGTTTTACTCCAAGTTATTATAGTTTACTTGTTTGCCAATTGTCAATAGACCCAAAATTATTTAACAATGGGTGCGCTTTACTACTCATTACATTTCATTCCATTCCATTTCATTCAATTTTGTTTATATAATTTTTTCTGATTTTTTTGTCATTTGTCTGGCGCACAATTTCCTGTCATTCTCCCATTGATTTGAATCCCCTTCACACACACACACACACACAGGCACTGAGACATCCATCCTCACCCTCAACCACCTTCAATGACAACTTCATGTGCACTTCACACTTCATTTAGTTGTAACATTTATTATGCCTTTAAGAGTGAGTGTGTGTGTGTTTGTTGAGTCAAATTGTCTGAACAACTACGACAACAATAAATAAGCAATCAAATGAAAAACATGAAAAAAGAAAGAACAACTATAATTAGACACCCTCACCTCAACGATGAGTTGCGGCAACAATTTCATTGTCATGTTGCAGCTTAAAATCAAATGTTCAATTTTTATTCATTCATTTATTTTTCCCTTCCATTGATCTGTGGATTTTCCCCCTTTTTCAACATTTTCTTCGTATATATTTTTGGTTTATTTTTCTCCTTTCTTTCTTTTTTTTTTGTGTTTTTTGCCAATGAAGCATTTTATTAATTTGTTTGTCATATTTTTACGCTTGTTTATTGATAAAAATGTGTGTGCAGCTTCTTCAACGTACAACAGTGTTTCTTAAATGAATTTGATCATGGAGAAATTTTGAAATTGTATAATTTGATCAAATCATCATCATCCTGCAAGTTTAAAAATCCTATTTCGATAAAAAAATACACCATGAAAACAAATTCTAAAACAGGCAGCATATTATCTTCTCTTCACTGAAACTCATACATCTTTTACTTCTTTTGAATATATTTCTTACCTTAATCGCATAACAAAGAGAATAAAAATGTGGAAACAAATTAAAAATAAGGAATCAACAATCTCAATTTTTGAGTGATTTTTAGTGGGGTCTATTATTGTACACGCTATTTTAGTCACACACCAGACATTCGACGGAAACGTTTTCCTTGGCCTCGTTAAACATTTTTGTTAAGAAATTGGGTGGGTCTCTTAGATCAATATGGGGTTTCCGTTCCTGATCTACGAAATAGGCTCCGAGAGAAATATGTTGCTCAAATAGGGTCCGGGGACTATGTCAGTTTAAGAAAAGAAAGGCGAGGCCAGGAATGGTGAAACTAATTTACAAAATTAGTGTGGTCCTGAACTAACCATATCGGGGCCCCTAGGTAATGTAATTTACATTTATTCTACCACAATGCAATTCGAGATAGTTGATTGTGCCATATTATCAAATCTCAATTTATGCGAATCCTCCACAGGTACAATTTTATTTTTCCTTGCGTCTACTTATTGGAACCTGAAGTACTTGACCATCTCGTCAATAAAGCCTTTTTAATTTCATTGTTGGACTTTGTCAATAAATCTGATAGAACTCCAAACAGAGAAATAATTTCCCAATCAGCTTCTAGTCGCCGCAATAATTCTATATTCAGCATGTCTAGTACAGGCATATTAATTTCAATTTTGTAACTTATCTGTTCTTCTACGCACAACGTCTTCTGCAGATCCACCATCACAATGCCGTTTCCTACTTCGCACACTCTGATTTTCTTCAACATATTGGGTATCAGTTTTCTCCTTTAGCTTAATCTCGTAATCGTCAAATAATTCTCTCTGTAATATCAAAAAATCGAAGTTTAATAGTTCTTTTTTGTAAAGATATACTGACACCATTGACTTGATCTATTGTATAATAGTATGGCAGCCCAGTGTGTTCTTTTTTTAAGTCCTCTGGCTTCGTAAATCGCTTGAGATGTCTGACTGCAAAGGTTTTTGGAAACATATGTAACCTTTTCACAAACCCTTAGTCCAATCGGCTCTTGTACACCACCTTCTGACGGACACTCTTTTCACAATTAATGGCGAGGATTGCTTACATTACTTTCTCCAAGATGTTTGAGCATAATTTCCCAGCGACGATGAAAGTAATACTATTGCCATTCAGGATACAAATCTTCATACTAAATATTTACTCGATTTATAATTTTCAAATATTTTTTTCTTCGTGGGCGGGGCCCATAGCCGATGTGGAGCCTCTAGGCAATTGCCTAAACTGCCTTATTGAATATGCGGCTCTAGTCCAGAAGGTGACACCTCTTAAAAAGAGTAAACTGTGATAGGAAGACAACATTTTCTAGGATTATTCAGTAGATAAATTTGTAATTTGCCTTTATTGTGTCATTGGATTTCATTAAAGAAGTCTTTCGAAGCAACAATTTACCTTACAGCTTCATAATTTAGAACATTTCCTAACATTTAGCAAAGCACTGATTAGCAGTCTGCTGGGCAAAGTTTCAGAAACTCTGTACAGTAAGTATTGTTGAGGTATCAAATCTGATGCTGCCACTGTTGGTCGCCCTCGCATTGTGGCAACAAATGAAGACAATAGCAACAACTTCAATGACGGCTGGCAACATGCGTTTGTTTCTCTTGTTTGCTGTTGTAAACATGTGATGCTGTTGTTTTTCTTTTCGTCGTTGTTGTTGTTGTTGTTGTAATGTCTCGGAATTTTTTATTTAAAAATGTTATTGTTGTTCAGTTTTTGTTATATGTCCGCCTGTCAATTTGTTATATGTGAACATGTTGTTATTGTTGTTGGAATTATTTTGTTAAATAAAAAATATCATTTGTTTAATTGTTTCTGTTGTTGCAGCATGTTGCTAAGCATACGTCAACAGTAGAATGAAGTGTCATGAAGTCGGTTCATTCCTTCACTTCACCGCTCTTATGAGATTGAATTGAATGCATGAATAATTGAATGAGCAAATGAATGAGTGAGTGACTGATTGTCTGAGTGAGGAGCTTCCTTGTTGTTTGGGGGGACAATTTTTTTTCCTTTTTTTTTTTTTTTTGTTTTTGTTGTGGGTGATTTTTGTGTAAACAAATTATTATGAATGATAATTTTTGTTGATCATTTTTCATCCGGTTTTCAATCTTTTGTTATTTTCCTTTCTTTATCGTTTTCCGCTCATTTTTAGTTTTCTTTTTTTTAATAATAAAAATATTCATTGTTTTGACAGTTTCGATTGTTGTTGTTGTTGATGGTGATGTCTGTTGTCTATTGTCTGTCGGTTTGTTGAATTATGTATTTTTGTAAATGTTTTTTATTTTTTCAATTTTTGTAAATTATTATTTGTGTTCTTGTTGCGGTGAAAATGATTGCTTTATTTAATTAACGTTGCATTTTCCATATAATTAATTTTTATTAATTAAAAATTATATTCATGTTTCGGTTTGATTTTTATGATGTTTACATTTAAATGACAATTTAAATTTATTGCAAGTTGCAAGTAAGAGGCTCATAGAAATCCAATAAACTAAAAGGATTTGGAATGACATTCGAAATCGAAACTAATTTGAATGTTAAAGGCAATATGTCATTAAAGAGATTTTTTGAATTTATAGCGTATCGGTACTTTGGTTTCGTATAATTTTGTATCCTTGACTTAAAATTTGTCTAATTTTAAAAAAAGGTATGCATGATCTGGTCTGCAACTTGAGTACAAGATTCTTCTGGATAACTATATCATTAAACCAATTTGAATAATGAGTAATGTTGTTGTATCAAAACAATAACTGACGCTCCATGGTATATCAGAAATGAAGACATCCATAAAAATACTTTAATGTACTTCAGGTGAAAGATGAGTGTCCAGCCTTTTGTTAAGTTAAAAGCCCCTAAGTGAGATGTTGACCACTTCTTTCACTTGTGGGAATGGTAAATAATTGTATAGTACGTAAGAGTCTAAACCATTTTGTTAGTAGCACATACCCCTCGAAATTGACATGCATTTACTCACGCAAACACTGAAGATATCAAAGTTATTAAATTACCTAGGTAAAAGAATCGACAATAAGCTGACATACTGGGCACAAATTCAACATACAGCAGAAAAATCAGCAAGAATAACGAGCTCTCTATCGAGACTGATAGCAGGAGGATCAGTTGCTAGTAGGCGAAAGCTTCTTATTGAAACAACGCTATCGATAATGCTTTAGGGAAGCGAAGTGGGTCTGATGCATTGAAAGTGGAACCGATGGCAGCTCTCCGGGTATTATCATCCTTCAGACCTGCTTGCAAAGGAGAGGCAGAAACTATGGATTCTGAAGAAAGACAATCTTGACAAATGCGACAAGACAAGTGGTCACAGCGCAATCCATACAGATGTGGCAGCACCGATGGGCTGCAGAAACGAAAAACAGATGGACAACTAAACTTATTCCAGAAGTGAATCCATTGCTAAGAAGACAGTGGGGTGACTGCAAATTTTAAATCACAAAATTGCTATCGGGACACAGTTACTTCCGAAAATATATCCACAGAATAGAGAAAGCGGTAAATGCAAATTACATTTATGGGGACGCAGACACACATTTTCTTTGAATGTGATAGATTGCAACAAATGCGTGAAACGCAGGGAAAAGTGTGGGTCGACAAAATTCAGGTGAGTAAGCACAAGAGGGCACAAGTAGCACACTACATTGAAAAGATTCTAAATTTCGAGAAGCGGGACCTGAACACAGATCCTACAGTCGACATATGAATACAGAAGAGGATTCCACCTTGAAGTAATACTAAAGCAGTTCCAGGGTGAACACTTATCCTATAGGGGGGATATTTATAGTGGCACATCACATACGCGGGGTGTGATGGCACCCTTGACGATGCGAATGCATTTTTGACCCCTCTACCCACAAAAAAAAAAAGAAGAAAATTAAAAATAGGATATACAAAAATTCGTCACATAAAGTTAAAAAATAAATAAAACTGTGCTTTTACTCTAATTATGTAAGCGTTCTGTCTTGTTATTTATTCAAGTTGATTGCTTTTTATATTCATTTGTGTATAACATTCAATACCTTAAACATTCTGGAGAATGGGTCAAAATGAAGTATCCTAAAAACTAACAAAGTTAAGTTTATATCATTTGAAATTATTTTTTATCAGTTGTTCTAGTGCTGATAGCACACTAAGTTCATTAGAGTATAAAATTGAACATGCTTGCATGGAAAATTATAGGAAATTATGATATACTCGTATATATTTCATACACATGCACTACAGTGTTTCACATTGAGATCTTATTGTTGCATATGTATTTTTATTTGACAAGATGAATTAATATATTGTAGAAATATCGATTTGTATGTTTTAAAACCAACTACTTCTTTATGATACTGCAGTATGCTTCCGTCAAATTAGTTTTCGTTTCAGCTATGAAGCCAATGTTGCCGTATTAATCTTATCCTGATTATCTATTTCTGCATTATATGTATAAATGATATATTCAAATGCTAAAATGATATCTTATAAAAATTATGATTTATATTGGACCATAAAAAATATTACATATACCATTTATTTGCTACATAATCAGAGTGATTGATATATTTACCAAGTTTTAGTTTTTATATCGATTTAAATGGAAAACCATTTAAATTACAACATTTTCTATATTGACCTAAGTATACAAACTTACATATGTACATCTGTTAGTGTGTGAATGGTATTAAATCTTTGGTAAAACTGAATTATATGTAACTTTTTCTAATTTTCCATTTCATTCGCCTTGTCAAATTGTCAAAGTGTCAACGACAAACGAAATACTAGAAAAGAAAAATACCAAAGATTTGTTATGCTTTCGTTTGCAGATGCTTACAATGATCCATTGATATTAAGATACTTTTGTATTGTTACATATATATCTCTGAGTACACATGTAATTAAAATCTTACAATACATAGTACATACAAGTAGTAGCAAAAGACTCTTAAAGATACGCGTGTACTACAATAAGTACTAACATAAGTCATTCATTTATTTATTCATTCATTCATTGCCTGTCACTGGCAAAGAACCAAAGAAAATTAGTGGAATATCTAACTAGAAAAATTCACTATAACATAGTATTTGTATTTCTTGGTTTTTTTCATTCTTTACAATTGAAATCCGCTTAAAGAAACGCGTGTGTAGCTCATTAGTAGTTGACAGTGACGGATTATAGGGTGAAAATTTGATGGTATGAATATGCAATTGTAATAATGAATCTTTTAAGCATTTAATTGGAGATTTGATTTTAGTACATAAGCCTTTAAAGATAAACCTATATATAAATATCAGTGATGTCTACTTAACTTTAAATAAATTTGAGGTCGCAATATTTCCAAGAAATTAAATTAAATAGTGGCTTGTATTTCTCTATAAAAGCTTACAGATCCAGTATACATACCATACTATATAAGTTAATAATTATCACTTTGAATACATGTAAGGCTCAGCAGATCTGAGAGTAAAACATAACTCGCTTATGACACAATTGCTTAACAAAATAATTAACCGAGTACTTTTATTTATGATTTGCAATTTTCAAATTTGTCAGTTACAATTTGAATTTCTGGAAAAGATTGACTTCTTGCAATTGAATATCGTGAACATTCTGTTGATTGTTAGCATCTCCCATATTCAATACGAATTTTAAAAGTTCACAAAGCTACATAGAAATCCAAAACTCTTGTTGTGATTAATTGTTTTCTTATATCATTTTTAGCGCAATAGAGTGAGCTGCAAGGAGATACGAGGCGCGTATACATTTTTCATCGTTCTGCTTCGAAACATGAACAAGATGCTCTGGATCCTCCATGACATGTCTGTGAAGATACTACCTGTAACATCTATGGCCAGTTGCGAATTGAGTAAATTCGAACCCCTCGTCACCAGAACGACGCATCTGTATTATCTGCGATGAGCTGGCTTATCTTCCGTCGCTACTCCTTACTCCACCTGTGCTGCCATATATTCTGGTATCTGGTATCCTGAGAACATGGTCATGCGAGGTACTTGTTTTTGGCATCCAGGGCTTCAGGATCAATTGGAAGTCTACCTGCAAGTACACCTTCCGGATCATCTGCAACTGCTCGATACGCTCCTCCGGTTAGCAACCCTGTGAGCATTTCTTATACCACGAATGTATGACTTGGTTGCAAGTGCCCCGACCCAGATTGGAGCCGCATAAAATACTATGGATTTACTCACCGAATCTAATAGTCATAGTCGGTGGTCCAAGAGTATACCCAGGTATTTGATGCAAGACCTCGACTCAATTAGATGGCTCCCAACTCTCACTGAAAGTGTTTCACCTTTTTTCTGGAGCTCATAAGAACCAGCTTAGTCTTATGTCCCGTCAGAGTAAGGTGATTCTTTGAAAGCCACCTCATAGGTAATACGTTATGTCCAGTATGCTTAGCACATTTATGATGATTTATCAGCAGAGTTAAAGTCATTCTTGCAACTGTAACTGTGCAGTACTTTTTGTCACCGGCAAGCCATAATGTCATTTAGGGCCTCTTGTGCAATGTGGCAGACCTACTAGATTGCTCCTACAGTACCCCTTCTCGGCCTGAAGCCAAATCGTAGTTCGGCCAGACCATTTGACGACTACGAGTACTGGTGCAGACTGGCGCAAATAATCCGTTCAAAGAATATATGGAATTCGTACATTGGCTGTTGGTTACGCTAGCCATTGACTCTATACGAGTTGAAAAAAAAAATAAATGTGTGCGACGAAGTCGAAGACCGTCTCTTTTGCACATGCAGAATTCTTCAGCCAAAGTGGTTGCCGAAGCAGAACATTTTTGAATGATGTGAAAGATTCTCAAATGCGAAGCATTTCATTTTATTTGTTTAGTTATTTTAAATCATTTGAGTCATTCGTATTCGATTTTCGAATAAAGCAAATGCGCAACAAATACATACAATTTGTTTGGCTATTTTTTTGATACCAAATAAAGTGAATTGTTGAATGTATTTGGAAATATTTGATTGCAAAATGTATTCTTGGAATACTCTAATTGAAATAAAGAAACTTTTGTTGATATAATAACAAATTGATGCGAAATGTAACTCCTCTTAAAAACCCACTAAAACTATTCTTAAATAAGAACTATAAAATATTGTAGAAGATATTTTTATTGTCTAAGAAATCAGCTTTAACATTTGTCTTCTTTTGTCGGTGTACTGAAAAATTGTATCATGTGCCATCCTTCCTTTCTCAACTTTCGCAACATCTACTTCAACTTAACTTAACTTTCCTCGTTATGCTTCTTCATTCATTTTGTCTCGGCTAAGAAGTTTGTTTTAATTTTGTTTTTTATATACAATATTTTTATTGTTTTATTTTCGAGTTGTTTTGGTTGTTTCCTTTTTTTTCGTTTTTTTTTTTGTATATTTCATGCTGAGTAGTGCCACACTTGGCATAGCGAATGACACTCATGTGCGCTCGTTACTCGCCACATCAGTCACTCTTCACTTGACACATTTCACTCACTCGCATTCGTAGTCAGTCGCCTGAAGCAAGGAGTAGAGCACTAGGAGCATCCAATCCAATTCAACCTCATTGCAATATGCTACTTATGCTATAGCAATAATAACAATAACAACAACAACAACAAACATGTACACTTGACAACGCAAGTTGCAGACAGCATTGCCATCCCCACCATCATCATCATCGTCTCCAGCAACGTGTAGAGATAATGTGTATGCATCATCATGGGGGGAAAATCAGTGACTGTTGGCCTTCGTCATTTGCGCTGTTGATCTTTGCGTACGCGTATTTGTCACATGAAGTAACGAGCTGCAACTAACGCAACTTGACAAAACAGATAAAGAAATAAATAAAAACAAAATACGGAAAAAGATACATCATGCAACACATATGCTGGTTGCATCTTTATAAATAGCACCATGCACAACATGAGTTTTAGAGGGTTGGATTCCCTTCTTCACACTTGTGCTTCTGTTGAAAATTTCACACCAAATTGTTTGCCGCGTGTTGTAATTAGCTGCAACTGATAACCGCCGGATATACATAATTGCAACATACTTTAGCTTGCCAGGTAATCAGTAACAGTAGCAGTGGTAGTAGTAAGATTTTAAGTCCACACGAATGTATGCGGTCAATCACTCAATTCAAAAAATGTTGCTTTCTCTCGCTATAAATCTGTCTGTCTGTTTGTGAGTATCTGAAATGGTCGCCCTTGTCGCTTGCCACATGCCTGCCACCTTCTAATCACACTTGTTGACACATTTTAGAGCACATAATCCAAAATGAAAACTAGACACGAAATGCGTTGAGTTTCCTGGATGGACGAGTGACAGTCACTCGTACACTCAAAAAGAAATGCGAACAAATGAAAGATATATATTACAAAAGGGACAAATGAACGAATGGACTGAATGACGGACAGACAGACAGTTAAGCAGACAAGAGACACCGCGTCAGACTACAACAATTTAATTACCTACTCACACTGTTGGCGTTGATGATGTTATGTTACTTTTGCTGTTGGCAATGCCATCATTATGATGTTGCACCCGAGAAATTTGCTTTGAGTATCACCATCAGCATCACGAATCTCATCATCATCACCGCTATCATTATAGTCGTTGTCGTTAGACTAGTCGTCGTTGTTGTTGTTACATTAATGCTGAAGGTGTTGCCACCTATAATGTTCGCACAACGTCAAAGATTTTCACATCAGTTTAATTACCCGGGCTGATATACTCCCCGTATGTGGGTTTATTTGTAACACCACTCACTCTGTCAGGCGTTGCAGTATCACAAATACTTTATCTATTCATCTATTTACTTATGCATCATTTGTCCATGTGTGACTGTGTGTGTGTGTAAGTATCTTGAGTGGTTTACTCCCTTTGCTTTTGCATTTGGCTTTGCCTTTGCTTTTTTGGTTTATTTTATGGTATCATCCACAAAGTCACTGCGACACATGTTTTAATGCGCAAAGCTGATCTGGTGGTCTCAACTCATATATGCACACTCTTTAGTTGCATATGTAAATCACCACGCTCCATACTCCTCCACTCAGTTCACCATGGAACCCTTGCCAAGTTCATGCAGCAAGCAGCACAAGTCATGAGGCTGCGGCTCGTTGAGGTTTTTAATGTGCTGCAAACGCGCGTGTTAAATAAAAATTTTCTGCATTTAATTGCCACGAAATGCGTTTAAAATTGTTTTTCTTTTCCTTTTTTTATTTGTATTAAATTCAATTTAAAATTCATATTTTATATGTGCTTTTCACCATTTGCTCTTTAACTTCAATTGGTTAAAGATTCGCTATCTGTATCATGTATTATTATATTGTACTTAGTATGAGTATCTGTATCCATGGTTTAGTTGTCTTTTCAACTGTCCAATCATTCTTTGTTGCATGAATGGATTTCACATGAATGGATTTAATTCATAATTGTTTTTTGTTTCCTCTTTTCCGTCTTCGCCATCATTGCCATTAGTTTTTCCATATTCCATAAATGAGTATCTCATTCATTGTCTTTTCAAAATGAGGCGCTTGACTTTGAATATCTTTCTTTAATTAAAAATGATTCCATGAAATCGTTGAAAACTAAGAAAGCATTGGCTTTGTTTGTACTTGAAACTTATGAACAACAAAACAGATAATACTTTCTCAAAGAATTCAACAGAAATGTTGATGGGTTAAATTAACGTAAAGGAATATCCTCCAAAATCTCATGAACAATGGATAGTTCATTATGTTATGTTTGTTGAAATTATTCACTTTTATAATGCAAAATTTTTTCTCATTAAGTATACATAATAACTATCACGTTCAAAAAATTAAGGAACACAAGAGATGGTCTTTTCCTTTGATTTGGTTTTTTAATTGGTAAAACACTGTCAATTTTACAGCTGGAAGTAGAGTTAATTTTGCCATTTTATCATAGAACAACGCTTGAGAATTGTGCAAATTTAGTTTGAGAATCAATCCAAATCTACCATGCCCCCATTTTAAAGTTACCTTAATTAACCATAAATTGTTCAGGCACTTTGAATAGTCTGATAATATTGATAATACTTTTCCAGAAAGACTCTTCACAGTGCGCGAAATAGAGTTATTGCTGCTGTGAATCGTAGTGTTGAAGATGATAAAAATGAGAAGTTTCACCATCGTGCTCAGCAATTGGTAATTGTCGAAAATTGGACATCCCGATTGTGCTTCATTTGGGCCAGTCCATATGATCAAAAACATAAGTAAACACTAACAGCTATTATCATATTTTTGAAATTATTTTATTTTAATGTTGTAAACCCTATTTGGAAGAATATCTCACGAAATTCTGAAGTCTGCACAAGCGCACACTAAGTTGTGCTATTAGTCGGCAATCACACTGTGCACACTATGAAAATGATTCATGTGTGTTCTTGAAACGATCATTTATTTTATTCACTTTGCGGACTCATTGAGTCGAAGCTACTTAGGCTTTCGATAAAATCTTGTCTGCTGGTATGACTCGCTCTCAAACTGTTATGAAAATACATATCAATTATTTACTTATTTAATGTAGAATTTTTCGTTATATTTTGCTTCAAATTGTGTAAATAACTCATAATACAATAACAAATTATATACTCTTCCCGTGAGAAGAGAATATTTCTTCTATAATTAGCCAATTTGTGAATAAATTGAAAACTTTAAATGCGATTTTCTGGAAATGCTGCTTTTTTAAGTTATGACAACCGTCTTGCCGTACTTAAAATTTAAAATAATTAATACACGTATTAATTTCCAATGAAATAAACTGCAGTTAATTTACGTATGAAAGCCATTCTTTTTATTTCTACACAAATGGAAATGAGAGAGCATGAATGGGAAGACAAAATCAGGGAACAAAGGGCGCGTTCAGCAGAAGTCATTGTTCATTGTGAATGGCCAATTTATTATTTCAGTCGTCGGTCCTCGGGTGCAACCTTTGATCAGGTAGCAACAGCTCTGCAGGTATCATTGGATTCTCTTGCAGCATTTTTTTAAAATGCTGGGAAATCAAAATTAACGCCAATAAAACGAGCGCAAGGAAGCGTCAAGAACGGCACCTACCCAGCTACTCCTTAATGTAAATGATATCAGATATCTGGGAATTCATCTCGATAAAAAACTTTGCTTCAACGTGCATATTAGGAAAATCTTCGACAAGATAAATAGAACTATACGGATACTATATCCCATCATTGAATCTCAAGCTGTCGACCAAAAATAAGCTACTGATATATAAATCAATTTTTGCCCCCATTTTACTATATAGTTATGAGGTTTGGGGAGTGTGTGCAAAAACGCACAAAAACAAACTACAAATTACGCAAAATAAGGTGTTAAAAATGATGCTCAACGTACCATTTTACTATTCTATTACTTCTAGACTGCACTTCGAAACAAATGTCCAAATGATCCAAGATCAAATATCACGCGCAAAAACAAATTTCGACATAAGAAAATATCAAAATGCACAATGATTGTGCTATTCAGTACTTTACATACTAAATACATTCCTAGTATTATTAAATACTGACATCATTCTAGTCAAAATAGTTTAAGGTTTTCCCAATTTTTCCTTATTATTTAAATCTATCATAAACTAAACTTAAAACAAAACATATGTACAAACATAACTAAATGTACAGTAGAAAAGTAACATATTGAATACTAAACTCTGTAAATAAAATGAAAATCACCAGCTTAAGTGAAATTGTAAATGTTAAAGGGAATAAGGCAAGATTAAATTATTAATAAAATTAATAATTTCAGTCACAATTTTGTAATTGCTCTGACTAAAAATTCATCTTAAAAATTCTTCGCTTCGCTTGAAGTCAGCAGATTTCATCAGCTGTTTGTTGTTTATAACCAATGAAATACGAGTAAAAAGACAACTGCCAAGAAAATTTGAGCGTAGTCAGTAACATAGTTGCTTCAAAAGTATAATGTAATTTTTGTTTATATATATAAATGTTGTTAATTTGTAATTTAGAGATGAGTGGAATTGAGAATATCTTAATTGTTGGCAAGATCATTAAAGCAGCTGTGAAGAAAGATATTTGCAAAGTAGTTTTAATTGAAAGTACGTCTATAAATAGCCTAAAGAAGAAGTCCATAGCTACAATAATTTTTTGAAGTGACAGTGCAAGAATGTTGGCTAGACCAATTCAAAGAGCACTTCAGGATATGTAGAAATTTTACAAGCAAGCAGCACTGCAGGCCAAAAAAGTCTGCTGAACTCGCTCACACAGTGTTACTCTGATTAAACTGAAGAGTGCACACTACCCACACTGTGCGTTTCCCCTCACTCGTACTTACACTTGCTTTGTTAACAACTTTAACTAGATCATTGATTTTCAGTATCACATGAGTATGTTTCCGAAAATGATGGTGTAGACAGTGTGTCTATAGTTAGTGTTGAGTGTAGCACATGATTTATTTAAGTGAGATAGGTATTTGTTTAGTGCGCACTCTAGCAGTGATTTAGTTCCAATTAGGTATGACTTATTATCTGCATTATTCTCCATTATTCGTCATTTAATTCACCTTCATATATGTAGTAAAGGATTCTAGTATCATTTAAAGAGTTTTAGTGGTGAATTGTCTACATTTTGAGAGCATCTAACTTATGAGGTAAATATAATACTTTTTCTTATATATACCAATCAAAAACCAGAAAAAAGGCTATCATTGGTTATGCCAAAGATGTAATACTCTTCAGGCTCCACCAGGTTGCATCCAACATTCCTTTCTTAGCTTCACTTAATTCTCTTTGTTACAGTTTGAGTATCAACAAAGAACACAGTTTGGGTATCAAATATGAGCACAGTTTGAGTGGCACTTTATTGTACAATTACTCTTTATAAGTTTGTCACTTAATGTGGGTTTGTATGGGAGGTCCCCCTCCTGGTAACTCTAGGAACATGAAATTAACATGGTTTATGGATATGAATGAGAAACTTATAGTGTCCAAGTTTCTTTTTCTAATAAGAACATTAATTTAAAGTAGAGTTTGTATGGGAGGGGCCCGATTTGGCTGATTCCGACAATTTTCAGCTCTCTAGCTAAAAAACTGAGAGTCTAGTTTTGCGAACAGACGGCTAAATCCACAGATCTCATCGAGCTGATCACAAATATATATACTTTATGTGGTCTGAGATGTCTCCTTTTGTGTGTTACAAACTTCATGACAGACTTATAATACTATTCACACCCGAGAAGAGTATAAAAATTACTATATGAACTAATACTATACACACATCTACATTCGTCTATTTTGATTACTGATTATTAGAGTATGAAAAAGATTGTCCATGTATTTGCAGTGTTAGAACATTTTATTGTACATGTTTTAAAGATCCTTATGGTGACAAAATATTTACATTTTCTTTATTTAAATAAGTTTATTCCATCATTGATTAAAATGGAAATCAGCTGCAATTTACAGAGCATTTATAAGTATTGTGTATAAAATAAAGAACTTCTTACAGTTTCAGACTTATAGCATCTCACTGAAACACATTGCTGCTATGAAATAGTATCTTAAATTTTGTTTTAAATATTTAAATGTTACATTAATAATATTCTTGCTTGAGGAACAAATCTTCCATTGAGAAGACTAAAATTTAACATAAGTTAATGGTAGTCAAAACTCATTCATTATGGAGAAGTATAAAAGTATCAACTTTCAACTAATGATGCGTGATTGATATCTCAACATTTTTGTGAAAGTACACACACTCATACTCGTACAATTTTGCTTTTCAATGTTTTTCTTTATTTTGATTTTTTTTTTTTCCAATTGCGTAATTAAATCGTAAAAATCCCTTAAGGAATCAACAAGAAGAACAAAAAACCAATTAGATTAAAAGCTGTACAAATTTTCAACTTAAGTTACTCTTAAGACGTCACAGGGTCACAGTTCAAGTGCAAATAAAAATGGAAAGCAATTTTCATAATATGCCACGCTGAAATGAGTTTCATAATCATTTTGTAAGCAATTATCCTGGAAATTAAGCTAACCACAAAAACTTCGATGACCTTAACGAATAACTGACAACGACCTAAGATCATTTTGTGGTTCAGAGATTTTGGCCTCAGGCAGAGTCTGTCGGTTCGTACGCATCCATGCACGCAGGCACGCATTTATGTGAAATGACTGTTGTCTGAGTCGAGATCTGGATGTGGTTTTGGCTAACAGCAACGGCAACGGCAACAGTTTCAGCATTTACAATGGCATTGCATAACATATTTTTAAGTAATTAAATTGAAATTTCAATACTCCGGCGAAAAAAAAAGGAAGAAATGAACGGACCCAACCAAACCAAACCAAACCAAACCAAATATGAGCAGATGTTGTTGCCCACTACTGATGCCTATGGTTGTGCTTTATGGAGGCATGTTAGTCATTTGGTCCTTTGGCGAAGCCATGTGAGCACTCATTTTTGTCGATGCTGATGCTACTGTTGATACTATTGCTGATGTTGGTGTTGTTCATTCGCTGTTGATTTATAATCCGTGGTCGGAATTGTGCAAAATTAAAGTGTAATTTATGTTTCGTGCTCTGCTCACTTCCAGTCTAAAGGAACTGCTGCTATGGCTCATAATGTATTTAATATCGTTTGCCTTGTGCGTCTGTCCAGTTGTATGTCTGCCTCCACAATCCACTTCAAATGAAGCGACCTCGGAGTATGGCTCTCACCCTGATCTGTGGCATTTCCGCCAAAGTGTATGCAAAATATGCGTAACTCGGTTTAATGTTGCTTGGCCACATTTTTAAACTCACACCTTTGTCTCTTGCGCTCCTTGCCCATCGTCTCCAAAGTGAATGCTATCTAATACGCACCGTTGCTCTGCCCTCCATCTTGCATGTCTGCCTGCCTTCAGCACTATTTGCTTGCCTGTGCCTGTGTCTGTGCTTGCTTATTTGCCTTGCTATCTGTGGCTTGTTGAGAGTGTTAATGTGCAGGAGAGTGTATGAGAGTATATGGTAAGTAAAGTGAAAGGACCTCACCGACCTTCATTCGTTGAACGTTGGTTCGTTTGGTGTTACTGCTTTGCATTTGACTTATTTAAATTATGGCATACTGAAGCAAGTGGAACGAGTCAAAAGAGACGAAGCACAAAAAAATTGATAAAATATGTTAATTGTCCGCAGGCATTTTAACCACACTTTCACGCCTTGTTTTTCTTCATTTCTTCCAGTGTTCCATCATTCCCCTGCCGTTCATCATTCCTCTTTGTCCTTGTCCTAGTCCTTGCTGTTGGTGTTGTTGCGTGAAATTGTCACAAAGTTGAAAAGTTAATTTTCTTCATATGAAACGCATAAATTTCCAGCTTGCAGCTTTTTAATTATATTTATTGCGTGCGTGAGTCTTTCACTTTTTCACAGTTCCTTTCCCTTCATCATCAGATATTTACAACTTTGCCTTATGCTTCCTTTGACTTTATGCTTTCACCTTTCACTTTGTTATATTGTCGTAGTAGTCCTTTCTTTACTCTCCTTTGACTTTTTCTGTTCATTTAACATACATTTATTTTGTTGTGATGTTGCCTACTTTCAGGCAAACAGAGAACAACTGCTCTTACCATACTTCTGAAGCAGCGCGCATTTACATTTAATTGCGTTGAGCATTTAAATAAACGCACATTTAAGCATAAATCGCTGCCTCAGTGCCGTTGCCACACCCATGCCTAAACATACAAAGCACCGCCAAACCAAAAGTCATCATGATTTTCTCTTTAAGCACACGCGCATATACTCACTCGTATATGGGAAAGATTAACTTAAATTAGATATGGCCATTTCAGATTACCTACATTTAATTAACCTAATTCGCCTGGGCTCCACTCTAGCTGGATTTCTGGTTTAGTGTAGGTTCTGGCGTTTGCATTTGACTTATGGATTAGGTGTGGTTTCTTGTAGTTGGTTTGAACCTTATGCATCAATTTGGTTTGGTTTGGTTTGGTTAGGTTTGCTTTTGAGTGTTTGGTTAATAAACATTGGTCAAAATACGCAGAAATTGTCGCAACTCAACTTAACTGAATTGAGCGACTACTCCTGATGTTGTTGTTGCTGTTGTTACTGTGTGTCCTTGTTGTTATTGCCATTGTCGGCATTTCGATGATGATGATGCTGCGTCAATTGTCCTTTTGGGATTTAATTCGCTGTGTTTGTTTGTTTATTTGCTTTGACAATTGCTGTGAGGCTTTTGGGAATTGAAATTGGCTCGAGTATGTTGACTTGACCCTACTACCAAACAAACACACACACAGACCAGCCCAGCCCAGCCGAGAAATACTATGATATATTCAGTATAAACATGTGTACATATGTTAGTGCATGTGATTAGCCAGACAAATTAATGCCACAAAATGCCTACAAATATCGCTGATTAGAGCCGCATTAATATCATCCTTATTGCCATGAAATGCCATAACAATTTCCTGAACACACAAATACAACACACCATATACCATAACATATATCATATGGTATGGTGTATGTGGGTGTATGGTAAGTGGGTGTGTGCGTATTCATAAATATGTTTATGTTTTACTCCTTAAGCTTGTGAGCTCTCAATATTATACTAGCGTATGCCACAAAGTATGATGCTTTCCATAGGGAAACTTTTAACAAGCCAAGTTAAGGCGAAGCCAACAAAGTCTTAAAATAATCATTGCTAATAATATATTTAACATAAATTTAGTTACAAACAACAAGTTTGGTTCTACTAGCATAGAGTATAATAACAATATCTACTTATAAGTTAAAAGTTTTTCACTTCTTCAGACAAACAAACAGCAAAGGGGCAACCCAAAGAGTAAAAGAGTGAAGCACTAAGTTCGTTCATTAGTTGAAAAATTACCTGCTGTGCCTGAGAATAGTGCGTCTGATTAGTTATTACTGAATGCTGAAAGGGGTTCGTAGGT
The DNA here is from genome assembly GCA_037043315.1 of Amiota communis. Taxonomy (NCBI): domain Eukaryota; kingdom Metazoa; phylum Arthropoda; class Insecta; order Diptera; family Drosophilidae; genus Amiota; species Amiota communis. The sequence continues at coordinate 844,618 of JBAMAV010001052.1, forward strand.
GTGGTTAAATAGAGGTTGGCATAAGTGGGTGCAGAGGGTGCTCACATAAACATCATGACAAGGATAAACAAGCTGTGTAAATTTATGAAAATAACTTAAATTATTTCAAAACATCTGACTTTGCAAACTGTTAAATGTTTGTTTTTATTATTCCGTTGATGTTGTTTTACTTAACTTCCTACATGTAAATTGCTTTTGTTAATTAGTAAAAGTAGCGTATTTTGTTTGATGATAAAATGTTTATTTTACCCTCATGTACATGTGTGTAGGCATGAGAAATTTCTCCTACATTTTAATTTTATTAAAAATACCAATGCAAGCAGAAACTAAGAAAGGGTTCTCCCTTTACTCGTATTTGTTGTAATTCCAAACTACTTGACATGGAAATAAATGTAACCACAATATAAGATACTAACAACATTTTGCACAAAATCAAATCAAATCGAATCGGATCAAATCGAATTGAAACGAACCGAATCGATAACATTAGGAAATTTAAATAAGCGCAAATCAATGAAATTGGGATTCTTTTTTTTCTGTGTTTCTATGTTTCTGTGTTTGTTTGTATATATTGTAATTTGTTAATGCTTCACTAAGCTTGACTTTCATGTGTTTCATTCATTGGTGTGTGTGTGTGAGCAAATGTTGCCAGTATCCTGTTGACCCAATTGATGTCGCTGAAGCTGTCACTTTTGCTTTTTTTTTGTGTGAGCGGGGCCACGCCATTGCCTAGTAACCTTGCCAAAGCAAAGTCCAATTGGAATTTGCATTCAGCATGACTTGGCTCAGGAGACTGTGTGTGGTTTCTGATGTTTGCCGATTTGTTTGTTATCTTATCTTTTGTAGTTGAGCTCTTGAGTTTTTGGCTTTACGACAAACAAGGACTCTTCCAGGCCAACAGTTATTAATGCCAATTTGTTTATACTACTACTACTACTACTTCGACTACTATCTACGAGAGTATCTAAGTGTATCTCTGAATTTCTGATTTTGTTATGTTAAAACGAACATAATCAAATAGAAACCACAAAAAAGCATAAACGAAAGAACAGAACACACTAAGTTAAGCAAAATTTGTTGGCCACAGAGAAAAAGAAATAGAAAAACCAACTGAAATCAAATGAATTCGACACGACACAACTTGACTTGAATTGACTCAAAAGTTGTTATTATATCTACTACTACTACTACTGCTACTTTCTCTCTTCTTTCATCTTTGTACTAATATATATATGTTTGAGTGTGTGTGCTATATCCTTTCTTCCGGTTTTGATGTTTCGCTTTGTTGACTCAATTTCCGTATTTAATGACCCATTGCCAAATATGCCTGAATTTTTGCAACCAGCAACCGCAGACTACTAAGACGACCTTCTACTTTTTGCCTTTTGCAATTTTCAATGTATGATGTCTTTGTATATATGCAATACTATGTGTGTGAGTGAGATTGCTTTTTTCTGTATTTAAAATAAATTGTAGGTAAAATCTACTTAATTTTGGCTCAATTTTTATAAACTTCAAGGGGCACCATACATATGTATATTCTCTTAAAATCTCAAAGTCAATTCTAAGCCAAGTTATTAATTTGATTAGCATATTAAACTTCCAGAAGTAGAATGAACCAAATGAATGCCAATGATATAAGGATTGTGTAGTTTTAAGCTTTTTTATGATCAAAGAACAAGCAAACACATTACAGAGAACAAAAACAATAATAATAAGTCCAATAATATCAAATCTGTTGACAGCAACAAATATTATAATAATAATAAAAATAATAACAACATAACATGAACGGAAGGTTGGAGGAAAATATGTGGAAAATGCGCTTCCCAAGAAATTAAATACAAAAGAGAGAAACCAATGAATAAAGGAATGAATGACTGAATGAATGTGAATGAATACAATTATAGCTTAATCCAAGGCAATAATCAAATGTTCAAAAGCATCAATGAGACGACCATTGAACCTCTTCTATATAAAGATCAAGACAAAAGACATACACATTCAAATATACAGATACAGCAATCAGATATATTATTTAGAGAGAGAGAGAGAGAGATTGGGTTATATGGGTTAAGAAGATGGCTATGTCGATGTCGATGGCAATGTTCGCCATGCTTAGTTTGATAATGGCGCATAAATGTTTTTTTTAACTACAAAAACAAACAAAAGTCAAAATAACAACAACAATAACAACAGAAACTATAATAAAATAGCCAAATACAAAAGCCGAATTCGAAAATCCAATGAAGATGTGAATGGCTTATGGTGGTGGCAATGGCAACACATACGATATGGTATGGTATGGTAAATAAGTGAGTGGTAAAGGGTGAGGAGTGAGGAGTAACTCTGTGGGATATGTTATGGGTGGGTGGATGAGTTCGATGTGCTTTGTTGAAAATCAAATAAAAACACATAAACAACAATAAACACGCTTGTTTCTCTATTGACCATATTATTAAAAAGGATAAAGGATCTTTTAGATGGATGCAGCCATAGGGGCTGATTTTATATTCTTTTTTTTTTTGAGAAGCGTGTGTGGCATACGCAAAAGGTTTATTCTTTCATTTCATCGTTTCGTCTGCCTAGCATCCTGAAATTCAAAGTAATATATATGCTCAATCCTTTTCTGGTTCTTTCCTTTTTCTATGAGGGTTTTTGACTAAGTTTGAGCTTCATGTTTTCTTGCTTTCAATGTCTTTTCCAAATAAAGTTTTTATTATGGCTATTTGTAGTCGCTTTTTCTTTCTTTCATTCATTCTTCTCCTAATTCTTTCCAATTCGTTACCATACTATTGAGCTTCAGCTTTGTTGTGTCCCATTTTTCTGTTTTTATAGAGCCTAATAGTGGTTTTTAGGACGCTTTGATTTAAAAATATGTATTATCCTTTTCCTCTTCTCACTTAAAAATGTCTTCAACACGTTGCGCATACAAAAAGAAACAAGAACAAGAAACAAGCATGATTTTTTTTTTTTTATACCATTTTTCCACTTTTCTTCTTTTTATTCTGTAATTTTTAGCTATAAAAATGAATCCTAGCCAAGTCTGTCCATTTTTCGTATGTGAACATGGATTTTGTTGAGCATAATTTGGACATAATACAATATCATATAAAGAAATGAATAAAGGAAGGGATGGGAAGAATGGTGATGCGTTTTGTATTGTTGTGTATTAAGAGCAATGGCTGTGGAACGTGACGCAATAAAAGCCATTGAAATTTTCAACAAATTCTTCGTTTAATTTTTGATAATGGTGGACATTTTTATTACGCATACGTCATGTGTCATTTTGTATGAGTTTTGATTTCAAAACTTTATCTTTCATAAGCTTTTCATTGTTGATAATCATAATCATAATGGTAATGGTGATGATGATGATGACAATGATAGTTAAAATGATATGATTATGTTTATTATTAAACATTAATATTAATTTTAATCAAAAATTGACTCTATTTTTTTTTTGTAATAGTTTCTGTAATCACAATACAAAGAAGAATAAAACATACGAGAGAATGACAGACAGGCAGATAGTGTGTGCAGATGAAAAATGTGTGCAAAGAAGAATAAAACAATTAAGTAAAATGTTTAATTAATGTATTAAATAATATACAAAAAGGGAAAATTTATTGATATAAAAACCGCTCTGGGCAATATATAATTTAATTTCATTATGTGCAGAACACACACGCATACAAACATTATTTATTTAAATATTGTAAAAACAAATGAAAACTTAAAATAAATAAATAAAAAAAAAAAACAAAGAAAAACAAATCATTGATTAATTTATCAAAGCTTAATTCATCTGTATGTTGGTTTTTTTTCTTTCTATTTGTTAATGGGCTTAATTTTTATTTCATTTTATTTTATTTGATTCAATTTCTTGTTTTTTATATATTTATTTATTTATTTATCTACGTTAAAATCATATTACTTAATTATTTTTATCGGAAAACACAGAAACAAAAAAATGCTTATAATTTGTTCATTAAGTAAATAATACGAGTATAAATAAAGAAATTAAAAATCATAATATACGGTTTGATAAATACTCTTCTTCCTTTTGAAGTGGAAACAATAAACAACATTGAATTTAATATTAAATGTATGTGGATGGGTCAAAGTTAAAGTTATTGAGTTTTAGTTTTAGTTAGTGAGGCCCAACTAAGAGTCATTAACAGAACAGAGACAGATTTATGTGTTCACAGCTTTTTACAACAACTCTGTGTATTTGTTAGATAAAGTTTAAACAGAAGACAGAATTATTAGTTCCATAGATACAATGATGCTTTCTTGTACGTATCGTGAAACAGATTAGAGTAAATAAAAGAATTTAGTTTTTTTTTTATAGAGAAGGAAAACATAATTCAGAAACAGAATTAGTGATAACAGATGCATTTAGATATTCATATGAAAGTATTTTCTGAGGACTGAAATAAATTTAGTTAAAACTGCATAAATATAAAGATCAGTTTTTCCTATTAAAACCTTTTTTAATAAAATTTGTACAAATGAAGTTTAGTAAATGTAGGAATGGGGATTAATTTATTTTTATTGAAACAGTATTTACAATTTGATGGTGATTTATTTAATTTATTTTTAACATTTATGTGGTTATTATTTAACTAAAGACTTAATGATCTTTTTTAAAACACAAAACATCACTCAGGCTCAGCTGCTTTCAAACTCAACTGCTGATCTCATTTTACACGTTCTCTTACACTTTCTCTCAACACATTCAACCGCCTTGAAACATTTTGGTGATGCTACCTTTTCCTATATAAATTGCAATGGTTTTCAATAAAATTCTTTCCATCAATATGCTTTAAAAAGCTTGTAAAGGTTTGCTTAGGGTAGCCGAAACAAGGTATATAAAAGAGCCCCATATATGGTCTAAAATAAGTGCCAAAAGGAATAAGAAGAAAACATCGATCTTTCAAGTCAAAAAGGAACAGCAGGAACATAAGCTAAGTCAGTGGGTTCAGTAAGAAATTTGAATTGGGAGCATGAAGGAATGATGACATTTTTATTAATTTAAAGAAAATAAAAATAAAGATGAGTGCATTCTTTTAGCAAGTGCTCTAAAAAGTGGCAACAACGGTCTTTTATACCATGTAAAATGCTGCCATTATTCAACGTTACACTAAATACTGGAAGACATTACAATGGTGGTAGTTTGGGTTACGTGTTATTTTTATGGTATATTAGCGTTCAAAAAATCAAAAATCATATCCTAAATTGATAAAGGGGTTTGCGAGTCCATTGAAAACACAAACACAACATTTCATACGAAAACGTATAATTCAACTCATATTTTCGTAAACTTATAAGTACGTTCAATTTCTTTTGTACTGAGTAGATCAGGTGTTCTCATGAACAATCAATTAAAAATGCTGAAAAGGTGAAAAAAATTAATATTGGGTTGGTGGGAATGTGACTTCCGATAATTTTTTTTTTTTTTTAATTTGCAGCTTGGACTGAAACCTCTGCAGTATTTTCAGGTTTGATTTGGATGCAGTGCCCCAAAGCTGTATACCGTAAGTCCATATCGGTGTCAGTATGGCCTTGTACAGTAACAGCTTATTTCGCAGGTTAAGCTTCGATTTTGTGCTGAGCAGCCAACTCATTCTTTGAAGTTTCAGGTCCAACTGTTTTCTTTTTGGTCGTAATGTGAGGTTTCCAGGTGAGGCGCCTGTACAGCCGGGTCGCTGTCGCTCACAAATAGAGCAGTGTCATCTACATATTTCGTCACTCAAGATCCTTTTATGAAGAAATGATCTGAGAACTAGGAAGAAGGCAACTGGGAGCATTTTTTCAACTTAAACAGCAAGCCGGGATGCCAGACTCTGTCAAAAGTTTGTCGGACATCTGAGAAAGCGACAGAGCAATACTCACCACGTTTGGAGAGTATTCCGAAAATGAGAATCATGTTTCAAGAATTTTGTTTCTTATAACAAAGCACCTTTATTTCATGAAATATTTTCCAATGTTATTGAAAACCTTTTGCCATTTGTCGAGTAAGACTATAATCCCGTCTTTATAGAAATTTTGGGTTTTTTGATCAAAAAACTGGCGCAATACCCTTTCGCAATCGTTTAGGGAATTCATTGTTACCCCATGAAGGTAATTATGCATGGAGCGAAATAAATGGTACATCAGCTGGTGCATTAGACACTTCCCTCAATTTTTGCCGAGTCATCAAAGTTGTGTGTGGCCTATCGTTGTCGTGGTGGAAGACTATGCACTTTCTGTTCACCAATTGCGGCCGTTTTTTCTTTAACGCTGCATTTAGTCTTGTTTGCTGTTGACAATAGAGTTTCGAATTTATCGTTTGGCCAGGTGGGAGCAACTCATAATCCACAGGACCTTTGCAATCCCACCAAATACCCAGCATTTGAAATAAAATAATTTTTTGTTTTCGTAATTTTACCTGTTATAAATTCACAATATTGACAACCCTCACATATCGCAGTTGACGCAACTCAATTGTCGAATCATAGCAGTGAGTAAAAAGTTGGGTTCTGGAGAACACAAGTTGAACTCTGTGTTATGAAGATGAGAACAACAACAGTGATAGTGATCAAATTGAGGAAGTTGTTGTAGCAGTCAGAACCTTGTGTTTTGGTTGAGTTTTCGATGAAGGCTGGTCACTCTACAGTAGCGTTGCCACATTTTTGCTCACTGTTTCTATCTTTTTGGTTATTCACGGTCAAGGGAATGTATGGAGCAATGGTCAGCTAGTTACGAGTATGCGCTCATATGTTTATACGGTTTATGGCATATACGAGGCACTGATACGTTTTCATGGGTACCCCTTTAATTAAGCCAGATATTCTTAAACAATTAATTAGTAGTTATCAACAAGATTTAGATTCATAGATTCTGCCAATATTTTTGTGACGAGTTCATTGTTTTTCTTGGCAAATAAATATTATGTGTTGTTTATGATTTCTTTTAATGCATATCACATTTTCCATTATATTAATGTAATAATGGTAAGTACAAACAGAAAAGTTTCCACATTTATTTAAAATTTAGACTTCATAAATAAATATTTGTTTTTTATGGTTGTTAAATACAAAACCAAAAGAATTTGTTGTCTTTTGAAGAAAGAAATGTAATAATAAAAAAGTTATGATTATGATTTTGTAGAAAAAGAAATGAAAAAGTTTTTCTTTATTTGTAACAGTTCATAAAACACAGTTATGAAGATACAATAGCAACGATAAAAATGTCATCAGCGTTTAGACATTTTAACAAACAAAAAAAAAGTAATTCAGTACATAATAATAACTTAGATGACACGAAAACTAAAATACCCTTCAAATTCGAAGTCGAAGAAGTGAATAATTTCACCATACAAACATTATAAACAAGGATAAGTTTTGATCTAAAGTTTTTGTGTAGTTTTGATGACGAGGAGTCTTATTTTTGAATGTGGGTTGTACCAATCTTTAAGTTTAAAAAAAAAATCAAAAATACAAAAACAGTTTCTCAAATTACTGAGGATGCTTTTGTAATTTATATTGAGTTCTTTTTTTCCAGCAATGCAGGGGAATTCGGTTACTCTTAGAGTTCTGCATCAAGATTTGCCTATTTTAAGTAGTTACGCTACTTTTTTTTTTAATATCTTCCACATATAGAGTTAGTTAAGGTGGACTTATAAACAATGAATATCATTAGTAGCAATCTGTGGGACCAACGAACGTGTTTGTTTGGCGTTCATTAAGTGACGTGGCTGTTTTCTTAATATTGTACATTTATCGATGACATCTGATGTATCGAAATAACTTATCAACTAAACCATCTGGTAACCGAAATAACTCACAGCTCATGACTGCTTCCATTAGTCATCTCCAATAATCAGACTTTAAAATAAATACTTGTGTACTGAAATGGCTCCTTACTAGGCCATCAAATGTTGGAAGAACCTCAAAACAGTCCTGCTTCAAGATTCTGTCCAATGAATCAAAAAACCAAAGTAAAAGTACTTACATTAATTCATTCACATTTAGTGTGTAGCGTAATGAAAACACAAAAAGACAAGCCCCATGAACCCATTCACGCATTCAGTCATATCCTTTATAATTTTTGTGTTGGTCCTTTGTTGATAAAGGTCCGTGTTAAAAATCAAAATCCATATAAAAATCAAAACAATACTAAAACTCAATCAAAATGTCAGACAGGATATGATGAACATCAAATTTTATACATATGTGTTCTTCTTACTTACTACACACACATATGTATGCACATACGAATATATATATATATAGGGTGTGCATTTGTATTCCGATTAGACTCATTGAAATAATGAATGGAAAGAAAACAAACAGGATCATGAACAGCAACTACTACAGTAACAAAAAAGTATCTCATATAACATGAATTGCTTGTCATTTGTTTGTTTGTTTCACATTTGCAAATAAATTTACATTTTTATCGAAAAAGTTTGTTTTTAGTTCTCGCTGTCATTGCTGCTGGTTACTGAAAAATGGGTTAGAGATACTACTATGTTATACCATGTAGTATAGTATAGAATCGAAAACAGTTTGAAGATGATGAGAGAAAGGAAATAAACACAAAATAGATAAACAAAATTGTATCTGTCGTTTTGAGATCATTATTACATAACCAACATAGTACTACTCAGATGTGAATCTGATACAGAACAATTTACGACTTTTAATAGCATCATCATTGACTCAATCATCGAATGTTTTATTCGCATGTCGCTCCTTTTACATAACATAAATTCCCTTTGTTTTTTGGTTTTTTATAATTCAAAGGATATTTGATTTTCCATTTGTTTTTTCTCCTTGTTATAAGTATTGTAATAGAACATGTTATTTGTTATTTATTTCGTTTCATTTCATTCCTTTCCATTTCATGGCATTGCATTGCATTTACTTCCTTTTTATAGTACAATATTTGCTTTGATTTGAAGTGAATTGTTTTTTGATGAAGCGTGTGAATTTTAAAGGAAACTCAATTTTAATAAAAATGTATTTATAACGAAAGTTAATGGATTTGTGAGATACTTTAATATTCAAGATATTTTCAATACAGAAAATTTTATTTTAATTTGTGAAAAATCATCTCTTGGATATTTCTATGACGAACAGTTCAGCACATTTGAGCTGCATGTATCATTGTAATTTTATTGTTCATTGGAATTTTTATCCTCCCAAAGCTTTAATTAGTTATATAATACTATAACTCTTATCATCGATAAACTAAACATCTAGATTGTTTTCTACTAGACAGATTTTAAGTGTATGGTACTTGTTGAGTAAAAGATCTTTTTCTATTAAAAACGAAGAAACACTAAATTCTATAATTGCGAAAAAAAAAATATAATCAACTTGAGCGATGTTCGAACCTGCGTTTTGCGAGCCGGGAGAATGGCACTCAACTACACACACTACCATTCAACTATGAAACGAGTCCGCTAAAACTAAATAGTATACTTCAGATTTATTGAATGTAACTCTCTGTTATTAAAGTTTCATGTGGAAGAATATAACTACTGATATTATAGCGCAGTACACAATATGAATTATAAATACTTAAACTAAATGGTTTTTTAAAATATCTTTACTCTTGGAACTTTCTTTTCAACTTTTCTTGTCTTTTAACCATAGAAGACTTATGGTTGATTTGTGTGTTCATTTCAATATTGTACAGCCAAAGTTTTTGAGGTACTTTTAATGTGACTATTCAGAGCGCAGCAGAGGTAGTAATAACAATAATAATTATTAAACATGATAAAACAAATGACAAAAAATGAATTTTCTATAACCTACCAGCTGGAACTTAAGCAAAGAGTAAAGTATCATGCTCAGCCTAGTTTGTACAGATTTGTAAAGGATAATCCTTACCAGAGATGGGTGATCTTAGAATATAAAAATGAGAAAAGGTGCGCTTTTCATGAGAGCAACTTGCTACAACGTCCAACTTTTAAGATTGACAATTATCATTGTCATACAATAACGAGTTAGTAGGGTAGGAGCTACATAAAGGTAGTCAGGTGGACCTAGGGGAGCTTAATGTTCTTTGAGAGAAATGTCGTATAACATCCAGTTCATAAGTTTGAAAAGTATATAAAGTAGAAAGATGATAAAGTGGCGTTCGATCGAGTCGATGTTCATTTCGTAAGTCTGCGTCTGATCTTGTCAGCGTGCAGTTTTCAAGTTAAGTCAGAACCTGACTTAAATGTTTCTTTGTCGTATATAAGACGATACCAGTCATTAACAGAACAGCAAAACATCAGCCGAGTTATGTTGTGTTATATAACAAAGCACAACAAGATTCGGTTCATTTAAATCTTCATTAAATAATTTTCTTCTGTTAATACTAACAATGTGTAAAGTGCGATGTTTGGTGTAACACCAAAGCGAACAAACATGATTTTGTGTCTAGTGGAAACTACAGTACATTTTTTTTAGCTGAAAGTACCTGCAACAAAGGAAATAAAACAGAACACTAGGTCTGCGTTACCTTATGAGTGGTTGTCAATAAATACTCGTTATTGGAAACACGTTTCGTTGTCGATAATTTCATAGTTTCTTATGGTGCAATCAATACCGCATAGGTCAAAACAAAAAAAGAAAAACAAACAAGAAACCATGATCCATTGCTTATGTTGACAATACTGTTTTGTTTTGTAGACATAATGTATGCTGAGACAGCAAATCTGGATACAGTAAGACAACAACAATTTTGAGTGCTTACTCAATTCAAATTGGTAAAATTGCTTAATTAAATTTTGTTTTTTGTTTTGTCAACACACACCAAATGAAACAACGAAATTTAACGCTTTATTGTGTTTCATTGTGTTCCGCTTAGTGAGTGTTGTAACAGACCAAGTTTCATTGTTCTATCAATCAAAAACGTTTTTACAAGATATTAAGCGAAAATACCAGGATTAATAGGATAAACATATTTTTATAAAATTAACTTACATCCAACTTTCTCTAGGTGACAAGAACTCAACAACTTAAATCGCTTAAGAACTAAAACTAAGAAGAAGTAAAAGTTGTTATCACTTTGTGATATGATGAAAGTGTCTAACGATGACCGAATATCTAAATGTGATTCCTAGAAAGGTGATGCAACTCCAATGATGAGTCTAAATATACTAATATGACTACAGAAAAGAGTCTAAGCATAAACAAATTTAACAGCGAATTAGAATCCAAAGAACAGCCAATTTCTATCCTAGCACGGTAACCAAAATATTTTGAATGTGAGCTTAGTATTTAACTAAACTTTTTGACTTGGTATCGTAGTGCTACCTTGTGTATACTAGCTTCCTTAATCAACAGGAATTTCAACTTTGGAATCCTTATTTTATATTTACCATTTGAAGCATCTTTTAAATTATGGATATTACATAAATCGTATTGGATTCCTTGTCAATAAATGTTGAATTACACAAATTACAATAGATATTGGGTTCCCCAGAATCAAATAAAACCGAAACTTCGGTCATAAAAATAGATTTCACTTGTGTTTATTAGAATCCTTTTTTTATTCCTTATTTTTCATAATGAAACCAAAAACAACAACAACAATCACATTTACATACATTTCTACCTGTCAGAGGACAAAACTTTTTGGCTTTTCATGCGTGTGAATGCTTCAAACTCATCAACAAAACTTATGCACACACAAATATACACACACATATATACAGATTTTACAACCACCCAAATAATTTATGATCTCGAAAAAAGTAAGGAAAGAAGACATGGAATGGAAACTCCTAATAGAATATGCTTTGGCTTATAACAGTTTTTGGTTGTCCTTGCATACACACAAAAGGAACTATGTTAGGAACAACACTTCCTATGTTTTATGTGTTGTTATGTTGTTACTCTTAGCCACTTTTGTTCTCGAATTTTACCATTTTTTTTTGTTTTATTTCGTATTTTGGATATCCCTTTAGTTGTGTGTCGTGTTGAGTCGTAAATTTGATGGACACGCCTATGGAATTTGTTTGAAAGGCAAAGTTAATTTTTGACAGTTGCTGAAAATGTCGGCACAAAACTAGTAAAACCCAAACCAAGCCAAGCCAAATGAAAAGAAAAGCAAAACAAAACAAAGCAAAGCAAACTTGAATAAAATAGTGTAAAGAATGATTGAAAGGGAAGTGCAAAGAGAGATGCTAAACAAATCCTTGCATGTAACGTGTATCGTCCTGGTAACTTGGCACCTCAAGTGGCGCTTGGGTGTGTAGGCGGATCTATGGGGCGGCAGTGACAGTTAAAGCCGGCTTAGGGTAACAACAAAAAGCTGTTAAATTTCATGTCAAAACGCGAGATTTCATTGTGTTTTCCTTTTTGCTGTTTCCCTTCTCTTCTATTTTTCTCTGTTTTATTGTAAGCAAAATAGAGGAGATTTTTGGCAAATAGTTGATGGCATATGATTTCAGACTACTGACAACACAGCAACGCATTCATTTTTATGATTTTATGTATAACAATTTAGAAGTTAAACTTTACGATAGGCAAACGGAAACTGTAAAGCGGCCTAAGTCCTTTACAAATCATGTGTATTTGTGTGTCTTTTAACTAATCGATGATTCTTCTCTATATCTCTGGATATACTAGATGATCCTATTGTTGTTGCTGTTACATTTTTTCCTCTTCATTTTGTATTGAAGCATGCCTTTTTTTGTGTGCACGCTCTAAAGATATTAAAAACACTCATGCATGCATAATCCTTTCTAAGTCATGCATGGAAATACGCATGCAAGAGAATCTGGAGCAGGAAAACCTGAAAGCAAAAGTCGATAAGCCAAAGAACGAACGAACATATGAATGTTTGTACTATGATGGTATAGTGTATGAAGCACGGAAGGAGCAGAAAATGACGAATGCAGAAGCGAGAAGATGAGTAAAAGACAGAATGGAAAGTAAGGGAAAAAAATGAAATGAACACGAAATGGCTCAGAAGGACGTGTGTTGGCTTAAGTACGGAAAAGTGTGTGTTGTACTACAAGTTGAAGTTGCAATGAAGCAGGAAGCATAAAAAAATATAGTAGAATGGAGGAGTGTGGTGTGGGTTGTAAAACTTGTGTAGTTCTTAACTCTTCTGTGTTTTGTTTTCCATTTTTTTTGTTTTGTGCTGTGGTGTGTTTTTTCGATTGGTAGGTGGAAGACATCAGAATAATCAACACAATTTGCAATGAAAAGGACGAAGGAAAATGCCTGAAAGCATCTGTATGCAACTTTTTCATATGCATGAGTGTCTGTCAGTCTGCCTGTCTGTGCGTATGAGTAATGTCGATAACACGTTTCTATATAAGAAGCTCTCAAGCGCGCACACACACACTCCGGGTTTTACTTGATAACGCCAGCTTTATAGTTACTTCTTTGCTCCTTCCTTGTCTTCATTATTTCATCGTTTCTTAGTTAGGAAACAATTTTAGTTACATATTTTCTTTCCCTTTTTTTGTTGAGCAGTTTCTTTACGGCTTTGGTGCGCTGAGCTACGCGACTTTTTATTTTGTTCATTTTTTAACTTAAACTACTGTCGCTTTTTTCTTATTTCTTTATCTTACCATGCCCCTTTTATCATCTCATCTACTCCAGTTTGCTTCATTTTGTTGTTTTCACTAGTTTGAGCCGTCGTTGCTTTGGGACAACGTGGTGTATAAGTTATTGACTCCTTCGGCTTACGAGTTCGAGCGCACGTTCTTTCTTTATTTGTTGTGCACATCTTAAATATTTTTGTTACTTGCTGTGACTACCCTCCCTGAATTTTTGCTGGAATCACCCAATTTGCTGCTCTTCCTTATTCGATCCCATTGCAAATTTTGTTTGCTATCATTTTCCTTATACAAGTATTGTGAATGCATTTTTTTTCGTGACTTCTTTTTCATCTTCATTTGTTAACTTTTACATTATATCTTTTTCATTTTCTTTTCTTTCTTTATATTGTATCCTTTTTCATCTTCTTCATTTTATTCTTATGCTTTTCACTAGTGTGAATTTAAATTAAAACTTCGGCACTTTGCATTTATCCTTGACTTTATGACTTTCAAGTTATCCTATCAAGTACCAAAGCGCACTTAATTCTCTTTATTTTTTAAAGCTTTCACCCACACCCACACCCTTACTCTTACCACTTTCTATTCATATATGTAGTATATATCATAGATACGCGCCTCTATATACTATATTGTTGGCTTTGTTGTATGGATGTGTGTGTGTGTTAGTGTGTATGTTTTTGGTCTTTGTGGACTTTGTGGTTGTAAAAATGAAGACACTTAAAACTTCTTCTATAGTTCTTTTGAAATTGAGTTTGTTTAGTTTGTTCACTCGCTCGTTCGCTTCATTCATTCTTTTTTATATAATTTTTTTTCTTAGTCTTTACATTGTTGTAAAAAAAAAATTGCACTCTTTAATTCATCGCTAAGTCAATTATCTCATAAACCAAAAATTTCAACTTAATAAGAAAAGAAGAAGAATTTAACTTTTGTTTAAAAAGTTGACGATCGATTAAATTTCAATTAATTTAAAATAAAAGAAAGGAAAGAAGATCCTTGGTACAATTAAAATTCATAGAAATTATATTTCCCTTATAATTTGTATGTTGATTCAAAACTAAAAGCTGAAAAAGAAGAAATGAACAGTTCAGTTGCGAAGAGAGACATCAATGATCTTGTACAGAGAAAAAAAATAAAATTAAAAAATATTCTGTAAGAAGAAATTTAAAAATATTGTCAGATTTCGAAAATAGTGTCTCAACATCCAATATCCGTAGTGATAATAGTTAATATATATATATATAATTGTAAGCCTTTTCGTATTTGTACTCGCTAATCTCAGAAACCGCTTAACCTATTTGAATGCGGTTTTGACTGATGTATTGTAGCTAACTTCGTGTAACATTTAGCGTTATCGAAAATATCGAAATCTACCTATTAAATCAAAAGATATTTATGTTTTTAATTCTGTTGCCTACTTTTTGGCTGATTTTCGATTGTTATCCTCTTTAGCTGCGGGGCAACATTACAGATCTGATAATTAGGGAAAAATATAACAAATATTAGAAACATATGTATTTCGAATATAACGCGTTCGAAGTCGGGGGCACATATTGATTACAAAATTATGTTAAAATATAAAATATATGGACGACCTTCGTTTTTTTATGAGCATTGTACTTTGTAAGTGATTATTGCTTGGATAGTTTCAAGCTACTTAACAGGACATTGTAGAGTTTTGAAACACTTACATGCGAATTAGTCTCAATGATCAATGCAGATGATGATATAAAATAAATTAAAAGTGAAAAAAAATAGTTTCTCTGAAAAGAAGAAAATAATCTAAAACAAAGCACAACCTATAATTTTATTACATGACAATAAAAGCTTGTCGCGATAATATGTATCTTTTGAATTTAATTCAAAGCATAAAGAGTATTTTTCTTCAAAAGAAATTTATACACAAAAAACTTGAGATAACGTATCAAGGAGTATGTCAGGCTTCCTTTAGAATTTGGAAGCGATCTTGTTGCCAATACAAGCCCTATTGGAAACAACGAGACAGAACTTCTTAAGGACAAGTGTAATCAAATTGAATATTTATCTTCAGGTTAGGTGAAACTTGAGATAAAAATCCACATTTAGTAGATAAAAATCCACATTTGCTTGGCATTGTATTTTTTGCATGCCAAAAATGTTGGTGAAAGCAGAAAACAGTAAAGCCTCACTAATAATGCAGTGAAATGTTGAAAACCAGTTCTCATATTCGGTGGATTTTCCAAAAAAATGTTTATTCATATTGTATTGTCACCGGAACTTAGGTTGTAAGCAAAATTTCAGTTCAAGCGGATGTCAAGAAGTGGTTCTAATTCAGCTTGCAAGATTGGACCTTCATATACAAACTTTCATAGTAAGCTAAATAAAAGCTAGTAAAAGAGGAAACAGTAAAACATTCACTATATCAAAATAGAATCGTCAGATTTCCGTTTATAGAAACGAAGCTGTTAGACCGAAGACAATTCAATGTTCTCAGTAGCGCAGTGGTATGGCTGGCATGTCCGAATGCGTGGGTTCGAATCCGATATAAGCGGTGGACTTCGGACAATAGAAATTTGGCTTGCCCCACATTTTTATGTAAGTAGTGAGATGACTAGTACTTGTTATCTACCTTATTTTTAAGCTTTAAGCAAATTATCTACATCATTATTATGTTTTACAATAGAACCTTTTCACTTAAATTTTTTTATTTTATTTATTTCATGGACATCATTCTTGGAAAAATGGCTACATTTCAAGGAACGTAAATGACAGGCCAAAAGTATGACTTTTCTTGCTTTGGCAGTATCGTATCGTATCGTATCATTTATTTGCATTTACACGTATATCGCAACAAGGCAAAGAACTTGATTTTTAAATAGTTTTGTATTTGATATATTAAGTCACCACTGGCTGATCTGGTTTGTGCCTTGAGTACAGAATCTTACATTATTGAACAAATTTTGAGAAACATTGAAGATACACAAAGGTATCAATCGAAAATCCATAGAACTAACAAGTGGTGCATGGTATATCAAAGATGAATTTATCCACAAAGACCTGCATGTATTGCCAGGAAAAGAAGAGTGATTAAGCTCTAAAGCAACTATGCGGATGAACATAAAACCCAACATATTAATCTTCTTCGTATATGCAACTTATCTCGCCTGCTTTGTAACGCTCTTTTGCACCGTCTTGTGGAAAAGACTTATAATATGTACAGTTAGAATTGAAACTATAAATATCAATATTAGGAGATACAATAAATAAACTACATAATAAAATATATTATTGACAATTTTAAGTTAAAAGAATTATTGACCTATAATTTATTGTGATTAAAAGTTTTAAAAAAAAATGCAATTGTGCTAATGCCAACATTTTTGAGGAAGACACTATTTTGTGTCAATGCTTTTTTTTTCCTGCAATTGCTTCCGGGTGCTTTTTTATATCAATTTATGTATCAATATGAGTCAATGCATAAATTATTTGTTTGTGGAAATGTAAATTTAATACTTTTAAATTCTAAATTGAGTTTTATACTATTTCTCCTTGATTAGCATAAACAGCCTTTTTTGTTAATTATTGCATTGCTGAATCATGAAGCTGTTTGAATATTAGAAAAGAAGAATGCTGTTTTTTTTAGCAGATAAAAAGAGAGTCTGTATAAAATTGTGTCCAATCTCCGCTACTGCGGCTGTCACAAGTCTATCTGAATTGTTTATTACTTAATGGTTTAAAACTTAGAATTGTTTAGAACTTTATTACAGTCCTGCTCACTAAACCAACTCTGAAGTTTTTTCTTTTAAAGTTTTTAAGAATACAACAAAAAAAAAAATAATATGTGTTGCAAGTAAATATAATGTATTAAATGTCTGAACAGGGCATAGAAAATACCACAAACACGCGTTCAACGTCACGGGTTTTCTCCATCTAAGCAAAACATAAAATAAACATATGTGTTTGTATCTTATATACAATATACATTTGTTTATGTGTGTGTTTATGAATTCTTGTTTTGCCTTTTTTTATTTTCATTTCTTATGCGACTCTTTGCGTTAAGCAAATTATTTACATTTTTCTTTTTTAACCACAAGCAAACGCGCGCTAAAATGTAAAATGTTCATTTGAATATTTTATAAATTTTTCATTCGTGTGCTCGCTCACAACAAAAATACCGAAAAAAAGAACACAACAAATTTAACTGAAATAAATATATATAAATGTTATGTGCACATACTCGTATATGGGTTATTTTTCACACATTCTTTGCTGAGAACTTTCAGAAGGTGAAACAAGGCATCCATGTCCATGCGTCATTTCTTCATGTACGTACGAGTATGTGATGTTATGTTTATTTCTTATTTCTTGTTTTTATGTTTTGCAAAAAAATTATACATTTAAATGTTTTTGCAAACGTTTATTTATTGTATTTATAGTAAAGAGAAAAAAAGAGGCGTTACGTATACGCAACGTATGTCCGCAATTTGTGCACGCTTAAGGTGTGACTTGTTACTTTTCTCCTCCAAAACATTTCTCACTTGCGACCCTACTACTTCCTTATTTCATTTTATTTCGTATGGGTTTGATATTGTTTTATGAATGCAGAAAATGCTTCATTTTGAGTTTTTCACATATTTTCCCTAACAAACACACCATCATCATCTACTAATATTGTTCTTGTGGTTGTTTTTTATTTGCTTAAGCACTTTGTAACATGGGAGTAGGGGTAACTCTGGTAAATTATATTTATTTTTCACATTTTTTCCATTCATAACCCAAGGGTGACGAAAACAAAAGGATGTCAAATATTTTGCTAAGGAAATTATATTTAAATATAAATTTGCATGTGAAGTTTATTTTAAAAATTTCTATAGCAACAGGAACAGAACAGAAAGGAAGAGGGGTGAATTTGTGTGTCAAGTAGGCTAACACCTTTCAACTTAGTTGGTATCTTTTCTATATAATTTTGCATCCAATTTAAAGCCATTAAAATAAAATATATGGTATGGTTTTTAGGAGTCATGAGAGATGAACTAAAACAAAGCACTACTACCATCACAGACATGGAAAGGGTTAGAGATAACAACAACAGCAGCAGAAGAAGAAATCAATTTCCTTTGTGCAAATAAAAAGAATGAGAAACAAAGAAGTATAAAAACAAAAAAAAAGGATGTTAAAAACCAAAAACGCAAGCCAAAGTTACTTTTGGTTAAAGACAAAGAGCGATCGAGTGAGCATCATCAAACCTGAAAGTTTGCTCAACTTTCACCTTCGATGGGGTAAAGAAAAGCAAAAAACTAAAATTCAATGAAAATGAAAGTCAATAAAAATGTTTTTCATTCATTTTTTCTTCGCATTTCTTCTCATTTCGTTTCGTTTCCTTTCTTTTCCCTTTTTTTTTTCTTTTAAGCTTTTTACAGCGTGGCGGCAGCACATCAAACTGAATTCATTCATGTTATCAATTTGAAAGTATATGCCAAACTTCAGCAGTTCACAAGGAAACATTAGAGATTTTGCTTTGGCAGATCGAAGAGATGCTACTGAATCAATTTTCGTCTGCTTGATTAGTTTGCCAAGGACTCACTGACTGCTTGACTGAGTGAGTGAGTGAGTGAGTGAATGACTTTTTCTTAAACTAACTTTCAACTTTCGCTTTAACTGAAAGAGTTCACATTTTCTTTTATTCTGAGTCCTCATTGCTTATCATTTTACCTTCAGGCAATTGGTGGCGGCGGCGGCACGTTTCAAACATATTTCCTTACTTTGAATGGATGAAAATATTTGTATTTGTATTTTCTTGAATAAAAAATAAGAGAAAAACACATGCAAAGATGAGACAAAAGTTTTATTCGTTTATCTGCCAAGGACATGCGGCAGGATGCGTGGAAGGATGTGTGCATGAAACTTTCATGTCTCAGCGAAAGGACATCAAGACAAGCGAAAGGAAATAAAATAAAAATAATACAAATTGAGCATTTTACCTTGTTAGAAATTCTTCTTTTTTTATACATAAAACTTTTGCTATTTACTTCGTTCTTCCTTCGCCTCTTCCTTTTTTTTATACAATATATTATTTAAAAAAAAACACAAAACACAAGAAAATGAAATAAAATAAAATAAAATTGTTACAAGTGGCACGCAACTTTCGCTTATGTTGTTTTACATAGATAAGTTTTTGGTCTTCTTGTTGTTTTCCTAGTATCTTTGTAGCAAGGAAATTTTCATTCATTTCGACAACTTTACCGCATTCAAATGAGTGAAATAAGCAAAATGAAGAAATGCAAAAAGGACAAATCCTATGACTGTCTGACTGCCTGCCTTCTTTACAAATGACTTACATTTCTTATTGTTGTTTCAGACCAAAAGCTGTGCCTTTGCCTCAGTCTCAGCCTCTTTGACAGTTCTATGTCATCACCATCGAGAGCATTCAACAATTCATGTAAATTGCTTAATTTATTAGACTTTTTTACGGTTTTTGTAGCGCTTCAACGCAGCCTTGAATGAGTTTTAGTTTCCTTTCCTCTCTTGTAGCATTCATCTTAAGCTGCTGGTACTGACGGTACACGATGGTTACTTTTCCCTTACTGGTTTGTTTCTTTCTTTTTCTTAGCAACTTTCTCTCTTCTGTCATTTCACTGTGTAAATGACTGAGTTTCTTTCTTTTTTTGCTATTTCCATTTGTTGTTTTTGTTTATTGTTTAGCAGCTTAAGTATTTTGTTTTGATTTCTTTTGTTGTTTTTACAATTTTCTTAATTTTTCTTGACTTGTTTTCCTGTTTCTTCTCTTGTTATTTGTTGATTTCTTTGCTTTACTTTCTTTCAACTTATTTCAATTTTAACATTGGTTTTTTGTTTTGCTTTTAATTTTGTATTGCGACATTAAATCGTTTGGCTGCAAAAAGTTTTCGTAAATTGTCTTTTTATACTCTTCACACCCATCACTTTAATTTCATGGCTAAAGTACCTTTAAACAATTTGGAAAAAATTCAAGACTACGCTAAATCAATTGGTCAATGTTTAGTTTAAGATATCTTTTGTTTAAATCATCATCATCAACGATAGATATTTTGCAATCAGTATTGATATTATTTGTAATATCTTTGCTATTTTTGCTGATAATACAGCAAGCAATTTGTAATACCACTTGCAAGTTGCACTCAATTTAACAACTTGAAAAATTAAATTTCATGTAAGTAAGACAAAATTTACTTCACCATAAAGCGCAAGGCCTGTTATTTTCCAATTACATATTTGGTAATGGACACTACCTGTGTTCCATGGGAAAGACACTTGAAATACCTGGGCATACTAGAAGTTAACATTTCGCAGACACAGTTGGAAAAATAAATAAAACAACACCCATCCTTTACCCTTACATCAACAAAAAACCCTTTTATCTGCTCATAACAAAATGGTGAATTTCGAAACAATTATTACACCGATTATCCTGTATGGCTCTGTAGTCTGGAGAGACTGCGGAAAGTCACACGTACAAAAATTATAATTTGCACAAAAAAAATGTCTTAAAAATTAAATTGAATCTTCCATACCATTTCTCTACTGCTTGTCTGCGAAAATTAACAAAAGCTTATCATGTTAAGGAGCAAATATCCAATGTTCAAAACATTAATCTTACGCTCATCCTTGCGTACGACTGATTCTTTAAGCCCTAATTTCTGATTAGTACTATCTAGAATTGGTCTATAACCTTATTTTGTATGTAATTTCTAATTTCTTTCTTCTTCCTTATTATAAAATTATATTAAAGTATAAAATATTTTAAATTAGTATTTTTATCAGAGATGTGCAGTGAACATCATAATGATGTTTATGAAGGCTTGGAAAAAAATAAGCCTAAGCAAGCCAAGCATGAACGTAGAGAACACCAAGCCTGCTTGAGCTTGTGTATTGTTTAGCTTGTCTTGATGTTGTTACGCTTGGTAGTCTTGATGTATGTTTGTAGTACATTACTTTATTGTTTCTATTATTTATTTTTTTTTTTTTTGTTTTTTTAATAGCAACAATAACACATACCAATGCAACTATAGCATCTACAAAAGATAAAAACCTCACTTCTGTTATTTTGTTCTTGTTTTAATGTGAAAATGTGAAGTACTATAAACATACAGCAAGCCTATCAAGCCTACCAACCCAAGCCTAAGCAAGCCAAGCAAAACAATACACAAGCTCAAACAGGCTCGGTGTTCCGTGCGTACGTTTTTCAGTTGAAAGTTTATTGTCAAAAGCAAAACAATGAACTCTCTTCTTTTATAAATAACTAAGTAATTTAATATTTGTGAGATTAAATGAATAATAATAAAATTAGAGAAGAGTAGAATAGTAGAATAGTCATTGAGCCTTCAATTGAAGCAAAGTTACGGCATCTACTATAATTACAGATACTCCAAGAATCTTGTATTCATTAAGAAATTTAAAAGTTTCTTAGGTAATTTATTGCAAATTTTTTCGGTTCCACATACTGCTTGTTCAGGTACTGTTGTCTAGTACAGAAGTCATTGACTGTTTGCATCAGAGTTGTTTCCAATATGACAACAAATAAATAAAGGTACCAGTTGGCATAACTTAATTGCATCAATTTTTACTTAGCAATCTCGTCATTATGAAAACTGGCTGGCTTTTGAACACAAGTATAAAAATAAACCATTTTTACACGGCTACGAATTGTGCATAGCGTCATTACCCACACACATCTTTTAAATGGGGAAATGCTCTTTCCCTGTTATCCATGTGGTCAAGAAAATAAAGGTTTTGGACAGTTAGACTCAATTACAAAGTAGCAGAAATACCCTTTTCCAAGCCGTCATCATTCCTCTTTCCCATTACAAAATCAAACATTGGAAAAATATACTCTTTCCTAAAAACTGGTCACTTCTTAGATTTAATATAACTATTTAATTTCAAAAAGAGCCGAAGCCCATAGTTGCTGATGCTCTGAATTATATATTAGCTAAAGTATTATTATAGTTTTTTTATGTAAATATATTATAATTAGTTTTAATATAATAAATAAATGAATATAATTTTTTCCTTAAAAGCCTCATTTGTGTTTTAGACATCTGGCTGATAACAATTTCTTTGAATTCAAAATTTGGCCATTAGTTTTTCAATCAAATTAAATTAATTTAATTTAAATCATTTAATTATTCTCCATTGAGTTCCTTAAAATCAAAACTATTCAACTTGAAGCACAGAAAATCATTGTTTTAATTTACTCATAGGTCAATTGAATTTTCTTTATTTTCTTTATTTACTGTCATTTGTATTAACTTGCATTTGCTTTGGTTTCCACTCATTAAAGAAACTCTCCCTTATTTGGGAAAAGCATATAGCAAATATTTTAACCCAAATAGTCTTTAAGAATTGAATTAGATTTCTAGGTTTTATTTTTTTTTTTTTTCAGTTTCTTTTTTGTTTCGTTTAAAGCTCATATATCATTATTAGTTTGCAGTTGGTAATTTGTCATATTCGCTTTGCTTCAAGTTGTCAACGCTAAGTGCAACATGTCGTTTGTGTAATTTACTATTTTGCTCGCAACATGGTGCACTAAATGCGTGACACGACAACAATTAAACTACACACACAATTCTAAGTTCTTATGTGGCTTCGGATGCACATAGCGTATACTTAACTAATTGCAAGCTTTGTTTAATAATAGTACGTATACGACAACTATGACTTCAATTCTTTAGACTTTTGTGTCAGAGAGTGTAGCATTAAAAAAAAGAAATAGATTGTAGATTGAATTGATGAATTGCTATAAGAATACCATACTATAGTGAACATGGAGAATTTGTAGTCATTTTGTAAATGGTTTCCCAAATGCATATACTCCTTCTTCTCCATATTATAATATATGACTTGCACTTACCATACTTTGGTTGACTGCGTATGCTCTCGAAGTAAATAAAGCTCAACTGTGTTCTACTTATACGTACAAGTATATATGAAACATAACAGTATGAAAAGAACATAAACCATGAAGTAGGTTATAAGTTTCTTCTTTTACATTTTTGTAAAACTTAAAACTTGTATGGCATTCAATGCAATTGAAATCGACAAACACAAAAGAACGTTGACGATGAACCCAAGTCAACGAAGTCAACCCAACTCAACTTAACTCAAGTCTATTGAAATTCAATCGTATTCAATAGAATTCAATGCAATGATAATGTAACATAATACAACTGTCACAACTTGTCTGATTTTCCATATGCAAATATCAGTCAAAATAAATTAAATGTTTTACATACCTTAAAGCGAACTCAAGCAGGAAAAGTTAATGGTTGGTTTGAATGAAACACTTTAAATGATAATCAATCATAGATTACAGAAAGATCTTTCATTTCATATTTAATTATTATAAACACATTTTCTTTTGATTAAGTTTTTTGATTTTATTTTTGAAAAATTATTTCAATTTCAATTCGTTTACAATTCTCGAATCTTGTTTGATCCTTATTGTTTTTAATTGAAGGTTTATTTTTTTGAATTTAATTCACTACACTGCACTGGTCTGAGAACTGAACTCAACTCAATTCAACTGAACTGAACTGAATTGAACTTAACTGGACAGGATTGGACTTTGGTACACCTGCGCCTTCATTAAACCGTTTTTGGCAACTGATGAAACGCATCGCGAACGCGCTTCACCAAAGCCCAGCGTCATTGAGGCAACGTCAATGAGGCAACGAGTGACGCCAAGAATATGAAATAGCATAACAAAAACAACAATAAAAACAGCAATAATGGCAAACAACAACAACAAAGAAGAAGTGCAACGAATGTTTCTTCGCATCTTCGCTTATATGCGAAAATATTTCGAATTTCAATTCGTTTGCTCGTTAGTTACTACGCTCGTTTCCTTGCTCACTCAATCAGTTACTCAGGCACTCGTTCAGATACTATTACTCAGTCACTCGTGTGTTTTTTGCTCGTTTCGAAGATGCTAAGCTTCGTTTGATATGCTTTTGCTTACACTCCATTAATAGATACCATATTCGAATTAAGAGAGAGTTTGTTAAAGAGTTTGAATCACACATACGCCATGCTGTACACTCTTTATTTGTGAATCTAAAGTATAACAGTTTGTGAAACTGTTGAATTACATTGACTGTTACAATAACATTACTATTTTTGTTATTCCTACAGTTGTTGTTGTTGTTGTTGATGATTTTGTTGTAAGTGCTGTGTGTGTTGTGTTGAAAATATGAAAGAAACTGTGTCATTAGGTGCATTTGTTTTTCATGTTGTTGCATGCAAGCGCGCGCCTGCAACATGACACCACACCTCATTCACTCTTTATAGTTATTACATCTAGTATCTGTATCTGTATCTTTTATGTTATCTCAGTTACTCTTTTTTCACATGTTGTTGTTGTACATTTTACTGTTTACCTCCCCTCCCAGATACTTTAAGTCTTGGTTTATTTTCATTTCAGCGAGTTGTAGTTGTTGCTCATCATTTCTCAACTAAATGCCAACAATTATGTTCTATCTTCTTTAACCATCTACTACAAGTATCTATGAACAAATGAATGAAAGTGTACGAGTATGAGTGTGACCATGTATGAGACTCATTAGTTGAAATTTAAGTGTATGATGTGTGCCCAATGCTATACTATTATTCTTTGTTTTTGTTGCTGTTATTGTCGTAGTCACATAACTTTCTGAATGGCGACGTTAATGATGTAAGCGATCTAAGTCAAGTGATGACAACATTCCTGACATGTTTTCTTTCTCTTCTCTTCTCTACTATACTATTCCTCTTACATTCCGCAAGAAGAAGAAGGAGAAAAACGTTTTGGTGTGATTTTTAATTAGCATAAAGTGTGCATGCATCCACACCACTCAAGTGTCAAAGAAGGTGAAGAAAGAAGATAAGCAGTAAGAAGATTTAAGCAAAAGCCTTGCACTTTACTTAGAGCAACAAAATGGTTAAACAACCAACACATATTCAAAATATAACTACTCATAAATGCAACAAAGGAAGATCATGTTGCAACAGCAACTAATCATGCTGACATAAGGAAATCACATATGTTTTTAATGAATGTCAAAAGAAAGGATATCAGCAAGCAAAAAGAAGAAAAAGTGCCTTTAGCTAAACAACTAATTTAATCTGCCTCATCTGAATGACTAAATAAGAGAGACTCACACTCACTCACCTAAGCTCATCTAACATATTTTCTTTACATCAACCACTGCCTACTACTTCATCGTTATCCTTTAGTTTTGTGCTAGCAATGTTGTAATTACAACAGCAAAAGGATACTAAACTAAACTGAACTAAACAGAACAGAATAGAACAAAAAAAGACAGTCAAAATGTGGAAAATGATGCGCACGTGACATCCTGACTGGTGATTCCTCATTCTGGTGTTTAGGTTGTTTTAACTTGGTGACTTTTTAGACGTGGAAAAAATCATTTTATAACAACAAACAAAACTACAGATGCTTAAAGAGAAGTAGCAAGGAAGTGAAGTGGGATGTTCTGTTCAGCTAAGTTTAGTTCAGTTGAGTTGCGATGAGTTCAGTTCCAGTTAAGGTTTGTGTTTGGTGAAAATGAGCACAAAACTGGGAAGAAGGCAACGTCAAAGAAGAAACAACGACTAAAAATAGTCAAAACGTCAAAGTGCAAAAAGTCACCAGAGCACACCAGAGTAAGAGGAGCAACAACAAAACATGAGAGGAGAACGAGAGGCTCATGGAAAAAGGAACACTAAGCAGAACCCATGTGCTTGGTTGGGCCTTAGTTCCTCTTGCCATGGCTTTCATTGTACTATTTGCTGGTAACCCATTTCTTCTTTCTTGTTCTCCATATTTGCTTGTTTTTTTTTTCATTATAAAAATTATGAGTTACAATCACACACAAACACTCTCTCTCTCCATACTCCATACATAGAAAGTGTTGTAGTACAAAGAAGGCTCAGACACAGCCACACTCCATTTTGATTGTTTTATTTTTAAAATGCGACCATTTTGCTGTTCTTCCTTCTACTCCGTTTTCATCATCATCACATTGCTTGTTGTTTTTCTTTTTTATTTTATTTTATTTTCATTTTTTTCTGATTATTTGCACATTTCGCATAAAAAATTCAAGCTTGTGAAAATTGCTTCGTAACGAAACGGAAACGCGCCACGTTAAAGAAAATTAGTCGAGCTTGCGCGCGCGTCGGAAAATAATAAAAACTGAAGTGTAAATTTACTTCCTTAGCCAACTCACTCAGTCGCCCTCAGTCACAGTCAGTCCATGTGTCGCTCAGTCTATCTGACTTTGTCGCTATGAAATTGTTGTAGTTGCCAGGTGAAAGTGAGTGCAACATGAAACTAAGGTGGTGGTGGTGATGGTGCTGATGTTGGGAACGGAAGTTGATTTGACCAAGTGAATGTGTTGGGTGGAGTTTAGTAAGTTGCGCCAGCAGAAGTCACAACAATAAAAGAGCTAAAACCGGCAGCAGCAATTTTGACTTAGATTTGCTTTAGCCACACACATACACCGTTATACACATTCATACAGTTTTCTAATTAAGCGTACGTGCGGCTGTCAGTTCGCATTAGCAATGAAAGAAGAAAGGAAGGTATCAAAGGTGAGGCAAAGATGGCAAGAAAGAAAGAAAGAAAGAATTTCTAGTTTGTTAAATCACTAAGAAGAAAAGAAGCCAGCAAGTGAACAAAATCAACTGACTGCATGAATGAAAGAATGAAATAAATGAAAGAACATAAAATGAATGAGTGAGTGAGTGAATGAGTGAATGAAGGAATGAATGAATTCATATATGAGTAGCTACTATGATTGTGTGTGTTTGTATGTCGTTGACAATAGTTTTAATTGAAAAACGTGAACATGCGAGTGCATTTCTTCTCATTTCTTCGGTTCCATTTTTCCTGCTTTCATTCTTTGAACAAAAATTATGTTTAACAGTAAATTTGCTAAGCGCAGCAGAAAACTTCTATAAATATGTGAGTCTTTTCCTGTGCTCCTGTGTGTGTGTGTGTGCTAAACTTTAATAGAAAGAACAACGTTGCGAACATAGAAAAACAATTCAATAAGATTTCAACAAAAATGCCTTCAACGAAAGCAAGAGATTGAGCTACAAATGTGTATGTGTGTGTGTGTGGGGGTATTTGAGGTGAGTAAGAAATTGTTGAAATAGAACAGACAGGCATACAGAGAGACAGATAGATGGACAGATGAACAGTCTGACTGACAATTGAGTCGATTGAAGCACTTAAAGCAGATGTTGGCAAGCAAGAAAAGAAAAATAAACTTTCTTTTCATGTCTTCTCCTGATAATTTCTTTCAATGAAATAAAGTTGCTTTCTTACTTTCTTTTCGTTTTGTTTTTTCGTCTTCATTTACTTTATAGTTTTTTTCTTATATTTTTGGGATTTCAACACAATCCTTCCTTCTTTCTTCGTTTCGTTTTTTTTTTGTTCTCTCACAATTCCTGTTGCTGTTTGATTTCCTGTCGCTGCTTGCCGTGCTTGACCACTATGCACTAGCAACAAAAATACTGAAAATAACAACAGAAGTAGGTGAAGAAGAAGGACTATATATGCTACACTAGCCATTCGCCATTCGCCACTCACCACTCACCACTCGAGACAAGTGGAAGTCAAGTTAAATCACGAGTTCAGGCATCGTTGTCGTTGTCGTCGTCATTTCAACTTGCTTGAAGTTTGAGAGTTTGAGTTTTTAAGCTAAGAAGAATCATCATAGCCCAACCAAGATCATCCTTCTGAAATGAGAATAGAAGCATACATACTCGTAGAATGCAACTTTTGTTGTGTTTGTGTCTGCTGAATTGAGTTGTCAGGCGGCTTAGCACTTTGGATCGACTGCAATTGTTACTAGTACAATTGCTTGTTGAGCATTTGCTATGCTATTAGACGATTTGTTTTCCTTTATTTTTTGTAGTGTACAATATTTTCATTCATGGATTGTTATTACTTAAGGGTAAGGCACTGTTTATTTATTTGTTTTTGACTGCATATCCCTCACTGATTACATGCAATTGTTAGTTGGAGTTGAAAAATTGTTAAAATTTTCGTATTAAATTGCAAGTTTAAAGTAAAACAGGTAGTTGCCGTGTCGTATAAATATATCGGTGTCATTCCGTTGAGATACAAACGAAATCTGGCAAAATAAAGTAACGAAAATTATACGTTTAAGTTCCCGTAACACAAGTCAAGTTGATTCGCATATTCGCGCTATAAATAAATGTCACCATCACCACTTCTACCAAACACCACCATATCTGACGAACATTGCGTTTGTTGCAATCAGTTGAATCACTTGAATCACTTCATGTTGCAGCTCATCTACCTACCAAACTGTACCTCACCTCAGTTCTCTCTTCACACTCCGCTTTATCTCAATGCATTTGCGAACTTTCTTAATTTGAAGTCACCGAAAATTTACTACGATAGAGAGACAACGACAATTGTATTTAACTGAGTAAAAGTGGAAGGCAAAGAAAATCACGCATACGCCACGTAAGCCGAAAACCTTTGGTGGCATCGTTGACTTATCCTTGTTTTGCAACAAGGAGGAGTTATTGTCGTAACTCATTGCAATGCGAATATAGTAACTTTCACAACTCTCACACACATAAGCACACAAACCAAATATGTGCTTGTATGTTTCTATATATCGTATATAGTATTATATATAAGAAAGGGTGTATGGTATGTACAATCAACGTTGTGGAAAATCGCTTAAGATGCTTGAGAAAGTTTTGCCTTTGCCTTGGAATTTTGCATCAGACGTCAGTTAACAGTTTTCTTAGTTTTGCTTTAAATTTACCTGCTCCCGCTTTCTCTCCCATTTGTATGTTTCTTTTACTATACGTTTCGTTTATATTCTATTGCTTTCATTGCTTGCCTGGCTTGCCTTATTCGCCTGCAATATGTAATTATCCATCGCGTTTCTGTTGCAATTTTCTTTAGCCTGCTTTTACCGCTTTCCACTTGCACACACACACATTTCGTGATAAAATCGACTTGTGTCATCGCTTTCAATCGACATAAAGTTGCTTTCTATTTTTACGATATGTTTTCTATTTTTAAGTATCAGTTTTTAAGTATCTTCCATCAGTTTTCCATTTCAAAGTGAAAGCTTCTCATTTCTATTGGTTTGATTTGAATTGAATTGCAATCTCATTGATTGAGTTCATTTTGGTTTCAGTTAAGTTGAGTTCCACGGTTCAGTTATTAGTTATTTCTTTAATAAAAATTCTGAAGCTTCACTTGGCATTGATTTTTTTACATATTAAAGTTTAATTATCTTCTGTTTTTCTGTTGTTGTTGATTTGATTTTGTTGATTTTACGCACAAATTCATCACGTCCAACATGGAACAACTAACTTTTGCCTTCATGTTTATTATTCTTTTGAACTGAAACTGATTGAAGGAAATTTGCAATGAATACAAGAAAAAAAAAAGAAGAAGTGGGCAATAAAGGAAGAATGTCTGTAAAATTGGCTTATTAAAAAGTCGATACTTTCTTCTTTTTTTTTTTTTTTTTGAACAGCAGCAACAACCCGCTAATTAGAAAAGTTGCCTTTTTTTGTAATGTGGACCAAACCCCCAGACCTCAAACCATGTCAATTTACCTCATCATTGAGTTCAGGTTAAGTGATATTGAGGGGCCAAAGGAAGGACAAAGGCAACCTTCAAAGGAGGAAACACTTAACGCAACATTGGCGCTAATAGAGTCAGCGTCTTTTGCTTTTCCTGATTTTTCTTCGGCGTTTGCAACTTTCGCGCAGACTTTGCAATGAGTTTAAAATTGTCTGCGCAGCATTTTTTTTTTCTTTCCTCCTTTGGATTTGCGGCTTCAACTGCGAAATAAAAGGTTCAAAAAAAGAGTTAAAAAAGGAAAGAAAAATTAAAAAAAAAATAAAGTTCACTAGAAAAAAGATACAAAAGGGAAGCGTTGAAAATCAAAGCGCAAAATTACGGTTCACTTAATTTGCATTTAATTATAAAGTTCTACAATGTTGGAAGAAATTTTCTCCGAAAAATTTCTACAGAAAGTAAAAAAAGGCCAAGAAAAATAACAAAAAAAAAAAATAAAGAAAAGAAAAGAAAAGGAAAGAAATATTTTAAACAAGCAAAGTAATATAAAGTAAAGCATATCATATGTTTATTTTGGCAATCAACAAGAGAGCGGGTGAGCCAACAATGATTTTGGCATTTGGACATGCTGCAACGGTTAGTTGCTGACATTCTTCCCTTTGGGTAAATAAATATTGACGCATGTTGGACCAGTCAAAAGAAGTTTTTTAAGAAAAACATTCAAGAGAAGAGTAACAAAAGATTTGGGTTGGAATTCTATTTATACTTGCACTTAGGCAAGATTACATAATTCACTTATGTCATTTTAGATCACCTGGGTTGCAAACTGTTTATGTTATGTTACGGTGGCAGCATTTGTGCAAACTTAGGCCAAGAAGTTCAGCTTATTTTGTCATCATTGAGAGAGGAATGGACCCATTAAAGTTATGCGCACCAACGGGAATTGTGCAGAATTTAATTTCATTCCGTGAGGAATTATCAAGATTTGAAAGATTCCGGAGATTGCTAACACTGTTAGCATGCTGCATAAAAACATACAAAACGTCTTCTTCCTTGTCAATGGCAGTCATTGAGATAGAGGTGACTGCTATCTGCCTATGAAGTAGTGACCAAATAATTTAAGTCTAAACAAAAAATTGTTACAATCTTCTTTGACGGTTAAAAAATGAAATTAAATAAATAAATAAATAACTAAATAAATAACTTACTAAATCCAGAAATCCATGTTTTCAATAAAGCCTTATTTGTTCTTATATTTTTATAACAATAATTGGGAAGAATAACTTCAATTACATGGAAATTAAGGAGAAACAGTTGCCATGTCACTCTTATTTTTACTTTACTACTTTTTTTATTGTGACCTAAAAAAATTATTGTATTTACCTGTTTTGCTAAAAAAATTGCATCTCAAAATAAATAATCCGTTTCTAGATTTATTGATTTTTTTTTTATAATCAGATATATTTACAATCATCATCTTTGGTCTGATGAAGTTATGATCTAAGTCAGAGAGAGGCGAGTTTGGGAACTCAGTCCCAGCCCGCGTGACAAGAAAAGATCTAGATGAAGAGTCTCACTCCAATTTAGGTTGTCCGCATATTCTTTCTGTGGATTAATTCTTCATGTATTGTTAGCAGATCATAAAAAGTTTTTATTTATGTCTCTGCAGAATTTGTATGAGTTAGCATCCAAAAATCTGCACCTGAGTAGAGGTAATGCCTCAGCATTGAAGAATAGTAGCGTTTGAAAACAAACGATACCTCGGCAGCACAGTTGTTGCTAATATTGCTGTAAATTGTACAGTAGAACATGTGAAATGGTTTGTCTGAAATAAATTCTGAAGAAGCACAAAGTGCTCTCGCTTCCTTCTCTCATTTCCTGCCAGTAATTTTCAATATCCCAGGAACTAAATGCACATTGAGCAGCCATCTGGAATGCGAATTGGTGGAATATTCAGATTCCACCGGTCTGAGGGCAATTAAATGCACATAGTACAGCTCTCTAAATTCAGATTATATTAGTCAAATTCCATATAGACCTATGCACATGGTGCAGTCCCAGGAATGAACTTATTATTCTATATAAAATCAAAGAAAATAATTAGCTTTTAAAGTGGCATGTGAGTGAGTCTACATTGACCACTCAAAATGATAATAAGCATCCTAAACTCGTTTCTTCATACCTAGTAGACTTGAGCAATCGTTCATTCACATTGCCAACAAAAGTTGTAATTCCTGAATGTATACTCTAGATTAGTGTACACAACGAAACTTGTATGTTTTATATGTTGTGCGATAAGAAACATTGTATATGTGTTTGCTATATGCAGTCTGAAAGTGATGGAATGTGTATTGTGCCTTCACATTCAAAAATTTGAATTGAAACAATGAGTATAGAAAAAAATATTGTGTTGCCATGAGTATAGTTGTATACAAGTGTTAAGTCTGATGACGTTTTTCTCATTCGAATGTATGCTTATTGATAAGGGAAGCGAGGCAATGTGTGGAATCTGTGCGGCTGTGCGTTCGGCTTTGCCGACGTTTCTTTTTGTCTTCTTTCGTAGTTGTTTCAGTCGTTTAGCGTTTGTTGAGTGAGGGAGAGCGACATGATACAATGAATGCTGTACAATGAAATGCTATATTCATAACAAACATTCATTTGCATTCACATTTTCTATACATACAAACATGTGGATGTATACAACATCCACATTATAAAAATGAAATACAACATACAAAAAGATATAGCAAAACATGTATGCGTTTTAGAGTAAATCATTCAAAACCCAATTTGAATTCATCCACGCTCACTACTAATACCTACCAACTTCTCAGCTCTCTTGTGATGTATGTACATCTTTCAATATCCCCGTGCTGGGTCTTCACTATGTCGTTGTAAGTGAGTGAGGCAATGCTGGTGGAAGCTTGGGCCCATGTCAGTACTTCCTAACAATGCAGCTAATAAAGGGGAAACCTGTCCAAATCAGGCATTACAATGTTCAGTAAGGCTTCGGAGTGAACTCGTTCCTGTGGGAAAAAGACTGTCTATACTATTCTATATAGCCCTATTCTATTGTATTCTATTATGTTCTATTCTTTTCTGTCCTATTCTGTTCTATCATATATTCTATTCTCCTATCCTTTTCTATTCTATTTATTTTTCTAGATAAGTATAAAAAAATAAATTGCTTAGTGTTAAATGCAAAAACTAGAGAATGCCTCTACCGATTTGGCAAAACTTGACAAAAATTACCATGTACAGACTATGGCATGTATTAAGCGATATTCACAACCAGGGCAAACTGCATTTACAAATAGCAAAAAGCGACCGCAAGCAAATTTTTACGAATTAAGATGATTTTCTAAAATATTTCACAAGAATTGATTATACAAATGTTACAGCTAACCACCAATCAGAATCCAATAAATGTTTGGAAAGGAGAGGCACAATAACGTCTGCCCGGGTATCTATCCTTACCTAAATCTTCCAAAGAGATCTGAGATCCTTTATTTTCGGATTTATAGACTCTTAAAATTCAGGATGAAAAGAAATTAAGATTTATTATTTAAAACAATTATGTTCACTCATAGAAGCAAGTGATCGAAATTTTTTTTTTCCGGTATTTAGTGACCAAGATAAGGATTTGACTATAAACCAAAAATAGTAATAAGATAATTGCCTTGTTATTTTGATATTACTAAAATATTTGTTGATAAATACATATTTGTAATTATATTTTTTTATATTTATCCAATTTTTGAATTTGAAAACAAAAACAAACTTTAAGGTTTCTGAACATGACACCAGTCACTCTACTTGTTATTTGAAATATACCAAATCATATTTTTATGTAATCCAAACTCCCCTAAACTGACACACATATTCACATACTTATGTATTATGAGTTAACAGTTATTAAACTCCAAAGATTTTCAACAAACTTGGCCATTAAGTGATGGTAATAGAGTGCAAGAAATTGGGCGAGAATTTTCATCAAAATAATAATAATGATAAAAATAATAATAATAAAATGTATTGAAAAACTTTTTTTGATGTTTGTCACATTTTTCATTAGAAGAAAAGCTTAACACACAAAAAAAAACAAGAAAAGAAAAAAAAAGAAAAGATGGAAAATTGTGTTCTTAAATGTTTGCGTTACTTTTTCTACATAAAACCACAACAAATTTAATAGAAAATGAAAATGAGAGCATGAAAATACCAAAGTTTCATTGCCTTCATTGCTTGCTTGCTTGTCCTTCAATGTTGGTTTCACCATCACCATCATCATCATCACCATCACCGAGTGACGACACTTTTTACTCATGTTATTAGTAATATTTGTGTATCAAAAATTCAAGTGACGTGCGTGAATTTCCGGAATTTTGAGCACGTTCAAAGGCGTTCGCCCTCCCCTCCCATTTTCTCTTCAATTTGTTGCATTGTCCTTATTGGCAATTCTCATTTTTTTCTCATCTTTATTTGCTCTTCTATTTTGTTGTTGTGTGATTTCAATGAAAAAATAAAGTAGGGAGAGAGTAAAAAAATAAATGATAAAATAAAAATAAAATTCATTAAATGGAGAGCAAAAAAAAAAAAAAAATATGAAACGAATTATATGCATTGAGTGGGAAGAGAAGCAGGAGTAGCAGCAGAAGGAGCAACCACAAGAACAACAACAACAATAACATGAAATAAATAAATTTTTATGTTGCAACATAAATGAAGTTTCATTGAAGTTTTGATTGATATATTGATCGCGTACGTGAAACGCATTATGCCACATTTTTATGAGTCCCGGATTAAAGGTTTCCGTCCGGAATAAAAGAAATTCCCAAATGGCGTACATTTGTCATATTTAAAGCTTATATTACAATAAATTTAACAAAAAAAATAATGTCGAAAAATCAAATTCGTTTTCAATAATAATACCATAAGTACATTATGCTTTGGAATTATCCAGTGTCGAGATGGCCACAATGGTATTGTAAATAGTTAAAATCAGAAATTTGAACTAAATTGTTTGTGAAAGATACGTATATGGTATACAATAGATATAAAACCATTTAAGTTACATGCATTCAATTCAAATTATGCATTTGACTTTTTCTACACAAAATATTTAAAATTAATACTGATGCTTATTTTCAATGAAATCATTTGGGTTTCGGATGAATAGAACTATATTATATATTAGACAAGTAGAGTTATAAGGAATATTATTTATAATTTTATCTTCAGTTAAACACCAACTAATAAAAATAATTGCAAAGATTTCTGCGTCCAACTTATATTAGTTATTCTATTAAAACTAATTGACTTTCAGAAAAGTTAATCAGAAGTAAACTAAAAAATCACATTTAGTTTATTTTGTTTAAAAAGATGTCCAATTAATTCATGAAATTATTGTATTTTGATATGCAACAAAATCATTAAAGTTTTTAATCAAATATCAGCTGCCTAACTCTTATAGTTTTCAAGATACAGGCACACGGAAGGACGGAATGGCTGACTCGATTTGATTCTTCATGTTGAGCATTTCTTACTAGACAGCTGAATCAACGCACTTAAACTAACAGACGCACTGAGCAATACTGAGTGACATTCAAAAACTCGTATGCGAAAAACAGCAAAAACCTGATGTTTGAATTTGAGTAAAAAATTTAACCAGATGTGCGATCGTGCTTCTGAGTCTTCGTGTCGATGTTCATGTACACAGAGTCCCTTCTTCTTTCGCACACTGAGTTCACAAGTTTTTTTACAACTAAATAGAATTTCACACCACAGCTTAAACCAGTCCGTTTGGTTTTGGTTATTACTATGTGAGTTTCTTTC
The DNA here is from genome assembly GCA_037043315.1 of Amiota communis. Lineage (NCBI taxonomy): Eukaryota > Metazoa > Arthropoda > Insecta > Diptera > Drosophilidae > Amiota > Amiota communis. The sequence continues at coordinate 880,584 of JBAMAV010001052.1, forward strand.
ACATCTGGTTACCAGACTCATTCATTCATTTTTGGCATGAGTAACTCAAACGCCGTTTTTTGCGCTCCATGCAGCCCTCTAGTTCTTACTCGTTTCCTTCTCTGCATATATCTTCCTTATTACCATAAATGTCTCCTTCTGCATATGGTGAACAGTTTTTATATTGTACAATACAAGCTTACTGAGCTTATGAAATCTAATCAAAGAATGTAGATTACATCTTTCGCTTCTCAATTATGACTCTGAAGGTGTGTGAGTGAATACATTTGGGCCATCAACCCTACAACAATTTGGAGTTCAAATTGATAGTTGCTTCAGGTACAAGGTCTGACCAGAGAATTTGTTTAGTAACTGGGATAGCCAGCAGCCCATAGAACTTGTTCCTTCCTGTTCCGAATATCGTTGTGGTAGTTTATTGCAACGGTGATGCGTATAGTTAGTTTAACTGGGCGTGGACTTGCGTTGTACAACCGCTTGATTTGACTCATACCAAGGAGAATGTCATGCAATCAAATATGTATGATTTGAAATTGGTAACTGCAGATATTGTTTGACACTTTTTAATTCTTGTGCTCGACGCCATGATCTTATTTCTTAAGAAAATTACTAAAAAATTACCCTAACATAACACAAGAAAAAAAGAGAGAGAGGGATAGAGAGTAATGACTTTATTAATATATCAACGCGATAGTCATAAAAATTATGGGGATCCTTATCGCCATTCCATCATTGACATTATCTGGAAGCAAACTGTACAACCATTCTATTTAATGAATTATATTTTTAATTGGGAATAAAAATGTATCCCATGAAGTTGTTGTACCCAGCCTCAGATCTCCAATATTTTAGGAAAGATGACATAAAATCAATCAAATTATTTTACTATAGCTTTACACGGCGTGCATTCTTTTCGGCGAAAGAATCTATCAGCTCATGAAAGTCCGTCTCAAATGCAGTCTTGTTTGCAACGGCTAGGATTGCGAGGCCATTGTTGAACGCAGATAGATTTTAATTATTTTCACTTTGCTGAAGCTTCGCTCATAGCTTGCAGATGTCGTAGGTAATGTGCAGTATACAGACATTAGGAAACGCTTCTTGCAAGTCATGCTTGCACAGATGTTGTAACAGATTGAATGCACTTGAATTTGCATTAATTTCGGTTAATAGCCCTTTGAAAACGGCAAGTTCCTGGCAAAAATCAATCAAATCGGCTGCATTGTTTTTGCAAATCATCAGTCGAAAGGAAAGCTTAATTTACATGTAGACTCTTTGCGTTTTCTACCTATGTTTCAATTTTTGGTATATATAAAAGAAAGTCGTGTGTGTTACACCATTTAAAACTCAAGAACGGCTGAGCCAATTTTAATAATGTATGATTTTTTGCATTCGTCTCCGCCTCGAATAGCAGAATGACTATTAAAATATCGGAAAAATCCAGTGGAATCTATACGAAACTAAAAATATTTGAATTGTAGCTTTGTAACTTAGAGCAATTCATTATTTTTAAAAATTATCTTTATAGCATGACCTTGCATAAGGCATACACCAAGTAGAACAGTGATTGGACCTCAAAGAAGACAAAGAGAAGTAGTGATAAAATACGGGACAGCTAGTAGATAATAAAATTCAAAAATTGTACTTTTTCTTTTGTTATAACCATAAGTATCAGTCACAAAAAATTTTATATAGAATACATTAGCTTCCAGTTAAAACTATTTCAATGACAAGTGGTTTTATTTATTTATATGTACTTCACAAATAAGTAGTTCAATGGTTGCAAATCTTTAATTCAAATTTTATATTTAAATCTCATTTTTATGTGGTTTTTTCTTTTTTTTAATTTTTTTAGTAATTATTTTTTATTTCAATCTCTTAAGCCTTAAATGGAATGAAAAACAGAAAAAAATAGAAACGGAAATGAAAAAAAAAAATGCATATTGAAAGAATCAGTAAAGTGAGTTTAATTAACCAAATTGACTTAAATTAAAAGCATCCATGTTATCGTCATGGCAACCAAACCAAACCAATCACATTCAAAATATATGGAAAACGTGGTTCCATCAACTTGATAGGAGCAAAACAACGACCAAGCAGCCAGAAGAAAATGAGGAAAATGTTGAAAACAAGAAAAATGAGTGTGTTGAGTGCATGAAAGAAAGACAAGGAACTAATTTGTATAAAATGAAGTCGCAGGAGCATGAGTTGTTTTGCTATTTAAGTCTCAAAATGACAGCAACTGTTGATTATATGAGGAAACATCCTAATTATGTCATTTCATAGTATAATTTAAAAAAAAAATAAACAGAAAGGATAAATCATGGAATGAGATAATGAGGCCTTTGAAGTATTCATAAGGATATGGATGTATGAATGTTTTGTCTTCTATTAATTTATACACATACGAGTGTGTGTGTATAATGTGTGTGTGTGTGAGTATGTGTGTTGTTGAACGGTTTTACTTGAATGATAATTTTGACAGTAATTGTATTAACAAATGCCATAGGCTACAACAACTCAGACAACAACTTCATTTTCCACATTCACATTCACTCACTAGCTCACTCACTCATCCCGTTACACGTTTCCCATTTTTACAAAAGCCATTGAAAAACAACTGAGTAACAATTTCAACTACAAAAACTCCTCATTGACATACATAATTACACAAACATAAACAGACATAAATTTGAAATCCACACTTGACTATAATACACACACATACCATAGATATATAAAGGATATAATCATATACAGATGCACATATTGTATAATTGTATCATTGTTTCGCTTCAATTTCGTTAGCAAAATATATCCTGAAGTTACTTTTATTTTATACTTATTTTCCATACCATTTATGTACGTGTAAGTGGGAATGTGGATATTGTTTGTGATCAAAATAAAAATTGAAACTGAGGCATATGCAATTTTGAAGTTAAAACATTGAAAATCTAAAATTAAATAAAAAGTATTAAGGGTTAGTCAAAATTACTTCTTTAGATGGACCTTAGCATGGTATAACAAATTAATGATTTTCGATTTCTTTATTATTCATGGCGGCATATAAGATCACTACAAAGAATTATATTTCAGCATATGATTTATCGATCGATCACCAGTTTTCATTGCTCCAGACAATCCTTATATTTACTTCATTACAGTTATATTATAATCTCCTTCTTCTTCCTCAATCTAAATATCGTCTTCCTCTCTTTCTTTAGCTGCTCATTCCAAGGATGCGCTGCACATTGATAAGCACTATTTTAGCAATTGTCGATCGCTAAGATTTGTGGCAAAATTATGATGGACATAACCCTCTGGGGATTAATATCTTCACCTGATCAGGGAGCTCAGTATATATGGTAGCTACTTGTAGGGTCTTCCAAGCCGGTAAAATCGATGGTGAATATTACATTACCAGATTATCATATAAAAATGAATAGAATTTAATGTTACACGTATGATCACCAATATTTACAATATTGGAAAATAAAGAAAAATGTAGATTTCATTCAGTACTATTTACTACTTAAGTATCAGGAAATTTCGATTCAAATTAAATTCTGTAGCACACTTTACCTATTTATGATACAATATTATAGAAAGATCCATCAGTCAGTTTGCTATCGAGGATCTGGAGGTATAGAATACATCTTCAGTGGCATCAGGAAAATACTTATTATGGCCATGGATGTTGAGCTTTGGCGTCAATGCTCCGGGTTTGCCGTAATTAACATATGCCTTCTCATGAATTCATTTTTCGGTAAGGATACGTTGCAAAAATTAATTTTCTTTGTACCGTCCGATATCTCTTGGTTTGAGTTGTGATGCCAAACCAAGTTTCCATCCTTCTAGACCAAACGGCTTTGTGAGTTACGCCTAACGTTGCCGCAAATTCTTATTGTGTGTGGCATAGGTCTTCGTCGGCATCTACAAACGTTGGTTGCATTCGTTCGCGCTCCTTGCTCTCCATAAGTATCACACAGCAGCTTATGACTTTCCGCTGCACTTTTCTTCTGATGGAAGCAAAATACCTATAATGGAGGCACAAAAACAGACATAGTTGTCGAACGGATAAAACTATGTTGTTGACACTAAGACGGAATGAAATTTATTGTAAAATGTGGTAAAATAATGAAGCTTTAAGTTGGTTCCAACATGGTCCGGTATGCTTAGACATTACTGGTGCCATCTGTTGGCAATCCTTTAAAACTTTACTCACTCTACTATATCGGTATCCTGAATCAAGTATTTTATTGTTGATCAAAAGTATTTGAATGAACATATTCCCAAAACTAAAAGGGTTACAAAAGATCGATAATGGTTTTGTTGTATTGAGGATAACTTTCTATAAATAAAAATCAATACAATTTGAATTTTTTTATATAAAAACCAAATAATTCTTTAACTGAGCGTAAAGAGTATTAAATCATCATTAAAACCGAAATAACTTTTTTAATTTGTTCTTTGATTTTGTTTCTGTTGTTATACTTGTTGTTGTTTTTGATTTTTCTCTTTATACTACTTTTGCTTTTTGTTATTTTATCGCAGAAAAAAAACAGAAACCAAATTAAATGACAATTTTAATAGGATTAAACATTTAATGTTGCTGTTTCAGTTTCTGGTTCTGTTGCTATTACTTATTGTTATTGTTATTATTATCATTGTTGTTGTTGTTGTATGTTCCTGTCATTGTCATCTCGTTGCTTAATTCAAATAAAAGAAAGGAAACTGGAAAAAAAATAAAAATTAAAATAATAATAATAAAAAAGTAAGAGGATTTTTATCATCACAATTGATGCTCATAAGAGTGGCACCCTCTAGGCATTCATTCATTCTACTATCACAAAACTCACAATATTTCACAAAGAAACACACACACTTATTTTTTTTTTTGTTCACTACTATTATTGTATTTCAATATGTCAAAGGATTATTTTTGTATACGATAAATTTAATTGATTGCAAAACAAAACGATTTTCTTTGAAATATTTCAGGAATTTAAATACCATTTTTAATTACAAAAAGGAATGCAAGCAAAATAATTTCAGAAATACCGAAAACAGAAACGTAAAATATTTAATTTAATTCGTACTTATGCTTCATAAATACAATGAGAACTTCTCAAATCTTTTGGAACGAAGTTCTTTTACGCGGCTTACTGAAATTTCAAAAGAACGTATGAAACGTAAAATTGTACCTCGGTGTGAGTTTTTGTGTGTGTATGCGTGCATTTTAGCTATTTTTGTGTTTGTGTGCGTGCATTTTTCTCATTTTTTTTTTCATCGGAAGTGAGGCTCCGAAAACCTGCCCGGTCTACAACCGGAGTGCGGGACTTTAACCTCGCAAAGGTGCTACTCAAAAGTCAATCGGTTCTAGTTTGGTAGGTTAAATAGTGTATTGTGCTGTTGTCGTACGTGGATCGTGGCTACTCGTCAGTATTCTACGATCCCCCGTCCGGTACTCTCTGCAACGCCAGCGTATTTCGTCTAGCCTTCTCTAGACGACGTAGCTCTAGCTGGATAGCTGTCACACGTTAACAGATCCGGTCCCAGTTGGCCGGAGAATCTAACATGAACTTTAATGTACTTCCAGGCTCATGCCGATAGCCTACTGGAACAGGAAACCAAGCACATTGGAAAATTACGATCTCAGCTTCCTCCGGTTCGTCATTCAGTGGGTACCTTATTGTGTTATAGTGCCCAAACTTGTATAGGTACCACCTGTAGCCACCATGTCCAGACAAGAGCTGGGTTGAAGGGTAGTTGGTTTCCCCGCTCTTCCTGCTCAGGCAATTTTCAATGTCCGGGATGAGCCTGAAACTCCATGTATCATTCTCAGCGTTCTGCCATCTCCGCTGCCAAAGCAATGTTGAGGCTTGCCGCTCCCGCCTTCTTGCGTCGTTGTCTGGACGCCCATGACACGTCTCATAGAGTCTTTGTGCATGTTTGTTTTTTTTTTTGTGTGGGTGCGTGCATTATTCCTATTTTTATGTGCGCTTAAAGAGTATAAAAATGTATGTTGTCTCTTTTCTTCTAAAAAAATGTCATAATAAACAATACTAAAATTAAATGCAATACCTCAAAAAATGTTGTCGCTTCTAAGACCAATTCAGACAATAGTAACCGTTGGCCGAGCGTGCTAAGGCTTTGGTGCAATGTATGCACAACATTACAAAACAAGATGCAAACGTGAGAGATCGCGTCACAGGTTCGATCCCTACAAGTCAATTTATTTATTTTTTATGTCCCTATATGATTATTATTACTTTTTTTTTTAACATGATATTGTAAAAAAGAAATACACAATACCAAAAAACAAAAAAATTGCACGCGTGCCATCGAACACGTGATAGAAGTGAAACTTCTTAAAAGCAGAAAGAGAGAGTGAGACATATCATCTCATAACAAATACAACAATACAACATTTGCATATAAAATATTCTGTCTAGTTAATTTAGCGAAGTCTGTCTTTCAGTATGTCCGTCTATTTATCCGTCTGTATATAGCTATTGTTTTGTTTGGCGTGTGTAATTGTTTGCCATCTGTCCCCTCTTGATCAATAATTAGATCAACTGCGAGCTTCTGTGTGTTTCTCGATCTCTTTTCTTCGTACATTCGCTTGTTTTTCTACAACACACAAGCTGGTTGCTTGCAAGTTGTTGTTATAATCATTATAAGCATCACACCAGCTGCATATTGTTGTTTTGTAATTGTAATCTCTTTTTCGGTGGATTTTTCAAAAATTTTATTATTCGGTGGCGATATGGCAATAGAAATAAATACACATTCTGTGAAAATTTGAAGTGTCTACCTAGTGCGGTTCATGAGATACAGAATCCGAAAATTGTTACAATTTTTATTTTTTCACTCAAAGTTTTACTCTAAATTTTTTTCCAGCGCCGCTAAAGAAGTTTTACTTCAAAAAATTTGTCATCAGAAATCAGAAAAAGTAACAAAACAACAACAACGTGTTAATTCCCTTTGCTTATTGTATTGTCATCAGTATTAATAGAGTATGCAAAATTTGAATTCAATCGGATGTGAAGAAGTGGTTTTAATTTTATTTGTTTTGATTTTGCTAATAAACTAACAGCCTAAGCAAGTTAAATAAAAATAAAAACTTGAATTACTGTAGAAAAAGGAACTTCGTTCGGCCCAGGTGTCCCACGACACCTCTTTGACTTTTTTTTATTTTTCTTAATGTAAATATAAAAAAAATTCAACAAAAAATGAATTAACACACAATTTGTAAAAATAATCAGTTTTGCAAAAAAATTAGCAATGAATGTTAATTATTAAAATATTTATTGGTATCTTTATTTTTTTTTTATCGCATTTAATAACAAATGAATATTTTTTATTTCATTTCTCATCATTCACACATTAATTGTCATTTATTTTTTTAAATCTCATGAAATGAGACACTATTGGAAATTTGAAATATTGATGAGAGCATATGTGCTTATAAGTATGAATGTGGACAATATTTTTAAGTTGTTATAATTCATATAAATGATGAACACTTGAGTATCATAACATTTTATTAAAAAGATTTAATACAACAAAAATAAAAAGAGAGAATTATTTGTAATTGAGAATTCGTTTTGTGCATTACTTGCAGGAAAGTGTTTTTTTAGAATCATACAAATTTAAATTGGAATGATCGGATTACTATTATCTTTATAAAATATCAGTGTGTAATTATTAATTACTAGCGTACCAGGCGTGCTTTGCTACGCATCCGACGTGATATTAGGGCGTGATAATCAGACGAATTAAATATTAATATTGACATAATTTCCTGCTTTATTTGACAAAGGCGACTTGATTGATTTTAAAATATGTTTCTAGGTTTTATATGCAAAGTAAAAAACTGTCTGTAACTCCAAAACTACACCAAGCAAAAGCAAAAGATAATACTTTTCATATCTTGGGTTTTCGTCTCGACCTCCACCTACGGTGACAATGACGTAAGGTTTCAACAAGTCTTCCTCTGTCCTTCAAAAAGGTTGGAACTCTTAACAATAAATGAAGGTCCAGAGTAACTTACACCATCGGAATTTCCAAGTGGGCTCTTGAAATTTGATAAGAATTTCGGTTTAACCACAAGAAAAATAATAGTATTAATTTAAAATATAAAGATTACTCTGAAAAAAAAATTTCTTTATTTTGTAAGTTTAATAATTTCCCCCTACTCCCTGTATAAAATTTAACTCTCCGCCCCCTAAACCTGCTTACGTAATACTTGAAAGACACTGATTAGATTAGAGGTAGAGCGGAACTAGTCACCTTGTCCCTGGGACTTCAATTTTGACAGTTGTAACAATCCTCATAATGACAGTACTTCCAAAATGCTGGCATTCATCTGGAATTCCATAATGAATATGTAGTTTCAGTTGGTTCTAGGTACTGGTTACCTATAAATGCTCCGCTGTCTCCTTTTCATCATTACATATTCTAGATTGGTCGTTGAAACTTATCCGCATATTATTCAAGTGTTTCTTTTTGAGTTAGTCCTTGTATCATAATTCTTGTGTTATTCTTTTAGAGCTAAAAGGAAAAAAAAAAGCTTTTCGTTACTCTCCATTTTTGTATATGGGCGTTATTGGTGCGATTGACTTTCAAGCCATCGTTTGAGTTTCATTTTTGAGGAATTCCAAGTTAGACCGTGGAGTGGTTTTGGTCTAATGAAGACGTTGGTAGTTCTTTTCCTGGAATGTTTATATGTTTCTTTTTGAACTCCATCTATATACAATTCACTATTGAGCTTTGGTCTTCGTAGTGGGTACTGCTTGTACTTGAAGGATGCCGTTATGATGACTTTCTCTATATCTAGAAATGTTTAATTATTGCCTATTTGCTTACTTGTGTTTCCGATGCTTATGTGTTGACTAGTGTTTTGTTATTTCATATTCTTACATCGCTTCCATATTAAATATGTGTAAATGTGAAGTAGAAGATTTATGTGATTGATTTTTATAAATTGAAATGAATTATTGTATCAAAATATTAAACTTGTACTGCTATAAAAGCCATCATTAATTACTTCAAAGATAGATGTCATATTTTAAACTTAGTACTATGTGGTGCATCGGATGAAACCTTGTCTATCGACGCAGTGCATTGGCGTTCAACACCAGTTAGGAGTAAAATAAGGAAAAATAAAAGTTGGCGTTGGTATAACCAATTGCAGCTAAGGTTTGCATTTTTATAAAAATAAAAATAAATCAAAAGGTGCCGAAAATGCTCGGTATCTCTCAACAAACAGCATTACATCGATTTAAATAGACTAATGGACTTACGATATTTTTAAAATCGACTCCAGCGCAGCTGTTTGAGCTGGTTTTATTGGTTCTGTACAATACATTGATTTTTTAATTAGATTTGAACTGGTAGGAATACCATAATATTGAACGTGGTCTTAATTGAGATAACAATTAAACATTTAAACAATTTTTTTAAAAACATATATGATCATTGTTTGTTTAATCACCCATTTTATATATATACACTTCTATAAAATGAACCAATAAATGACAAAAATAACTAGTTATAACTTTGTTTGCCAAACTCTCATTTGATTCTATGTAATATAAATAAATTGTATACACGGTTCACAAATACAATAAAATACAATTGGCTTCTTTTACTTATAAAGATTGATTGGATTGGTCAGATATAGTTTCCTTAATTTACGTTCAAAAATGTTAATTTCAATACCAGCATATATTGATTTCTGACATCATTGGAGAAAATCCCTTTAAATCAGTGGTTCCAAACCAGTGGTTTTGACCAGCGACCACTTTTATTGCATTATCATTAGCATGGATCACAAGATTTAAAATACACTGTAACATTCTAAATATAATCTTTAATCAAAACGTTTAATTAACATGAGTAATAGTAAAATTCAAAAGAAACATTAATAACGTTGTAATTGAAAACATATAATTTTGGCAGATAATTCAGTTTGTATCAATGAGATTTTTGAGCTTGCATCTTCTGTACAAGTTCTTGAATTCTTGGAGTAATATTGTGGCTCATAGCTACTATCAATCGATTCCTGAACTTGTTTTTAATCATAAGTAAAGCAGAAAATCCTTGTTCCTTGTTTAAGTTGTGGAGAATAGCAAAAGATAGTGCAAGGCCATATCTCGAATTTTAGTATATGAATTTGCTTTTTGACACCAAAACTGCTCCAAAGAACCAGATTCAAGTGCGCTTTTATAGTTTCTATCATTTTGTAATTCAATGAGTTCTTCTTGGATTTTTTATTCAACTTCTCTAGCATTAGTACCAAAAGGGTTCCGTATTAGTTTTTAGTCAACTTCAGATTCTGTATTGCTGTTCTGGGAAGTGACGATTGAATTCATTAGCCAACATTTGCAGATTACATTTGATGTTTTCTTGTATGCTTTCCCTATGCGTGTCATACTTATTGTGCCTTTTAGGTTGCGAACGCACTATAATTGTCCTTGGCAAATGCATCTGTTAGATTCGAAAACTGCTCAAGAAAGGCATTCATTTTTTTCTCGAATAATAACAACTCAACCTCTCCCCTGAGCTCGTATAATCTTTTCAGTATGTTGCCTTTCATGGTCGAAGTCCATTTCAATGCTCAGTTTTTGTTAAAAAGGCTTGAATTTAAGGCACTACTTTTGATAACATTTACTACTTTTATGGCCTTTGGCATTGTATTATTAAGGCATTTAGGAAGAGTCTTTGAAGCTAAAGCCTGGCGATGAAGGATACAATGCGATGTTAGTGCTGACGGATTCCTCTGTTTGATTAACGTCGCTAGACCGGAACGTGATCCCTAACATCGCTGGAATGCCATTCGTACCGAAACCAGCTAGCTTTTCCCACATAATTTCATATTTCTCAAATAATTCAGTTATTATGTTCATGACGTCAAAACCTTTTCGTGTCCAGTTCCTGGGAAATCAATAGTTCTTCTTTGATTATGTTGTCGTTTCCTAAAGAGCAGACAAAAACTAGTAACTGAAAACAATTAGAAATGTCAGTAGATTCATCACACTGCAAAGCGAAGAATGGCGATAACTTAATTTTTGAAACTAGTGCTCCTTGATATCACTTGAGATGAATTCAATTCGAGCTGTCACCGTGTTGTTCGATAAAGGTATATCTTGTACCTTTTTTTTTGCTTTTAACCCTAAAACTTCTGCGACAGCTTTGAGCAAACAAGGCTTCACAACAGTTTATTATACTGTGTGAGACTTTTTTTGATTGTGCTATTAATTTTAATATCTCAAACGATGCTACAATGCTTTTTCAGAAGATTCAAATCTTGTACCACTAGGCCCGAGCTTAATTTTTTTTAAATTCTCCTTGGAAGAACTCTGGTAGTCGGTCAGAAAAATTTGGGTGGACCGTTTCGAGGTGACGTTTTAATCATGTATGTATCTCATGTATGAATGATGTTTAGATTCAGTTATTAATTTTGCGCTGTGCTGTTAAATAATATTCATAACATTTTTTCTATTTTAGCGCCAATGTAAAATAAAGGAAACTAAACATCCATTTTTACCAAAGAATGAAATAGGGAATCAAAATTTATTTCATAATTTTATTTTTTATTTTGTTATTTAATATTAATAATGAATTTAATGGAATAGAAAATTTAAAGTCTTTTGCGGACCATAGTTTAGCTCTTGCAGACCACTAGTGGTCCGCAGACTACCTGTTGGGAACCACTGCTTTAAATGTTATTAAATACTTGTGAATGCTTATATCAAACAAGAGGAATTAGAAGACTAAAAAGATTGCAGGAGTTGACGTACTAGACAAAAAATTATATCAATCTTAAAGAGAAAACTTATGATTTCAAGATACACTTAGTATATAAAACAAATACATATGGTACATTTTAGTAGCTAGGTAAAATAACTGGAAATATGTGTGTATATGACACTAAATTTCATGTTGTTTGTTTAATTAACACAATTAAAAATAAAAAAATATCTTGATATTTAATTACTGGTGCTGCTCATTAATGAATCTATTCAAAATGAAAGTTCCGAAATAAATATCAAGAAAAATTATTGAAACACACGAAGATACACGTACACCAACACTAACAAAAATATTGATAAATACAATTTCATGAACTCGTAACTGTTGTACCTTAAAGCTGATTTTCTTCAAAATGTATTTTTTCTTTCTTGAAGGAAACGGAATTTTCTCTTTTATTTTCTTTTCTTTTCTTTTTGTTATTAAATGTTAAACATTAAACATGATGGACACGTTCACGTTGTTAATTATTATTTTTGCAATTTAAGCGTCTTTTTTTTATTTCAATATTATTATTTTCTCATTTTTACTTTATTCCTTGACACAGAATAACAATTTTTTTTTTGTATTTTTTTTCATGTTACTGTGGATGATGATGATGGTGGTGGTGTGATGATGATGATGTCCTTGAACATGTCGAACGTTTTGTTTACGATGAGTTTGGTTAAATTGTGGGAAAAGTCACCAAAGCATAAAGTCACAAAAAGAAAGAAAATATTGCACAATAAAACGGTATTATTTTGTTGTTATTTATATGTTGTGTAGGAGGGATGTGAAAGTTATGAAAGAGAGTCTTTCTACTCCATAAGCTGTCAATTTGTTGCTTTTGCCTCGGTTACCGTTTCCGGCTTTTGACTTGTTTCATGTCATCTGCGTGAGTGACGCACGTAATAGCGGCATCAGTACTAGGAGTAGGAGCAGGAGCACTAGGAGCAGAAACAGCTTAAATATTAACAACTTTTTATATGCAGTCACAGTACAAGCTACATGTGTTTATGCGCATCTAATGCTGCCAGCCGCCAACAGATGAATAAATGGAAAAAAATACTTGGTAGCAGTTAATAATGACGAACAGAAAAGTCAGTGAGTTCTAGTCGTGGTCGTGGTCCTAGTCCTAGTCCTAGTCGTAGTCATGGACTCACTGAATATTTTGCAAACACACTTTACTCGTTATTGTTGTTTTTTTTTTGTCCCTTTTCATCCTTTTGTTCGCACACAGCACTTAATACTCCTGGGAATACAACCAACAACAGTAGCAGCAACAACTGGCATAAAGGTAGATTCATCCTTTCGTGTGGCACAAATAGACGAATCCACATCCATATTCACACTCACATGACATACATGCTGTGTCATTCATGCGTATGCCACATAGACATGATGCTCATATCTTCTAGTCATTCCTTTCTTCATCTACTATTCTAGTTCTTCTATGTCCTTGTTTTCGATGCGAAAACGCATAAAACAGCATAATTTGTCAGCGTGAGCACGGCATGTTTCGCCATCAGAATAACAATGAAGCAACTGCCGCTTCGAAGACTCCTTGTAAGCAACAACAAAATTGAAAAAATATTTCATGCTCTTCTTGTTGTTATTGTTGTTGCTGATGAAAGTATGTAAAACGCTTAGTTGAACTTTGCAGACAAGTAATAGAACAACATACTGGCTTTTTCCCTACTACTTACATATTTACTACTCAACGGATTCAGGGGGACCAAAGTCATGTGACATCTTTGCATATGGAACGCACGCGAAAAACTTTTTAATGAGGATATTTAATAAAGTTATAGACCTTTTCCAAGTGACTCACACTCCTAGTCCCACTGACAAGTATACGTATGTATGTATATGTTTCTAGGTTATAAACAAAAATGTTGTTGCTACTTAAAGAGCTTAGATTTATGCGTGTCTAGTCGAAGGAGCTACCATTCACCCACCTACCACTAATATCTAATGGGTATTAAGATGAATGACTACTTCAATGGGAAAACAGATGAAAAGATGAAGGATTCTCAAGACTTTTGTATGGAAATTAAAATGAAAATCACGAAAACCATTTTAATTATCAACAAAGCAATAAGTAGTACTACACATGTGCCGCTCAACGCAACGCATCGTATCGCATATGGTAATCATTAACAGAAATGAACGCAGGACGAAAGACCGTGGGTGTCCTCACATGCCACTTGCTACACGCCACACCAAACTCATACCATTCATTGGCATTATTATAGAGAAACATTAGAAGTGAATGTGCATCATCATCATCATACTTTTGTATTGTTGTTTATTTATTCGTAGTATGAGTATAAGAAACTATGGATCTTGAATGAATGCCAAAGCGAATGTTGGATTGCGTCAGTTGGTGTTGTCTGAGTTGTAACTGCGTTTGCGTTTGTTAGACGTGAAATTTGCAAATAATTGTTCGACATACACGCACATACACAAGCACAACACAACACTCACATTCTCATACCCTTCTAAGCATTGCTAGACAATAGTGCAAGATGCTTAACTTCGCTTCGCTTCGATGTTGCCTTATGCCTTATGTGATGCGGCAAGCTAATTTATGTTTATTTAATTATGCCTAATGTTTTTTCTAAAGAGCTTTTATAACAACAACAACAACTACAATAACAATAATAACACAAACAAATAATGGCACTTGTTGTGTGTCTGCCCAAGAATTAATACAGGGTGCACCATCTTTTTAATCAATGCTACTTGGAATTTATGTAATTAAAATTCTTCAAATGAAACTATTCAGATTTATAAATTAAGAATACATCATGCCAAAATAGTCCTTCTATTGCCCTTTCAAGAAATCAGATAAAAATCTAAATACATTGGTTAATTATATTGATCAGTGTGATAATGCTATTTATTTTCTGTAAGTTGGTGCTTTGTAAAATGTATTTTTTATTGTTTATTTGCTTGCCACATAGACATCCCACATGAAAGGACCATCTAATAAATGTTGCAAAACTGACCATGAGAAAGCGGATGAGTTTCCTGAAGACTTGGAAAAAAATGGTTTCTTACCATTACAACTCAATAATGATGAAGATAGTATAAATGAAACAGTTGAGGCTTTCTCGATGAATGAATTAGATCTAAGTATCATAAACCATTACTCTCCAACAGCAGTAAAGGCACAGATTGAATAGGTGAACTCCAAGAAGAACCCTGTTTTTGATATGATTGATACTAAAGTGGCAAAAGCTCTTCGCTGGAAGCAAGTATTGTTTGCCGTCATGTTATGTATTCGCCACTTCCCCACAGAATGAAAATGCGCATTGATAATAATGATATCTAAATCTAGCAAGTCAGGAAACTTTGTCGAATTTTATGATCCAGTTAGTTGCTTCTTTTTGAGTAAAAAAAAAAAAAACAATTGCAAAAACATCTTCCTACAAATAGTGTTTTATTTAGAGAAATAAAATTTTAAATTGAAATAAAACTAAGATTAATGGTGTTAATTGCAATGAGTTTATCTTTATTAGTGAGATGATTCTTTGCCATTTTTATGTGAATATGATTTCAGGCATACTGCTACCCCAGCAGGCTCGGAGGAAGTCCCATCTGTAAGTCCAATTTTCGATCACTAATTGCAGCCTATGCCTTTGAACGACTTGTAGAGTATTGTCGAACTTTCGGATCACTTATACCTCTATCCTTCGTGTTGGGTTTCTATATTGCTTTCGTTGTTAACCGTTGGTGGGATCAATATATGACTGTGCCATGGCCAGATGCATTAGCGGTTTATGTAAGTGCTCTGGTTCCTGGACATGATGAACATGGCCGTCTGATGCGTTGCACAATCATGCGTTAGATGTGTCTTTCCTTAACAATGGTCCTCTCATTAATTTCACCAGGAATAAAACGACGTTTTCCATCATACACTCAATTGGTTGATATTGGATTACTTGTCGAGAACGAAATTCAAATATTAGTCAGGATGGATGAAAAGTTTCCAAAGCATCCGCGTGCCCGTAAAAAAGGTCGTGTCTGGGATGATTTCTCTTTGAAAACAATTATTGATGAACTGAACAAGTTTCGAGTCAGTTGCAACATGCTTTTACACTATGATACTATCAGCGTACCATTGATATAAAACTAATTGCAGCAATTGATAGTAATAACATGACAAATACTATCTTCCAAGGCCTTAATCGTCTGTAGCTAATCGGCTGGTACAAAAAAGTCAGTCAGTATCAATGACGGTAACGTTCTGGCCGGCATCGTTTTTGAAGAACTAAAAAAATTAATTTGTTTCACACAAATTAAAGGAAAGATTCGGTTGGCCGTGCCACTCTGGACCGATTGCACAATCCAGTTTCTTAATAATAGGGAGTCTTATCTGAACCAAATTCACAGGAATATTCTTCAATCTGTGCTTGAGTTTCTCTGAAAATTTCATCAAAATCGGTCAAGCATTTTCGGAGCCCATAGGGGTCATACAAAGATGTATATAGATGGTACTTAAAGGTATCAGAATTTTTAATGGTACGTGCTTAAAAAAATAATTATATTTTCGTAATCAGCCGGTGATATTATCCCGCGAATCGAAAGCTTTAGCAGAAAATTACTCGCTTAAAATCGCTAAAAGTGTTGGTAAGCGCCAAACTCGAGAACGGATGGATCGATTTTTTTTTGTTGTACTTATTGGGTCAAGTAGTTGTTTATAAGCTACATTACCATCAATTTTTAGTTAGTTGTGTAAAAATTGAATTTAAAAAAATGCATCAACATGATGACGCACCCTGTATAATTGCGTGTATTTGTGTTTGTAAAGCAGATTCATAAAGCAAATAAACTAAATACAATTAAAAATAATAAACTTTTTCTTTCGTTTTCCCTTCTTTGCTTTAGTACGCATGTAGTAGTACAATAGCATTTTCATGATTTTCTTTTCTTTATATTTTGTAATGCTTTTTCGTTTTCTTCTTATTCTTCATATTCATGCTTCTTTTGTTTTTTCTTTTCTTGTTCATACTTCACTTTCTTCAGTTTTGTTTTCGCTTTCACTTGAACTAATGCTTTTTATTCAATTTCCTTAGCTTTTACTTCGTTTATATATTTAGGAAGACTTTACCCTGTGTATCGTCCCTATGTAAGTATGTTATATCCATGTCCTTCCCTTTATTGTCTTTACTTTATTTTTGGTTAGAAATTAAATAAAGCCTACATTTCTTTCTTTTCTTATTTTTTGTGTGTTTCCGTTGGCTGGGAAGAGACAAATTGAATATTCGCGCAAATATTGTTTTGATTAATCTGGTTTATTAGGTTACTTTTTGGGATGATGACAACGAGGATGATAAGAACTTTTGCCTTTTTACATGATTTTTTTTTCGAATTTCTTGAAAGTTTTCTTTTATTCCTTAATTCACAATGGATTTTGTAAAAGATAAAAAGAAGCCATAAAGATAAAAGCTAACAGATTTTTAAGAAAATCAATGTTAAATTTATAAACAAAGAAAGAAAAATTTAAAGTAATGCAGAGCAAAATTTTTTTTTAAGAAAAATCCATGATAATATATAATAATACGAGCGTTTCCGGTGCGATTTGCTAAAAAAAAAATTTTATAGCCGATAAGGTGGCGCAGACATCAACAATACGAAAGCAAAAATCATATCCAAAATTGATAAAGATGTTTGCGAGTCCATTGAAAACACACACACAACATTTCATTTTTATATACATATATAGAAGTTATATTAATTTCTAAATAACTAACAGGAATATTAGAAATATCATAACTCTTTGATCAATACTTATGATATAATGATATAACAACGAAAGGCCTAGAAATGGGAAGAGCCATTTATTGAATAAAAACTCTATTATTATTTTTATTGGAAATATAAAAAATCAATTGAATATTTTAACCAAAATTTTCTCTGTCGCTAACTTCGATTATACTGGGAATGATTTTGTGCCTACAAAACTCCACTCGCGGGAAGCATTGGTATTATGATACCATCTGAAGAAAAGTGCAGCAGAAAGTCAACGGCTGCTGTGTGTTCTTCGTAAGAGAATATGCTTCATGAAGTTCAACCTGCGAGTACTGGTTGCAATGTTTCAAAGTTGGTGATTTTGGCACAACTGACAAGGAGCTCGTAGGAAGGCACCTTGGTGGGACCAGAAGGGAATCGTGTCCAACAAGCTTTTTAAATGTGATCGGGCTTTTTACAGACAACAGCCATTTAAAAATGAGCCATGAGAATGCTCGGCCGCATGTCGCTAACGTGGTCTAAACCTATCGATGATACCGAATGGGAAGTCCTAACCCACCCGCCTTTTTGTCCAGACCTTGCACCATCTGACTACCATTTGTTCGATGATCGATGCAGAACGCTTCACTTTAGGTGAAGGTATTAGAAATTGGCTTGATGCTTTTTTGGCCTACAATGACTAATAGTTTTACTGGCGTGGAATCTACGCATAACCAGAAAAGTGGCGAAAAGTTAGTGCTAGCGATGGGCAATACTTTCAGTAAAATACCGCGTACCAATTTAGAACAATAAAGTTTCGAAATCGAAAAAAAAAATTCATTTAAAACTAACTTTTATACCCAATATTTCATGTAAAATACAGAATCCTTGGCAGGAAATTTATTTTACCATGGAAATTATTTATTTTCGGCTCTGATGAATCTTGAATCACATTAGGCATTATAAGTCTAATAATTATTACAGGTTTACAAATTTCGGTAAATTTTTGGACCCGGCTAAGCAAACATGTTTTTTTGTGTATTTTCGCTCACTGAATTCAAATCTGTTGCCCGTTTCCCGCCATCAGGTCAGGTTTCTGAGATTTTTGATGTTGGTAGTATTGCTTTGTCACGGAGGCTAACAGCTGATCGCGGCAGAATCTTGTTTACGTTCATTGTGTCACAAAAATTGTTTTTTTGGTTTGTTATCGAAAATCAAGTTATTAAAATGCCAAGAAACAAGTGCAAAGTCAACGCGAAGTGTTTTTGCTATGTTTGTGGAGGGTACATCGTCTCAAAAAACGGGAAAGTCATAACTGAATCGCTAAGAAACGCGTATTTCCACTACTTTGGGTTTAGTGTGAGCGGAACAGAAAAGCCATGGGCCAAAATTGTTTTGCAACGCGTGTCGGACTAAGCTTTACAAATGGTCCAAGGGTGAAAAAAACTTATTTCCCATTTTCATCACCAACATGCTCAGGCATTAGGCATGCAATCCGGCTTCACGAAATTTTGTTGCTTTCTTTGTCTGTGGGACAGCCGCGCGACTGAGCATCATTATCGAAAAAAAGTTTGGCCTACTCGTCATCAGTATACTCCAGGAGAACAAAGTGTCTCTGCCACACCTCTGGTCAACCCAAATCGTGTTTTACTCCCGCCTTTGCACATTAAACTGGGACTCATCAAAAATTTTGTTAAGGCGCTCAAGCGAGATGAGCCAACTTTCCAGTATTTGATTAAGCTGTTTCCCAAAATCTCCTATGCGAAAATCAAAGAGGGAGTTTTTGTTGGGCCAGATATAAGGAAATTGATCGACGACAAAAATTTTACCAAATGTTTATCGGCTACAGAATCAGCTGCATGGGCTTCGATCAAGGACGTCGTTCGTAACTTTCTCGGCAAGAAAAAAAGTGACAACTACAGGCAAATCATCGGAGATCTTTTGAAGAATTACCGAAAAATGGGCGTTCGAATGTCGCTGAAAATCCATTTTCTTCATTCCCACCTGGATTTCTTCCCTGACAATTTGGGTGAAACCAGCGACGAGCAAGGAGAGAGGCTACGCCAAGATTTACAGAGAATCGAGAAAAACTATCAAGGTTTTTGGGATGAGGGTATGCTCAGCGATTATTGTTGGTCTCTTATACGCGAAACAGACCAAAATAATTACAAACGTCGCAGTTCTACTGCACTCCATTTCGAATTTTAGGTGTGTCATGAAATAAAACAACATTTTTCTGTCAAAAATTACTAATTATTGCTTCATTATTTACTTCAAAAAATTGACCTGATCAGGAAAAACGGATTGCTGATTCGTGTTCAGCACCAAAAATTACTTCAAAAAAGTTTTTTACCTGCTTGGGTCCAAAACCTTGTAAACCTGTGTAAGCATTGGAGAATTTTTAAGCAACAGTTTCCTTCATATGGGAACAAAAAAGAATCTCTTCACAAGAATTGGATTTTTCAGGCTTTAAACCCACGATTTTGACATTCATGAATAAAATACATATTCTATTATTGAAATCATGAAATAACCTCTTTGTAGTGTTAAAACTTAAAAAAAAACATTTTAGTTTAAGTTCAATGGTTAACAAAATCATGTTATGTCAACTTAGTCGATGAAGGCAATTTTGTACTCATGAATCTCAAAGATAAGTAGTACAATTGTCAACAGGAAAGTAAACAGTAAAACAACTGCATGATTTTTATTTGAGGATATGTTCTCTTTTGACAAAAATCAATTTTCTTCTTTTTTTTTGTTTACAAACTGCACCGAACTTTTTAATCTAACTGTGCAATGTTTTAATGATAAATGCATGATGGAAATGTAGGAAAAATTGAAATCAATATAACTGATACAGCAGAGCTCAATTTGTAATTAATAAAATTGTGTACTCTGAACATTGTGACAAACACAAGCCGATAGATAGTGATACTATGTATGTAGATGAGTGCAAGCATGCATGGATAACGTAGATACACAGATACATTTATGTATTTAAATTTAGATGAGTTTATCCTGCTACTAAATACAATCATAAAAATCTACTCACACTACACACACCTGTGTATGCAGATAAACTAATAGTAAAATTCATAAAAGAGATAAACGAGAACGAGGTATGCCCTCTTTGCTTCATAGAACCACGCACTACTACTACTATTGAGTACTGTGTTCTGTGTTGTGTTGTGTTGTGTTGCGTTGTGTTTTGTGTTATGTTGTGAGATACACTGAAGAGTGATGCCAACTGCAATTAATATTTGATGACGCTTTGAGATGACTGACTATCCGACTTTAGTATATACCAATTTACCCCAACTTACCCCACTAGCATATTATATCCTTCTATATGGCTCCCCAATGGATCTGTGCCTGTTGCTGATTTGACTCCTGCTGAGTATGATGTTGATGATATGTTTGTCTCGAGCCGTACTAGTTGTTCTTGTTGACGATGATGTTTACGATGAATATTGTAAGTATCTTTGCTGATATTGTTTTTGTTGTTTTTGTAGCAATAAAAAGCTCTCTTGATTATGTGCAATTCATTTTCAAACAACAGAAAATTGTGACAGCAACAACAACAGCAAGATACATATACAACATAAAAACTAAAAGAACAGAAAAGAGATTGAAAATAAAATGGAATGAAAATAGTACAGCAAATAGTAGTCGAGAGACAAGCACTTGGAATGTGTTCACTACCACTACTAACTGCTACTACTATTCTCTCCCCTACTTTTTAAGTAATAACAAACATTTCACTAAGTAGAAATGAAATATTTCTGCAAATGGAGACAGAGTAAATCATGAGTTTTCATCTTGAGCTCAAGTCTTAAATTCAATATGAGATTTGCTTTAGTTTTATTCTCTCATACAGACTTCAAGTCAATGTGTCGTCATAAGAATCAATTCTCTTAAACGAAAACGTGAAAGATTTTCATTTTATTTATTTTCAAGCATTTTGTTTTATTGTCACTTTCAACATTATCATCTTCATCATCATATAAGCGAAGTAGTCATGTCGCGTCACAGCTTTCGTTTTGATAATGTTGACAATAGAAATAAATTGCGGATATTTAAATAAAATGGTGGGTGCATTTTTAAAGGGAATTGATATTGTATTGTATTGTAAGTAGTTGCATGAAGAAAGTAAACTACGTGTATATTGTTATTTTAATTTGATGTACTCGTATATCATCAATCTTACAATTACTGGCGCTTTATGATGAATTTTTATACATTGACTTAATCGTTCTACTCATCGCGATTGTGCTTATCCAACTACTGTAAATCACAGCCACCAAATAAGAAAAACCATGAAATTCATTTTGAAAGTAGAAAACTAAATTAAATTCTTAACTCAAGTTATTTAATTGTGATAATTCAGTGGTCGATGCGATAAACCAATCATTCAATTTCACTTTTTATTCATATCAAAAGGACGTTTAGGGATAATGAGTAATTTAAAAAAAATCTCTTCAATTTAAAAATATAAAAAATGTTAATTAGATATGCCGATACCCTTTAAAATTTTTTTATTTATCATGTCAAGACTAATGGTAATAATATCTTAATCAAATGAAATATGTAATGGTTTCAAATATTTCAAAGTGATGCATACACAAACTTGTTGTTTATTAATGGAAGTGCTAGTATGCTATCTTGCGGAACTCCGGATCTTAAGCATTCAACTCAGACTCTGCGCCAATGTATTTGACATAAAAGATTCTATCTTCTAATTAAGATCTTAGGAGAAGAAAGTATGGAGCTGGTAAAAATTTTTTTAGTTTGAAAAGTAGACCCGTATGTCAAACCTGATCGATTGCCTGCCTTGGCGACTAAGTTGCTCTTCTCTCTTCATGAACAACGAAACCAGCTCAAAGCAAACCCCCCAATACCTGGCGCCACCCTGGATAAACGGTTACATTGGAAGGCTTACATCAAGCCCGTATGGATTTATGGAATACATCTGTGGGGCTTTTCTTCGCATTTTAAATTTGAGATACTCCTGATATTCCAATCAAAGCTTCTCCTCCGAAACGTGAATGCACCTCGGTATGTCCGAAAGATAACAATTCATAGAGATCTTCAAGTACAATTGATCAAAGAGGAATGTGGAAGATTCAGCAGAAAATATGTGTCCCGTCTTGAAGTACATACACACTAATGATCTCGCCTTAGACTTACTAGTCATTGGTAATAACTTCCACTGACTCAAGAGGAGTAACCCCTTAGGAAACCTGAAGGAAAGGTAATCTGTCATCCTTCACTGAGATGTTATTTCTTATTATGTGTGTCCATTTACTTAAAGTTGTCTTCTTACTGATTATAAGTATATTTTCTTATCAAAAAAAAAAAAAATTTAATTTTTGGAAACTGCAAAAAAATCTCAAACACACAATATGATTAAATTGTGGAGACAAAACAAAAATTATTTTTTTTTTTTAATTTTTACAAAGGCTTTGTAATCTTATACAGTATATTTAAAGTGCAATTCTTGTAAATAAATATATAATATAAGTATTATGTATCTCGGAAACGGAGCTACCGATCCAAATCAAGGTGTGGAAGCAAGGGCGCATACAACTGCCAATGTAAGGGGCAACAATTTTTTTTTTTTTTTTTTGTTCAATTTGGTAACTTTAATATTTCATAGTTCAATTCACATATCAATGATATTTATTATTAGACAACATTAGATATAAGTTTTCGTGTAAAGTTCAAAACCATTCTAACGTGCGTTTTTGATACATTTTTAACCAAAAAAATAGAGCTATTAAGTTATCAATTACCATGCTTTTATATTTAATTCACCATTTAGGCAATCTTCGCTCATCGTAGTTCTTAGCCATGATTATACTCTTCTTAGGGTACTGAAGGATCTCTCTACGGATGCCGTAATGCATGGTAGCGCTAGCAATATGCCAATTGCTTTTTGAATTTTTGGACAAAAATCTGCATTTTCGTAAGCGGAAATCAAATGTGCTGGTTCTTTGTTACTCCACTCCTTATACCGAATATCTAGCTCATTTTCGATACCTCCAAGTTCATAAAAAGTAATTGTATTACAAATTTGAGATTTGAAATCTTTCAAGCCAAGGCTTTGAACATGTGCTAGTAAAGCAGCTGAATTAAATGCTGCATTATTTTCCTGCGAAAATCTTTGCTTGAGCGCAGATGTCGGCGAGTCTAGATAAGGCAGAAAAATCACTCGCCGGAAGTATTCCTTTGCCGTTGTAAGAGGAGGGCTCGTCTTCTTTTGTTGCTTTTCTGCAACTCTGAAGAAAGATTCATGTGCTAATTTCAAACACTCTTTAAAATTAAGGTGCTAATCTGTGCGTTTCTATGACATTCAACATTTTTAGTATGTGACCTCTGCATTTTATAATGTCGTTGCTTTTGGACTGTAGAACATTCACAACTGAAGAAGTTACATCCTATCTAACTTTCAGAACCCAAAGAGGTTTCTTTAAAGCAGCTACATCTAAGACTACTCAATATTTTTATAAATGATTTGCCATGTGCCATAAAACATTCTAACGTCTTGATGTATGCTGATGATGTAAAGTTATGCTTATCTATTGTATCTCCCATCCAAACCAGATCTTGATTCCTATTATGCACATAAAAAATATAAGAATACTTCGTCCTTTGCGCTTTGCAACTGGCGCATGGTTATAAAGATGAGAAAACTTTGGTCATGTGTTTGTTTCATGGTGCAGATTTGTCATTTGCGCAAAGTATTGTATAATGTGACTTGCACTTAAAAAAAGTTATTTTTGAAAATAAATTTGCATATCTTTGACGAGGTGTATGATGGTTCCGTGATAGAAAGTAACTGCGCAAAGAATATTTGTAATAATGCTGTAGCCTTGACTCGGTGATTATAATCATAATATTATAATTATTAATGTTATTTATAGCGTCAATTGTTATTAGACTGTCAGTGCAAATAACATATTTGCCTTTGTAATGTCACTGAATACAGGATGGCTTCAGTACACCATCGGTGCACAACCATATACAATAAGTACGCTTTAGTCTGGTACTCTCTTCGATAAACAGCTTCCACAAGACTGGTGTAATTTTTTGTATATTTTATTCAAAAAAAAAAACGTATAATTATTCTCTATTATTTTGAATTGTTTATTTTGTACGGTCTCCTTAAATTAAAAACTAAGCAATAACAATAACAAATAAATATAACACAGCATTATATATATAATAATATATAAATATATTATGAATTTATTGTATTATTGTTAACAAAAATTACAAGGGATAAAGGGAATTCATGAAGTGCAATCAAAATGTCGAAATGTCAACTTGACTCTACATAAGTATACATACATACTATATTATATTATATATTATATATTTTAATATAGTTAATCTATGAATGAACTTTACAAATATACAATAATAAAATCCACAATTCATAACTGGACATTGTCTTCCGCTTTTGTATTTATGATATTCTTATAGATATGTTTGTTATTTGTAACTTTATTATATATATTTTATTAATAGATGTTTATATAAATTTTGACAGCTAAAATAACAAAAATCCAACTAGATAGTAGATAAGCAATAACAATAACATCAACAACTGAAATAATAATTTTGCTCATTTGTAGTTAGTATACCCTGTATACATTTGTTGGTAAAGAAGTCAATTAAGTTTGTGCAAATGAATGTAACAATTAAAATATGATACTAAATGGCTAACTAAACCAAACTTTCAAATCGATTTAATACAGCAACGTAGTTTATGTTTAACTGAATTTAAAATACTTGTAATGTATTGTATGTTGGTTGGTTGGTTGGTGTCCGTGGCTGACCCGTATAGTCCACTACGAGCCACAATTAGCACTAGAGTGCCGTTTTAAAACCACTTCCTCGCCGAACGCAATCAATATCCAACCTGTCGAATTTAGGTATTTTCATAAATCACCCGGACATGTGACTGAACCGTCCGAGAGGTTGTTGATGAAGTATTAGCCCAGAAACTTATTTCTAGTTTGTTGATGCAAATGATATCATTCTAAAACTTATTGAATAAACTTATTTGTATGATTTACTTTAGATTTTGAAAATATTAATTGTATCTTCTCTGATACAAATTCCATGAAATACTCTTACACAACATAATATTTGGTATAAAGTCTTTGTTGAAGTTAGAAAGACCCTTATATACCGTACTAGTAGTTTAACACGGCATTGCCCGAAATTCAGAAGTTATGTGTCTCAATTGCTGTTGTCAGAGGATTTTTTAAAAGCGATTTGTCCAGTCTATTAATTTTATAGCCTTTGACACTCTCTCTCTCTTGATTCGCTCTTAGTAAATATCATATTCAGAAAGAAGAGAAAGACGAGAACGAAGAGCGCAATACTCTCACATAGTAATTAATAAATGAGAGGAACAAATACAACACTAGCACAAAATTCAAGAAGCAGCAGAGCATAAACAACGAAAAAACGTACGCATTTTTGTGCGTAAATAAAATCAATTTTATTAATAGTACACATATTTAATACCTTGGGTTCCATTATTGTCATTTTCGTAGGGATCTCTAAATTTATTGAGAATAAAAGAGAGCCTATGTTAATCGCTTAAAATGTAACTTTCTCAAAGTGAAAGAAGTTTTTAAATCAGTTAAGTAGTTTCTGAGTTAATTCATTACAAATAAACAAACAATGATAAAAAAAACAAATCTTTACTCTTTATAAGAATATTATTTTTATAGATTATTTGCTTAACTTTACAAGAAAGTTTAAATTGGTATTAGATGATCATGTCTCCCTTAGATCTCACTAATTGTCAATCTTAGCCTCTACAGATTTAACCATATCATTATAGTTTTCAAGGGAGTAAACAGTATTATAAGTTTGTCATAAAGTTTGTGACACATACAAAGAGACATCGCACCTTCTTTATGGTTTTGATTGTTTTAATATTTAAAATTTATTCTAAAATCAAAGATTTCCACATTTCCCAAAATGCATTGCCTAACATCTACGTATTATTATATTATGTTGTATTATCCTTCCCGGGTAGAGATGATTGGAGGTGGGGTAACGTCATTGAACGGGATGAGTTCTAGATCTACACTGATGGATCCAAGGCGGTAGACGGTACAGGTGCAGGCATCTTCTTGGAAGAGCTAACAGCTCAGCTAACGTATCGTCTACCTGACTGGTGTAGCGTGTTCCAAGCAAAAATCTACGCAGTATGGTTAAAGTCTTGGGGATACCCCGAAGCACATATCGATTTATGTTGACAACCAGGCCGCTATCAAGGCCTTGTCGTCCCACAGATTCAAGAGTAAAGTCATACGTAGTGTGGTTGAAGCTCTTAACCAGGCTCGGCAGCACTCTATCACACTCATATGGGTGCCGGGTCAGTCCAGTATCAAAGGAATTGAGAAGGCGGATGAGTGTGCTAGGAAAGGATTGGCACTGCCTATCTTTCGACCGGTTACCGATATTCATAGACCCTTTGTGTTTTTATAGGATTCATCATAGATTTCTTCAAAAATTTCTATTCCAAATGTCTTTGCATAATCCATACTCTTTATTAAGTTTTGAATTACAATAATTAATGGTGGTTATAGAGTATCTAATAATCGGATCTACTCAACTATAACGTCCTTACATGTTTACCATATTTATTATTTTATTTAAGTTTTTATCACTGACAAATTCTTCTATTCCATTTTGTTAAATGTTGCATAAAATTTTAATTGCAAACAAAAACTGACAGTTTTTTTCTGTGCAGAGAAAATTGCATTTCATTGACATAAATTCAACCAAAAATTTTTTGGTTGAGAACACAAAGTTTTAGGTAAACCTCATGGTACATACCAAAGCTCACACATGGGCATAAGGGTTAAGAGATGTTTTACGATTTATGCAATATGTAATTTGATGTTAATTTGTTATGAAATTAAATATAATATATTTTGGCTACTTTTTTGGATACTTTTTGCTACTGTTTCCATAAAATTTCAATTGAGTTCAATAAACACATTCTGAGCTGTCATTGATTTTGACATTTCATTAGCAGGCGATCTGGAAATACTCCAACAAATACAATGTTAGCAGCTTCTGCTGAACTACTGAGTGTTTTGTGTAGTTGTCAGTTGTTGTGTGTTGTATTTGGTATTATTATAATATAAAATTATTCAAATATGTTCTACGCATAAATAGTATAATATTTTGAGGCTTTGTTGCCGTTCGACATAATGGAAACGAAATGAAAACGAATATTTAATATAACAAAACCATAAATGATAAAGGCAAGATGAAGAAAACATATGACATATGACTCTATTACTAAGAGAGGTTAAAGTTCATGCAACATTTTGTCAAACTTGTCTGTCTAGACACATTAAGTTGTACTTAATGTAAATAGATTTAGATTATTGTTGCAAGAGATTTCCCCAATTCTCTGTGAAAAATATTTAATAAAAATCCTTTTAAATATAAATAAATTTTCGATTATAGCATTAAGTTTATTTCTTATTTGAAAAATGCCTTAATTCTTCTTGAAAATGTTTGTCTTCAAACCCTTTGTCCTTTGGCTGCCTTCATTGAAATGTATCTGAAGTATGCAACTCGTATTTCGCTTTGAAAATGTTTAATAATAATAAACTATGAATTTCTTGCATTTCGCATGCCAATGCCGATGCTGATGCTGATGCCTTTGCCATGTCAGTCACAATCAAATATTAAGTTACAATATTATTTTGCCTCTGCATCAGTAGACACACACGTATAAGCATCTAAGATATATATGAGAGGCTTGTGTGAAAAGTTTTCAACTTTAAAATAATACATCAATTATAAGTGTCAATGATTCTCTTAAACATTGCATATATTCATTTGGTGTTTGGTGTTATTAACTTGTTGATAAGCTGACTGTAATTATCATACGATACTTGATCAAGTTATAATACTATTGGACTAAGGTTAAACAGATATTATAGGGTCTAAAAGAGATTAAAAACAATATTCTCATATGTTGAAGATTTGGTGGGTTATAAAAAAAATTAAGAAATTATTTGATTCGAAACTCTTGAAACCACTCATGCATATACAAGTAGATTCTTATACTTAGTTATGTGTATCTATTTGCAATGTGTCTAAGATATTGCAAGTAACTTGGTTTCATCTATATGTTTATGTGTGTATGCGTGTGTGGATGAGCTTTTCTGTTGCAATTCTTACTTACTTTGATCTTAGCTATGAGATTTTTAATATTTATTTACTTTGAAGTGTCGAAGGAAAAATATTGACAATATTTAGTTACTTTTAGCTTTATCCAATGTTTTCAATGAAGTACAAATCTGCTTTGAGGCAAAAATTGTTATTCGAGTGAAAAATGTGACAATATTATTATTATTATTATTGCCGTTGCGAACGGATAAAATTTCAAAAACCTAACAACGAAAGATATTCGATTTAAGTTCAACACAACAGAAAACAACAGAAAATAAAAGAAAGTAATACTGAGAAATATTGCAAAGACAACTTTTTTGCATCTTTAAAAAAAATGAAACATTATTAAGTTTCGAATACAACAACTGTCATCTCACCAAGATATTGTATAAGATTTGTATTACAATAATATTGTATCTTTTTATTGCATTCATAACAATGTCATTGCCTGGAAATATATGGTAGTTACTTAAAATTTTTACTCAATGGTACTCAGGTCTGTCTATTTGAGTATCAGAGAGATGGTGTTTCTTTTTTTAATACATCCACTATTTTTATAGTAAACAAAAATATTAAACAAAAGAAATATGCACAGAAGTGTGTACTACGAATGGGATTTTATATGCCAAATCATTTTCAATGTTAGAAAATATTGTTGGCAATTCTGTTACAAGTAAATACAATTTTACAATTGGAATTAAAGATTCAAAAAGTCCCATGAGACATACAACAGGCCTGGACTTTAAATATCTGATATTTCAAAAAACAAACTTTATACAAGCCCTTGAGTAGTACGATTTTTTTGTATGGAAACCCAACAATGTATAGGCTAATTGGCAGAAAAATTGCTATATATGATCGATAAGAGTGAATTATTTTCAGGAAAAGGTGTAAATCGGCGAAATTCTGTGCCACTTGGCTGCCAAAGTGTATGTTGAAGTGCCAAAAATTACGATTTGGTGCACCCTGCAGCGTTCTAGCCACATAAAATCATCCAAATATATGAAAGCAACAGATCTTTTGCAACAGCAGAAACAGGAGATGATATGATGATATTTGAGCAAACTCAACGCCATTTGAAAGAAGAAGACTTGTATTTAAAGATGCTATCCTTTAATTTTGGTGAAAGAAAACATCTACAAGGCTACATAACCTCAAATATGGGCAAAAACGGTGTTTTTGGCACTTTTAGGTTAGGATATCTCGAAAAAAAACCAGAGCTGATAGAGCAATTCTGAGGCCAGATTTTGATTCATCGCATCAAAATCCTTCGAAAATATATAGTCCGGTTTCTGGGTCTGAGATGCTGTCGGCCTCTGTTATTATAGTCGGTGGAGCTTCCATTGCTTACTTAAAATTCAATTCTATGCGAAAAATCTCAAAGAAATAATTTCTCATAAGCCCGAAAGTGCATTTTTTATTGTATTTTTTGTAAGTAATAAACCAAAGTTCGTTAATTTTATTGCTATTCGTAAAACCATTCTCTTAAAATACTTCTTTGCTGTCAACCATATTATTATTTAAAATATGATTATGAAAAGCACCATAGAAGGCAAGAAGGACCATATTAGAGAAAGTTGTATACACTGATTATATTAGAATTCCAAAGGGAATCGAGCTTGTTTTTAAGTCTAAAGTCTAAACATTTTAAGGAAGTTGAATAATTTACCCATATATCCTAAACAATTTGATTAAATTAAGGAGGATGACCATATTAGAAGTTACGTCACATTTTATGTTATTTTTAAAAATTCAAGTTATTTTTGTTGCATTAAATCGATTAAGTGGAAGTTGGACTCGCACACAAAGGGTTCCGTACAATGGCATAAGTTTTAACACTGAGTATACCAAATTCGTTGGACGTAAAGCTTGTATCTCTTTCTGAAGTTATGTAAAATTAATTTGTTTTTGTCGCAAAACAGCACCTAAAAGTATTCATTAAAATTATTAACCAAAATGAGAAACCAAAGATATAAACTGCACTCTATGCATATTGGAGAGCGCGTTTTTTGTATGAGGACCCTTTAATATATTAATTTTATTTTGTTTTTTTATTTGTCGTTATACGAGTAGCTGCAATTGAATAATATGCTCTGTGGAAATTTTAACTATTACGATGCATGAGATAGAGCTTAATGATGGACGGACGGACGGTCAGCGTAGGTAACTGGCACCCTTTGGGTACGGAATCTTAAAAAGTAAAGTGTCGTAAAGTTTTAAAACCATTTAAACTAAGCGGATATGGAGTATTTAAACAAAAACTAACGGAATTTATTTAATTTATTTATTTATTTAATTTCGGGAAAATCTCAAAGAAACATACACACAATTCGTTGATGGGCTAAAAAATTAAAAGAAACAGCGCGATTTGTCATTTTTCATCAGTCTTCACAGCTTAAATCTCGGCTATATTCATGGCATGTTCCTACGTATTGAAACAATGCGGAAAATTCACTATCTGCACAGACTCTCTCGCCTCATTACAAGCAATCGGAAATATTAATACAAAAATAATAAAATATTCCTGGTTTGGGTCGCCAGACATTGCAATATAACAGAAAACGAACTAGCAGATGAAAATAATAAAATATTACTGGTATGGGTCCCCAGACAACGAAGTAGCAGATGAAACTGCCAGGAATGCACTTACCATGACAAATAATCTAGGCGTTACAGATATCAGTAAATACCTGACTTACTACCACATTAAAAAATACAGAGATACCATATGGTACAACAGTACAATATTAGTAAGTGGGACAGAACAATTTAGGGGAAGGATTAAAAGGATCTAATAAAGAGGTCGAAAATATGCGATCTTCTCAGCCGTCCCGCCACTCTGACTCCTCCCATTATGCGTTACTTTACTTATTTCCGTGGTAGCCATCGCCAATCTTAGGAATCCCTAAGTTCTTCTCAATGTCCGACGGTCGCATGAACTACGGTGCACCAGAGATGATACGCAAAGTCTTGGCCTGCAGTACTGTGACTTGGATAAGATATTCGACTTCGCTGCTATACACAAGACATACAAGGTACATTTAAGGTCAATTTAAATCCTACTGTGTAAGAGCCAACGCAATTTCCCAATTCTTTTTCCGAGTGATTTCGTTATATTTGTAATATGCGTTTTGAATATTAGCCGCCTTTCCAGCAGATGGTTGCCAATAAATACTACTGGACAAACATCCGGCCGTAAGACAGGGTATAATGCGTTGACCCCAAAACGCTACCCTTGGGGACACCTGCGCAAATAGCCTTGATGCTAGACTCCACACCATCTAGTACCACTGAGAGAATGCAAGTAACAGGTTCGTTTTTTATGCAGTATATAGTATTCTTTCATTCTACCATATGTTGTTATTTTCCTCCAATTGTAAGCAGTATAGATTTGGTGAGATAAGTAGAAAAGAGCAAATTTGTTTGGTGTCGTAAAATTTTGTTAAGCACTATGTGTGTATAATGATTATGACCAAAAGTTCATTGTTTCATTGAATGAATTTATAACAATTTCAATTTCTTGAAAGTCATACTCTTGATTCCGGTACCAGTTCCTTATTTTCCTTTTTCATTAAACATACAATATTTCTTTTCTTTAATTTCAGTTGAATTGAGCCTAGAAATATTGTACTTATTTTGTACCATTTAATAAATCGGCCATACAAATTTCTTTCTTCATTCTTCGTTTGTTGTTCTTTTTACTTGTGTTTTCTTTTCCGATTTTTGGCATTTTTATTTGTTTGCTAGTCAATTTCGCATTTGTTTTCCTTTTTATTTTCTTCAATTTTTTGTTTCTTCATTGTCTTGATTTGTTGGCGATTTTCAGATTTGCTATTCCGTTGATATTGTTGCTATTCGTACAATATTTTGTGGTTGATTCGAGTCAATGCGCCTCAAGCTGTTAACCCAAATAATGATGGCTTCATTAAGTTGATTGTGTGTGTAAGTATCTTTGCTCCGATTATCCGTCTCTATATTTGTCTTATACAATATTACTGAGTATATAGTAGAGCTAATAACTGATAAAGTGAGTGTCTATAGAAGAGAAGCAAAAATTAATTGCCAAAATCCACAATGAAAGCCAAAATTCTCTGTCGAATTCTCCTTCTTGTAGCCTACAAAAGTAAATTATTTAAATAAATTTCAGGTTTGTTGTTTTTTCATCTATTTATTTATATGTTTTGTTTAAGTTTTTGGCAAAACCAACAAAACAAAAAAGGTAAAATGCAATTTAACGCAAGAGACCACGAAATGTTTATGGCATCATAACTGATAATAGTTAGGAAGCAGATACAAAGACTCAAACCATAGATACTTTCATATGTAAGTATATGTATGGTATAGTTAGATAGATCGACCTGAGCCAATTATTGTACAACTTTTTGTTTTACTTATTTAGGCAAATTGGGCACGTAGAGCAAAAAATCTATGCCTTCTCATAATCTACGAGGACTAGTATGAGTTTGAGTATGAATGACAATAAAATAGATGTAGGAGGCTATGTTGAGGCTGAGGTATGAGTCCAAGTTGAAACTGAGTTAAACTGAAAAACTTATGTAATCTGTAGCCCTGCGGAAAGCTTGTTTGGCTTGTTTCACTCACTCACCTACACTATTATTTTTAATGGTTAAACATTAAAGCTCAACATCAGCACAGGCAACACAGCAACAACAAGAACTAGTATGGTATGTAGAATGTGCCCCAAAACTAGCGAGTTGCTCATAAAAATAAATAACAACAAATTGGCAAACCTAATGTTTAGTTTGCGGCAACAAACAATTTTTGTTGCCTTTTGTCTTGTTGCTTAAAAAAGAAAAGAAAATAAATATTCGAAGTAAAAAAACGAAACAAAACACAACAAAATAAAACTAAACCCGACAAATTGTATGGAGAAGCCTTTGAGACCTTTAGGCTATTTTATAATTAGTCCCTAGCAAGCAGGAAAATGGGTAGGGAAGTAAAGGGGGTTAAAGGAAGCGAGTTAGCGGGCCTAAAAACAAGCATAAAACTTTTTTCCAAACACGAAAAAAGGAAGAATGGCGAACAACAGCTAAAAACACGTGAAACGCTTAACAAAAGTGGCGACAGGTGGGCAGAGAATTCATGAGAAGCCATGAAACCACATTGTGCCACATGAGTGAGCATAAGGTCAACTCATGCCACTTTGCATTGCCACTTTAGGCTTGTCTAAAATGGGCGCCCATAGGTGTTTGTGGCAAATAATGGCGCAACATATGCCGAAAAGTTTTCTTCTCATCCTAAATTACGAGTATGTTATAGTACCCTCACACTCATCCATCTATCCATGCACACGTACATATACGCCTTGAAGGCTGCAACAAAATGTAAAAGTCAAAACCGAAAGCGTTTTAAAACTACTAATTGGCTGTGGTAGATTTTTAGTATCAAGTAGCAACATTTTGGCCTTCGGGAAACAAAAAAAAAAAAACAAAAAAACAACAATTGATGAGAAGAGATGAAAAATTATTGTGTAAAATTGTTGAAAACAATGCATGATGATGTAGATTATTTCATTTGCGAAGTCAATATTAGATTGTGATGAAATGATGGAGTTCATTTCACCAAATATCCGCAATACCATTGAAGTCATAATCACCCAACATCTTTCATCCTTTGTATAAATTCATGGTACATTGTTCATTGTTCATAACTTGATTAGTTTGTAATTAGCTTGAATGTCAATGGACATGAGACACATGAGTTCCATGAATGAGTATCCAAATGGACACACACTCTCTCTGTCTCTGTCTCTCTCTCTCTCTCTCTCTCTCTCTCTCTCTCTCTCTGTCTATTTCCCAATAATAAATGAAGTTATTACATTTGTTTGATGAAAAGATGATAGAAAAAAAGGGCAAATCGAAGAGGAAAAATACATAAAAGAGTAAAATTGGTTTGTCATGAATATTAGAGAAAAAATTAAGTTTGATGAATGTCATATGCATGTGATGGATATTTGTACCATATGTATGTATGTTTGCTAAGACATTTCCATTGATTAATGTAACTCGAATGAGCAAATAAGAGGAGCAGTTGTCTGAAAGAATGCTATATTCTTTATCGCAAATACAATAAAAACAAAGAAATATTAAGCATATGGTACTTTTAGACTATACGGTCATTGAACTAATATATCAATCAATATTATATTCTATGGTGCTTTCCATCTCATAATCCATTTATAGATAAGACACGTATATTTCATATCAGATAGTATTCTAAAATTCGTAAAAAATTACACTTCGTGGCGTAAATTGGGATCCTACCGTACAGTTGCCTTCTTCTCAAGCAGGCTTCTCCTTATAGATCTTATAGATCGTTGAGAAATCGCTGAATTGCCTGGTTAATTCAATAACATACATAATACCAATTTAATGTATGCTGATGATGTGAGACTCTGTCTATCGTTTGTCTATATAAAAGATGGTCTAAATAATTTATTGATCCCATTTTCATCTCTGTCGTCCGCGCTGTACTCGAATACTGTTTGTGCGTTTGGAGCCCTCAATGGAAAAAAAATCAACACTGCATTGAGTCAACATATAATAGAAGAAATTCGTTAATTTTTCACATCGTGGCTTAAATTGGAGCCCTAGCGTACATTACTCATTTTACTCAAGCAGGCTTTTTATCGCCGAAATCGCCGAATATCTCTAGGTATAAACTTCGTACAAAAACTTATCCCTAGTCGTACCGCTAGAAATATTGTTCCACTAACCCTAGATAGGTCCTCAACTAACTAAGTCTTACACGATCCATTTCGCGTATTAAATGTCAATTATAATAATTCTTATCACATCATTTCTTATGAGATTTCGTCAAACACTATCAATGATTTAGTCCTCCAACACTAACGCCTTCTACTATTCTCTACCGTAATCTACCCAATATTTATTATCGGCTCTAAATAGAGGCATAGCTAGCTTATGCAAATCAAATTCCCCAACGGGTTAGAGTCGGATGTAATTTATCCATACATATAATAAAATCGTAGACTGAAAGTGTTTGTGCAAGTATTACTTCATCAAGGCCACTCATTGCATTGAAATCGAATTACTGAAAAATTACAAGCTTTATTATGAGTCGCACATAACGTTAATTTCATCAAAATGGACCTACTGAATTAAAAGATATTAATTTTAATACAAAGACAATTAGACTAAACACTATTCTTTAGCATGATACAATAAAACAAGGTAGCGTCATTTTGGCCTGTTACGCTCTCAAAATTGTCGATTTCAATTTTGACTTCAGTGTGCTAAAACGCTGAAACAATAAGTCTTTAGTGTTGAACACAACGTGAATGAAAAAAATCAATAAAACAACAAATAAATAAACAAAACAGCAACTTTCTATTTTTCACACAAATTCCAAATTTCAGGCAGTTAAATATGCACATTATTACATTTATAAATTAAAAAATCATAAATAACAACATATGATAGTGTTGTGCAGCGTAAAAATTTAGAAGAAGAAGAGCGTAAGTATATTATTGAGAGAGAACCACATAACTGTAAACTACTGTCGCTACCTTGCTTTATTCCCAGCCAGCATTTTCTATCGCGGAAGTCACTAATACGTCACGTCAAGAAGTTGAAAACTATCGCTGGCGATTGTCGCTTTCTTATCTAGGAAGCGTCTCGTGTCGGGGAAAAACGTGTAACTACAGCGACACATCCGAAAAGTCACTTCTTAGTCTCTTCTGTAAGTGTCTCTTCTATAACTATCCCAGAAGCCTCCTCTATAACTATCGCAGAAGTCTCTTCTGTAATTGAGTTTCAATTACAATAAAATGAAAATGTATTGTGGAAAATTATTCTTTATTAGATTAAAGAATTTGAACAAATTTAATGTAATTTTTGGTGTTTATTCACCCTGTTTTTTTTTCGTGAAGAAAATGTTGTTGGCACACTTTGTTGATCTCGAAAATTGATGCAGCTTGATGTTTCGATTGACAGGCTTCTAAAAAATCAGGAAAATACAACAATTAGTTTTATTTATTAAAACAAATTTTCCTCATAATAGACAACTTTACCTTTAATAATGTTAAAAATATTAAAGTTTTGGATGCTCGGCTTGTCAGCAGTTCCGCGCCAAGTTAAATTTATGGCCTACTCATCGCTAATTATAGTTTTAACAGCCGTTCTTAGGAAAGAAGCCATGTCGTTTCTTCCAATTCTATAAATTAAATGTTTCTGAAATATAACCAATTAATCATATTATTGAAGAACAAGAAAGAACACATACGATCTACATAGTGCGGTATTACACTTTGTATGTGCTTGCAGACAGAGCTCTCTCTCTCTCTCTCTCTCGAAATTTTCGTTTGCTGGTCGGTCGCTCAGTCGCAGCGTTGCCAAATCAACTTTTTTTCCGTCGTTTCTAGCATTTTTTGAGTCATGACTGTTGAGAACATTTGCAGTGTGTTCATCCCTATCTTGAAAGTGCAATATCTAAGTGTGTTAATCGTGTGACTTCCACAGTTTGAGAGATAATTGCAAACAAAAAAATCATGCTACAAAACCCGGAGTTTAAGGCTTGGCTTCGGAAAGATGTGACCTATCCCACTTGCGGCTACTACAGCTTTGAAAATGCACAATTATTGCAAATCTCTGTGATCTACGCGCCCATTCCGCGAAGAAGAAGCATTTAAGTTAATTAATTTACACTTGACATACTTATTTATAGAAACGGGCTGCGCCGGCATGGAGAATGTTATATTGACTTCGAAACACCATACGCAGTTGAAATGACTTGATTTAAAATCATCATGGTTCATTTGCACAGTGCGCGAATTGTTTTTGATACTGCGAAATGAAAACAATGTTTATTAAGGGAGGTTTTTTATACATATTATTTTTATTTACGTACATTAAGTATTGTAATGTTTAAATATTTAAAAATAATTGCTACAGAATAAAATTTAATATATGTTTCAGAGTTTTTTTTGTTTTTTTTAATTTTTGTGGTCATTAGAAGAAGAAACATTAATTTATTTATCATATCATCGTTTCCTGCTATAGAATTCCTTTTTTCACAGATGAGATTTCTGGCTTGTGAGAAAACTCTTTCTGAAGAGGCAGACGCTGCTGGTATTGCAAATATTGTAGTGTATGCAATGCTTCATTTCCACTCATTCCACCTCGTGCAACTCAAACAGTCCAAACAACTCCTGCCGGCTCATACTCGTTTTCTTGATAGTGCTGAAACGACTCATAGCGGAATACACGAGTTGATCGGCTTGATGAATTCAAGCAAATAATTTTATTAATTTAATTTTTTATTGTGTTCACGGTGTCATTACCGACTATGATCACTACTTAGTGCGCGCTTGTGTAGTGCTCTAATATCAATGTAATACCGGTAATAGCAGGCTGGACAACGTCTGCACGGATCAACTAGTACTAATACTAATAATGTGGTTTTTTTTTTTTTTTAATTTTTATTATGGTATTAATTTTTAACTATTATTTTACGAAATTTTATTTTAAAACTGTTTTATTTTTGCCCTCTCATTGTCCTATCTTCTATTAGGTCTAAGTTGACAGTTATTTATTGACTGTAATATTAAATAATGAAATAGATAAAATAGATTCTATACCAAAAAAAAATACTTGTTAACATAAAAGCAGAGGAGCTTCCTCCTTAACAATTCTGTGAAACTTATTTGGCTAAAATAAGGTAAGGTGATTTTTATTAGAATATTCGTAGTTTCCTAAAACTTAAAAGGTGAAAAATGCTTAACCAAAAACAAGAAGCACACTATCAGCAGCTGTTCATCAAAAATAATCAAATAAGAGTGACAAGCTGTTGAACAGGTCACAGTCAGGCTAGAGCCCATCTCTGGATTATTGTTATCCACAGAGCATATCCGTTGACTCAGCACTTAACACATATAGGACACTAGCAACCTGTGAATAACAATGTCACAATGTGTAACCGACACTTCCGAGCCTCCTTAGCCAACTGATCTATTAGAAGGTACTTGAGTCTGAGCATAACACAATTGATCAATAACGGTCTAAAAATACTTTTCCATTTTCAATTAATTCATTTATGGAGAATTAAGGGTTAAATTTTTAGAAAAATAAGTAAAAGTAATTGCAATAATTCAATATTCTATTTCATCTCTAAATCAATCAACCAAACATTAAAACAAAGATCTTCACTTTCTATAAAAATGTATATTATTTTAAGGATTGAACAAATGCGTTTGGTTAAAGTAAGAGGGTAGAAAATGGTTAATTTTCACTTGAAAATATATTTGCTTAAGTTGTGCACTCAATTTCACTCATTCATTCATTCATTCACTCATTCATTCATACAATCGCTCATGCCATCACTCAAATTGTGAGTTATTCAAACATTCACGCGCTCACTTGCTGTCTTCAATCTCTTGCCAGCGCAGTTAGTCAGTGAGTGAGTCAGTCATTCATTCACTCACTCACTCACTAACTCATTGTAATGTAATGATAAAAATCAAAGTAGTGCATACCAAGCAACGTTTAGATGGGTGGATTGTGTATGTCAGTAGATTAGAGCACTGGGTCTCATAAGATAGGTAAAGTACGTATTTTAGGTTATGGTGGGGTGGGGTTAGGATGGGGTGCATAATACTTTGCTTAAGTGTATGAAATTCATCAAGTGTGTCAAAATTGCTGTAAAAGCTCAACGTTGAAATAATGCAGCAAATGGAAAAGTAAAATAAAGTTGTGAGCACAAGGATAATGCGAAATGCTGACGACACGCCCTAACCATCCGATCCCGATTCCGAACTCAGAACCATCATCCCAAAACGCCCTCAGTCTCAATTCGTCTCAGTACTCAACTGTTTAACTTTAGTTATCTTTAAGCTTTCGTTTCTTTCTTCTAATTGTGTGGACGGAATGGGGAATGGATTTGGTATAAATTGCAACATTTCATCAAGTGCTGGTGATTACTTACAAAGCGTGGCATGTACTAGATGCATGGTGTTTTACAGGTGAGTGCTGCCACTACACTACATCAGACTTGGGGACACAAAGAGAAAGTGAAAATGAAAATGAACTGTACAAGTATATGTGATGCTTGCTTATGCTTGTATCTTATGAAATTGTAAAGATTTGCAGGTGCACAAACGCGTTAAATTACAAAATTTCACTTGACAGCGCATTCACTTCTCTTAAATGCAAGTGAAAACTCTTTCATATTCTAACTCTTCTTCATCTCTCATACTAATCCTGGATAATATGTTTTTCTTATTTATATAATCGCAATTTTCTCTTATTTTTTAAGAAAAACAAAGTTTTTAATTTGGTTTCCACTCAAAATATTCTATTTGTCTTTAATATCCTTCCATATTTATTTTCTTTAGTTTTCAGTTTTCTGTTTTGTTTTGGGTATTCATCAAAAGTATGCAAAGCCAACAATAAGAAGATGAAAAAGAAGTAAGAAGGGGAAACAATTGATAATTTATTGTGTAATTTTCGCGTCTCATTTGTGAAATTTTCGATTTTCTTCTCAATTAGGCAGGAGGGGGAAAAAACTTTGAATATTTATCTTCGTTAGGCCTCAAGTTGACTTTGAACGGAGTAATAGCAAAGAAGGCAAAGCGATGGCTTCAACATTGTTATTGTCATTGTCAACGTCTTTGTCATTGTCTTTGTTCCCCTCCCTCTTTAACCATTTTCCCAGCAAAATAAATACATATACTTATTTATTTTTTGTTCCTATGTAGTATGTGTGTGTGTGTGTGTGTGTGCTTTTCACTAATTTGTTTACGCATATTAACAGGATATAACACGCACTCGTATTCGTATGTACCATATGTAAAGCATCATCATCTTAGTTGGTGTCTGTGGAAAATGTATAATGACTTCCTAAGAATGCCTGCAAAACTTTTGAAGTTGAAGACAATATTTGCTGCGTTCATTTCCTTTTTGGCGCTAATAAAAAATAAATAAATACACATTGATACACAAGGATATACATATACTATGTGTACATGTGAGTGTGTGCATGTGAGGATGTTTAACATTTTCTATTAATTTCTAATTTGCAACGCAAATAATTAATGAATGTTGGTGCTTTTACTCTTTTACTTCCTGATACTGAGTACAACAAAAATATCAATTTATTCTATTTCCTATATACGAGGGTCATTTAAAAACTTACAAGACCATTTGATTGATAGATTGTTTATTTAATGAATTATGTGTCATTTCAAATTGATCGATAAAAAATTATTTTAATGGTATTAGGCTTCAATGTGAAGGAGTATTTCTTTAAGTTATCAGACAACTCTGGATTTAAACGATGTTTGGATCGTTATTATCGAAATCTGAAATATGTAACATGCACGAACAAGAATAGGCAAATCTGTTCTTCACGTTTATCATATAGTCTTACGTATGAGGTATGTGGAAAAATAAAAACAATTGATAATTTTTAAATATTGAGACTTTTAGCTGAGAACTGTAGCTCAAGTCTCTTGGAAAAAGACGAGCAAATCGGTTCATTTAACTTATTTGAATTGACTTACCTTATTCATCCGGTTCCGATGATCACAATTCCTGTTTCCTTCCCCTTTTAGATTCACACTGATCTCCATTTTTATTTTTTCACTATAATAACACTTAACACTTAACACTTTTAACTCACTTGTTACTTTAAACTCGGCAAGTAAAACTTTGATACTGAAATCTTTCGCGACGAAGCCCGATTTAAATACAAATTTCTACCTTCTTAGTTGCTAGTTAATAACTGTTTATGAAGAATATAAATTACTGAATTTTATACAAGCCGTTGACCTGTTTAGGTACTACTTAAGTACTTTTCATCTGAAATATTTTTAAACTTAATACTAATTATTAAATTGTAGCTCAAGTCTCTTGGGAAAAGACGAGCAAATCAGTTAATTTAACTTATTTGAATTGACTTACCTTATTCATCCTGTTCCGATGATCACAATTCCTGTTTCCTTCCTCTTTTAGATTCACACTGATCTCCACTTTTATTTTCTCACTATAATAATGCTTAACACTTAACACTTTTAACTCACTTGTTACTTTAAACTCGGCAAATAAAACTTTGATACTGAAATCTTTCGCGACGAGGCCCGATTTATATACAAATTTCTACCTTCTTAATTGCTAGTTAATAACTGTTTATGAAGAATATAAATTACTGAATTTTATACCAACCGTTTACCTACTTAGGTACTTTTCATCTGGAAAATTTGTAAACTTAATACTAATCACTAAATTGTAGCTCAATGCTCTTGGGAAAAGACGAGCAAATCAGTTAATTTAACTTATTTGAATTGACTTACCTTATTCATCCGGTTCCGATGATCACAATTCCTGTTTCCTTCCTCTTTTAGATTCACACTGATCTCCATTTTTATTTTTTCACTATAATAACACTTAGCACTTAACACTTTTAACTCACTTGTTACTTTAAACTCGGCAAATAAAACTTTGATACTGAAATCTTTCGCGACGAAGCCCGATTTATATACAAATTTCTACCTTCTTAATTGCTACTTAATAACTGTTTATGAAGAATATAAATTACTGAATTTTATACAAACCGTTTACCTACTAAGGTACTTTTCATCTGGAATATTTGTAAACTCAATACTAATTACTAAATTGTAGCTGAAGTCTCTTGGGAAAAGACGAGCAAATCAGTTAATTTAACTTATTTAAATTGACTTACCTTATTCATCCTGTTCCGATGATAGCAGTTCCTGTTTCCATCCTCTTTAAGATTCACACTGATCTCCATTTTTATTTTTTCACTATAATAACACTTAACACTTAACACTTTTAACTCACTTGTTACTTTAAACTCGGCAAATAAAACTTTGATACTGAAATCTTTCGCGACGAAGCCCGATTTATATACAAATTTCTACCTTCTTAATTGCTACTTAATAACTGTTTATGAAGAATATAAATTACTGAATTTTATACAAACCGTTGACCTACTAAGGTACTTTTCATCTGGAATATTTGTAAATTTAATACTTATTACTAAATTGTAGCTGAAGTCTCTTGGGAAAAGACGAGCAAATCAGTTAATTTAACTTATTTGAATTGACTTACCTTATTCATCCTGTTCCGATGATCACAAGCTTCCTGTTTCCTTCCTCTTTTAGATTCACACTGATCTCCATTTTTATTTTTTCACTATAATAACACTTAGCACTTAACACTTTTAACTCACTTGTTACTTTAAACTCGGCAAATAAAACTTTGATACTGAAATCTTTCGCGACGAAGCCCGATTTATATACAAATTTCTACCTTCTTAATTGCTACTTAATAACTGTTTATGAAGAATATAAATTACTGAATTTTATACAAACCGTTGACCTACTAAGGTACTTTTCATCTGGAATATTTGTAAACTCAATACTAATTACTAAATTGTAGCTGAAGTCTCTTGGGAAAAGACGAGCAAATCAGTTAATTTAACTTATTTGAATTGACTTACCTTATTCATCCTGTTCCGATGATAGCAGTTCCTGTTTCCATCCTCTTTTAGATTCACACTGATCTCCATTTTTATTTTTTCACTATAATAACACTTAACACTTAACACTTTTAACTCACTTGTTACTTTAAACTCGGCAAATAAAACTTTGATACTGAAATCTTTCGCGACGAAGCCCGATTTATATACAAATTTCTACCTTCTTAATTGCTACTTAATAACTGTTTATGAAGAATAAAATTACTGAATTTTATACAAACCGTTTACCTACTAAGGTACTTTTCATCTGGAATATTTGTAAACTCAATACTAATTACTAAATTGTAGCTGAAGTCTCTTGGGAAAAGACGAGCAAATCAGTTAATTTAACTTATTTGAATTGACTTACCTTATTCATCCTGTTCCGATGATAGCAGTTCCTGTTTCCATCCTCTTTTAGATTCACACTGATCTCCATTTTTA
This sequence comes from Amiota communis, assembly GCA_037043315.1. Classification (NCBI taxonomy): domain Eukaryota; kingdom Metazoa; phylum Arthropoda; class Insecta; order Diptera; family Drosophilidae; genus Amiota; species Amiota communis. The sequence continues at coordinate 924,288 of JBAMAV010001052.1, forward strand.
TTTTTTCACTATAATAACACTTAACACTTAACACTTTTAACTCACTTGTTACTTTAAACTCGGCAAATAAAACTTTGATACTGAAATCTTTCGCGACGAAGCCCGATTTATATACAAATTTCTACCTTCTTAATTGCTACTTAATAACTGTTTATGAAGAATATAAATTACTGAATTTTATACAAACCGTTTACCTACTAAGGTACTTTTCATCTGGAATATTTGTAAACTCAATACTAATTACTAAATTGTAGCTGAAGTCTCTTGGGAAAAGACGAGCAAATCAGTTAATTTAACTTATTTGAATTGACTTACCTTATTCATCCTGTTCCGATGATCAGCAGTTCCTGTTTCCATCCTCTTTTAGATTCACACTGATCTCCATCCATTTTTATTTTTTCACTATAATAACACTTAACACTTAACACTTTTAACTCACTTGTTACTTTAAACTCGGCAAATAAAACTTTGATACTGAAATCTTTCGCGACGAAGCCCGATTTATATACAAATTTCTACCTTCTTAATTGCTACTTAATAACTGTTTATGAAGAATATAAATTACTGAATTTTATACAAACCGTTGACCTACTAAGGTACTTTTCATCTGGAATATTTGTAAACTCAATACTAATTACTAAATTGTAGCTGAAGTCTCTTGGGAAAAGACGAGCAAATCAGTTAATTTAACTTATTTGAATTGACTTACCTTATTCATCCTGTTCCGATGATCACAATTCCTGTTCCTTCCTGTTTCCTTCCTCTTTTAGATTCACACTGATCTCCATTTTTATTTTTTCACTATAATAACACTTAGCACTTAACACTTTTAACTCACTTGTTACTTTAAACTCGGCAAATAAAACTTTGATACTGAAATCTTTCGCGACGAAGCCCGATTTATATACAAATTTCTACCTTCTTAATTGCTACTTAATAACTGTTTATGAAGAATATAAATTACTGAATTTTATACAAACCGTTGACCTACTAAGGTACTTTTCATCTGGAATATTTGTAAACTCAATACTAATTACTAAATTGTAGCTGAAGTCTCTTGGGAAAAGACGAGCAAATCAGTTAATTTAACTTATTTGAATTGACTTACCTTATTCATCCTGTTCCGATGATCAGCAGTTCCTGTTTCCTTCCTCTTTTAGATTCACACTGATCTCCATTTTTATTTTTTCACTATAATAACACTTAGCACTTAACACTTTTAACTCACTTGTTACTTTAAACTCGGCAAATAAAACTTTGATACTGAAATCTTTCGCGACGAAGCCCGATTTATATACAAATTTCTACCTTCTTAATTGCTACTTAATAACTGTTTATGAAGAATATAAATTACTGAATTTTATACAAACCGTTGACCTACTAAGGTACTTTTCATCTGGAATATTTGTAAACTCAATACTAATTACTAAATTGTAGCTGAAGTCTCTTGGGAAAAGACGAGCAAATCAGTTAATTTAACTTATTTGAATTGACTTACCTTATTCATCCTGTTCCGATGATAGCAATACAGTTCCTGTTTCCATCCTCTTTTAGATTCACACTGATCTCCATTTTTATTTTTTCACTATAATAAACTTACACTTAACACTTTTAACTCACTTGTTACTTTAAACTCGGCAAATAAAACTTTGATACTGAAATCTTTCGCGACGAAGCCCGATTTATATACAAATTTCTACCTTCTTAATTGCTACTTAATAACTGTTTATGAAGAATATAAATTACTGAATTTTATACAAACCGTTTACCTACTAAGGTACTTTTCATCTGGAATATTTGTAAACTCAATACTAATTACTAAATTGTAGCTGAAGTCTCTTGGGAAAAGACGAGCAAATCAGTTAATTTAACTTATTTGAATTGACTTACCTTATTCATCCTGTTCCGATGATACAAGTTCCTGTTTCCATCCTCTTTTAGATTCACACTGATCTCCATTTTTATTTTTTCACTATAATAACACTTAACACTTAACACTTTTAACTCACTTGTTACTTTAAACTCGGCATACTTTGATAAACTTTGATACTGAAATCTTTCGCGACGAAGCCCGATTTATATACAAATTTCTACCTTCTTAATTGCTACTTAATAACTGTTTATGAAGAATATAAATTACTGAATTTTATACAAACCGTTTACCTACTTAGGTACTTTTCATCTGGAATATTTGTAAATTTAATACTTATTACTAAATTGTAGCTGAAGTCTCTTGGGAAAAGACGAGCAAATCAGTTAATTTAACTTATTTGAATTGACTTACCTTATTCATCCTGTTCCGATGATCACAATTCCTGTTTCCTTCCTCTTTTAGATTCACACTGATCTCCATTTTTATTTTTTCACTATAATAACACTTACACTTAACACTTTTAACTCACTTGTTACTTTAAACTCGGCAAATAAAACTTTGATACTGAAATCTTTCGCGACGAAGCCCGATTTATATACAAATTTCTACCTTCTTAATTGCTACTTAATAACTGTTTATGAAGAATATAAATTACTGAATTTTATACAAACCGTTTACCTACTAAGGTACTTTTCATCTGGAATATTTGTAAACTCAATACTAATTACTAAATTGTAGCTCAAGTCTCTTGGGAAAAGACGAGCAAATCAGTTAATTTAACTTATTTGAATTGACTTACCTTATTCATCCTGTTCCGATGATCAGCAGTTCCTGTTTCCATCCTCTTTTAGATTCACACTGATCTCCATTTTTATTTTTTCACTATAATAACACTTAACACTTAACACTTTTAACTCACTTGTTACTTTAAACTCGGCAAATAAAACTTTGATACTGAAATCTTTCGCGACGAAGCCCGATTTATATACAAATTTCTACCTTCTTAATTGCTACTTAATAACTGTTTATGAAGAATATAAATTACTGAATTTTATACAAACCGTTTACCTACTTAGGTACTTTTCATCTGGAATATTTGTAAACTCAATACTAATTACTAAATTGTAGCTGAAGTCTCTTGGGAAAAGACGAGCAAATCAGTTAATTTAACTTATTTGAATTGACTTACCTTATTCATCCTGTTCCGATGATCACAATTCCTGTTTCCTTCCTCTTTTAGATTCACACTGATCTCCATTTTTATTTTTTCACTATAATAACACTTAACACTTAACACTTTTAACTCACTTGTTACTTTAAACTCGGCAAATAAAACTTTGATACTGAAATCTTTCGCGACGAAGCCCGATTTATATACATACATTTCTACCTTCTTAATTGCTACTTAATAACTGTTTATGAAGAATATAAATTACTGAATTTTATACAAACCGTTGACCTACTAAGGTACTTTTCATCTGGAATATTTGTAAACTCAATACTAATTACTAAATTGTAGCTGAAGTCTCTTGGGAAAAGACGAGCAAATCAGTTAATTTAACTTATTTGAATTGACTTACCTTATTCATCCTGTTCCGATGATACAGTTCCTGTTTCCATCCTCTTTTAGATTCACACTGATCTCCATTTTTATTTTTTCACTATAATAACACTTACACTTAACACTTTTAACTCACTTGTTACTTTAAACTCGGCAAATAAAACTTTGATACTGAAATCTTTCGCGACGAAGCCCGATTTATATACAAATTTCTACCTTCTTAATTGCTACTTAATAACTGTTTATGAAGAATATAAATTACTGAATTTTATACAAACCGTTGACCTACTAAGGTACTTTTCATCTGGAATATTTGTAAACTCAATACTAATTACTAAATTGTAGCTGAAGTCTCTTGGGAAAAGACGAGCAAATCAGTTAATTTAACTTATTTGAATTGACTTACCTTATTCATCCTGTTCCGATGATAGCAGTTCCTGTTTCCATCCTCTTTTAGATTCACACTGATCTCCATTTTTATTTTTTCACTATAATAACACTTAACACTTTTAACTCACTTGTTACTTTAAACTCGGCAAATAAAACTTTGATACTGAAATCTTTCGCGACGAAGCCCGATTTATATACAAATTTCTACCTTCTTAATTGCTACTTAATAACTGTTTATGAAGAATATAAATTACTGAATTTTATACAAACCGTTGACCTACTAAGGTACTTTTCATCTGGAATATTTGTAAACTCAATACTAATTACTAAATTGTAGCTCAAGTCTCTTGGGAAAAGACGAGCAAATCAGTTAATTTAACTTATTTGAATTGACTTACCTTATTCATCCTGTTCCGATGATAGCACTTCCTGTTTCCATCCTCTTTTAGATTCACACTGATCTCCATTTTTATTTTTTCACTATAATAACACTTAACACTTAACACTTTTAACTCACTTGTTACTTTAAACTCGGCAAATAAAACTTTGATACTGAAATCTTTCGCGACGAAGCCCGATTTATATACAAATTTCTACCTTCTTAATTGCTACTTAATAACTGTTTATGAAGAATATAAATTACTGAATTTTATACAAACCGTTGACCTACTAAGGTACTTTTCATCTGGAATATTTGTAAACTCAATACTAATTACTAAATTGTAGCTCAAGTCTCTTGGGAAAAGACGAGCAAATCAGTTAATTTAACTTATTTGAATTGACTTACCTTATTCATCCTGTTCCGATGATAGCAGTTCCTGTTTCCATCCTCTTTTAGATTCACACTGATCTCCATTTTTATTTTTTCACTATAATAACACTTAACACTTAACACTTTTAACTCACTTGTTACTTTAAACTCGGCAAATAAAACTTTGATACTGAAATCTTTCGCGACGAAGCCCGATTTATATACAAATTTCTACCTTCTTAATTGCTACTTAATAACTGTTTATGAAGAATATAAATTACTGAATTTTATACAAACCGTTTACCTACTTAGGTACTTTTCATCTGGAATATTTGTAAACTCAATACTAATTACTAAATTGTAGCTCAAGTCTCTTGGGAAAAGACGAGCAAATCAGTTAATTTAACTTATTTGAATTGACTTACCTTATTCATCCTGTTCCGATGATCACAAGTTCCTGTTTCCTTCCTCTTTTAGATTCACACTGATCTCCATTTTTATTTTTTCACTATAATAACACTTAACACTTAACACTTTTAACTCACTTGTTACTTTAAACTCGGCAAATAAAACTTTGATACTGAAATCTTTCGCGACGAAGCCCGATTTATATACAAATTTCTACCTTCTTAATTGCTACTTAATAACTGTTTATGAAGAATATAAATTACTGAATTTTATACAAACCGTTTACCTACTAAGGTACTTTTCATCTGGAATATTTGTAAACTCAATACTAATTACTAAATTGTAGCTCAAGTCTCTTGGGAAAAGACGAGCAAATCAGTTAATTTAACTTATTTGAATTGACTTACCTTATTCATCCTGTTCCGATGATCAGCAGTTCCTGTTTCCATCCTCTTTTAGATTCACACTGATCTCCATTTTTATTTTTTCACTATAATAACACTTAACACTTAACACTTTTAACTCACTTGTTACTTTAAACTCGGCAAATAAAACTTTGATACTGAAATCTTTCGCGACGAAGCCCGATTTATATACAAATTTCTACCTTCTTAATTGCTACTTAATAACTGTTTATGAAGAATATAAATTACTGAATTTTATACAAACCGTTGACCTACTAAGGTACTTTTCATCTGGAATATTTGTAAACTCAATACTAATTACTAAATTGTAGCTGAAGTCTCTTGGGAAAAGACGAGCAAATCAGTTAATTTAACTTATTTAAATTGACTTACCTTATTCATCCTGTTCCGATGATAGCAGTTCCTGTTTCCATCCTCTTTTAGATTCACACTGATCTCCATTTTTATTTTTTCACTATAATAACACTTAACACTTAACACTTTTAACTCACTTGTTACTTTAAACTCGGCAAATAAAACTTTGATACTGAAATCTTTCGCGACGAAGCCCGATTTATATACAAATTTCTACCTTCTTAATTGCTACTTAATAACTGTTTATGAAGAATATAAATTACTGAATTTTATACAAACCGTTTACCTACTTAGGTACTTTTCATCTGGAATATTTGTAAACTCAATACTAATTACTAAATTGTAGCTGAAGTCTCTTGGGAAAAGACGAGCAAATCAGTTAATTTAACTTATTTGAATTGACTTACCTTATTCATCCTGTTCCGATGATCACAATTCCTGTTTCCTTCCTCTTTTAGATTCACACTGATCTCCATTTTTATTTTTTCACTATAATAACACTTACACTTAACACTTTTAACTCACTTGTTACTTTAAACTCGGCAAATAAAACTTTGATACTGAAATCTTTCGCGACGAAGCCCGATTTATATACAAATTTCTACCTTCTTAATTGCTACTTAATAACTGTTTATGAAGAATATAAATTACTGAATTTTATACAAACCGTTTACCTACTAAGGTACTTTTCATCTGGAATATTTGTAAACTCAATACTAATTACTAAATTGTAGCTCAAGTCTCTTGGGAAAAGACGAGCAAATCAGTTAATTTAACTTATTTAAATTGACTTACCTTATTCATCCTGTTCCGATGATAGCAGTTCCTGTTTCCATCCTCTTTTAGATTCACACTGATCTCCATTTTTATTTTTTCACTATAATAACACTTACACTTAACACTTTTAACTCACTTGTTACTTTAAACTCGGCAAATAAAACTTTGATACTGAAATCTTTCGCGACGAAGCCCGATTTATATACAAATTTCTACCTTCTTAATTGCTACTTAATAACTGTTTATGAAGAATATAAATTACTGAATTTTATACAAACCGTTTACCTACTAAGGTACTTTTCATCTGGAATATTTGTAAACTCAATACTAATTACTAAATTGTAGCTGAAGTCTCTTGGGAAAAGACGAGCAAATCAGTTAATTTAACTTATTTGAATTGACTTACCTTATTCATCCTGTTCCGATGATCACAGTTCCTGTTTCCATCCTCTTTTAGATTCACACTGATCTCCATTTTTATTTTTTCACTATAATAACACTTAACACTTAACACTTTTAACTCACTTGTTACTTTAAACTCGGCAAATAAAACTTTGATACTGAAATCTTTCGCGACGAAGCCCGATTTATATACAAATTTCTACCTTCTTAATTGCTACTTAATAACTGTTTATGAAGAATATAAATTACTGAATTTTATACAAACCGTTTACCTACTTAGGTACTTTTCATCTGGAATATTTGTAAATTTAATACTAATTACTAAATTGTAGCTGAAGTCTCTTGGGAAAAGACGAGCAAATCAGTTAATTTAACTTATTTGAATTGACTTACCTTATTCATCCTGTTCCGATGATCACAATTCCTGTTTCCTTCCTCTTTTAGATTCACACTGATCTCCATTTTTATTTTTTCACTATAATAACACTTAACACTTAACACTTTTAACTCACTTGTTACTTTAAACTCGGCAAATAAAACTTTGATACTGAAATCTTTCGCGACGAAGCCCGATTTATATACAAATTTCTACCTTCTTAATTGCTACTTAATAACTGTTTATGAAGAATATAAATTACTGAATTTTATACAAACCGTTGACCTACTAAGGTACTTTTCATCTGGAATATTTGTAAACTCAATACTAATTACTAAATTGTAGCTCAAGTCTCTTGGGAAAAGACGAGCAAATCAGTTAATTTAACTTATTTGAATTGACTTACCTTATTCATCCTGTTCCGATGATCAGCAGTTCCTGTTTCCATCCTCTTTTAGATTCACACTGATCTCCATTTTTATTTTTTCACTATAATAACACTTAACACTTAACACTTTTAACTCACTTGTTACTTTAAACTCGGCAAATAAAACTTTGATACTGAAATCTTTCGCGACGAAGCCCGATTTATATACAAATTTCTACCTTCTTAATTGCTACTTAATAACTGTTTATGAAGAATATAAATTACTGAATTTTATACAAACCGTTTACCTACTAAGGTACTTTTCATCTGGAATATTTGTAAACTCAATACTAATTACTAAATTGTAGCTCAAGTCTCTTGGGAAAAGACGAGCAAATCAGTTAATTTAACTTATTTGAATTGACTTACCTTATTCATCCTGTTCCGATGATCAGCAATTCCTGTTTCCTTCCTCTTTTAGATTCACACTGATCTCCATTTTTATTTTTTCACTATAATAACACTTAACACTTAACACTTTTAACTCACTTGTTACTTTAAACTCGGCAAATAAAACTTTGATACTGAAATCTTTCGCGACGAAGCCCGATTTATATACAAATTTCTACCTTCTTAATTGCTACTTAATAACTGTTTATGAAGAATATAAATTACTGAATTTTATACAAACCGTTTACCTACTAAGGTACTTTTCATCTGGAATATTTGTAAACTCAATACTAATTACTAAATTGTAGCTCAAGTCTCTTGGGAAAAGACGAGCAAATCAGTTAATTTAACTTATTTAAATTGACTTACCTTATTCATCCTGTTCCGATGATAGCAGTTCCTGTTTCCATCCTCTTTTAGATTCACACTGATCTCCATTTTTATTTTTTCACTATAATAACACTTAACACTTAACACTTTTAACTCACTTGTTACTTTAAACTCGGCAAATAAAACTTTGATACTGAAATCTTTCGCGACGAAGCCCGATTTATATACAAATTTCTACCTTCTTAATTGCTACTTAATAACTGTTTATGAAGAATATAAATTACTGAATTTTATACAAACCGTTGACCTACTTAGGTACTTTTCATCTGGAATATTTGTAAACTCAATACTAATTACTAAATTGTAGCTCAAGTCTCTTGGGAAAAGACGAGCAAATCAGTTAATTTAACTTATTTGAATTGACTTACCTTATTCATCCTGTTCCGATGATCACAATTCCTGTTTCCTTCCTCTTTTAGATTCACACTGATCTCCATTTTTATTTTTTCACTATAATAACACTTACACTTAACACTTTTAACTCACTTGTTACTTTAAACTCGGCAAATAAAACTTTGATACTGAAATCTTTCGCGACGAAGCCCGATTTATATACAAATTTCTACCTTCTTAATTGCTACTTAATAACTGTTTATGAAGAATATAAATTACTGAATTTTATACAAACCGTTGACCTACTAAGGTACTTTTCATCTGGAATATTTGTAAACTCAATACTAATTACTAAATTGTAGCTCAAGTCTCTTGGGAAAAGACGAGCAAATCAGTTAATTTAACTTATTTGAATTGACTTACCTTATTCATCCTGTTCCGATGATCACAATTCCTGTTTCCTTCCTCTTTTAGATTCACACTGATCTCCATTTTTATTTTTTCACTATAATAACACTTAACACTTAACACTTTTAACTCACTTGTTACTTTAAACTCGGCAAATAAAACTTTGATACTGAAATCTTTCGCGACGAAGCCCGATTTATATACAAATTTCTACCTTCTTAATTGCTACTTAATAACTGTTTATGAAGAATATAAATTACTGAATTTTATACAAACCGTTTACCTACTAAGGTACTTTTCATCTGGAATATTTGTAAACTCAATACTAATTACTAAATTGTAGCTGAAGTCTCTTGGGAAAAGACGAGCAAATCAGTTAATTTAACTTATTTGAATTGACTTACCTTATTCATCCTGTTCCGATGATCAGCAAGTTCCTGTTTCCATCCTCTTTTAGATTCACACTGATCTCCATTTTTATTTTTTCACTATAATAACACTTAACACTTAACACTTTTAACTCACTTGTTACTTTAAACTCGGCAAATAAAACTTTGATACTGAAATCTTTCGCGACGAAGCCCGATTTATATACAAATTTCTACCTTCTTAATTGCTACTTAATAACTGTTTATGAAGAATATAAATTACTGAATTTTATACAAACCGTTGACCTACTAAGGTACTTTTCATCTGGAATATTTGTAAACTCAATACTAATTACTAAATTGTAGCTCAAGTCTCTTGGGAAAAGACGAGCAAATCAGTTAATTTAACTTATTTGAATTGACTTACCTTATTCATCCTGTTCCGATGATCACAATTCCTGTTTCCTTCCTCTTTTAGATTCACACTGATCTCCATTTTTATTTTTTCACTATAATAACACTTAGCACTTAACACTTTTAACTCACTTGTTACTTTAAACTCGGCAAATAAAACTTTGATACTGAAATCTTTCGCGACGAAGCCCGATTTATATACAAATTTCTACCTTCTTAATTGCTACTTAATAACTGTTTATGAAGAATATAAATTACTGAATTTTATACAAACCGTTTACCTACTTAGGTACTTTTCATCTGGAATATTTGTAAACTTAATACTAATTACTAAATTGTAGCTCAAGTCTCTTGGGAAAAGACGAGCAAATCAGTTAATTTAACTTATTTGAATTGACTTACCTTATTCATCCTGTTCCGATGATCACAATTCCTGTTTCCTTCCTCTTTTAGATTCACACTGATCTCCATTTTTATTTTTTCACTATAATAACACTTAGCACTTAACACTTTTAACTCACTTGTTACTTTAAACTCGGCAAATAAAACTTTGATACTGAAATCTTTCGCGACGAAGCCCGATTTATATACAAATTTCTACCTTCTTAATTGCTACTTAATAACTGTTTATGAAGAATATAAATTACTGAATTTTATACAAACCGTTTACCTACTAAGGTACTTTTCATCTGGAATATTTGTAAACTCAATACTAATTACTAAATTGTAGCTGAAGTCTCTTGGGAAAAGACGAGCAAATCAGTTAATTTAACTTATTTGAATTGACTTACCTTATTCATCCTGTTCCGATGATCACAATTCCTGTTTCCTTCTCCTCTTTTAGATTCACACTGATCTCCATTTTTATTTTTTCACTATAATAACACTTAACACTTTTAACTCACTTGTTACTTTAAACTCGGCAAATAAAACTTTGATACTGAAATCTTTCGCGACGAAGCCCGATTTATATACAAATTTCTACCTTCTTAATTGCTACTTAATAACTGTTTATGAAGAATATAAATTACTGAATTTTATACAAACCGTTTACCTACTAAGGTACTTTTCATCTGGAATATTTGTAAACTCAATACTAATTACTAAATTGTAGCTCAAGTCTCTTGGGAAAAGACGAGCAAATCAGTTAATTTAACTTATTTGAATTGACTTACCTTATTCATCCTGTTCCGATGATCACAATTCCTGTTTCCTTCCTCTTTTAGATTCACACTGATCTCCATTTTTATTTTTTCACTATAATAACACTTAACACTTAACACTTTTAACTCACTTGTTACTTTAAACTCGGCAAATAAAACTTTGATACTGAAATCTTTCGCGACGAAGCCCGATTTATATACAAATTTCTACCTTCTTAATTGCTACTTAATAACTGTTTATGAAGAATATAAATTACTGAATTTTATACAAACCGTTGACCTACTAAGGTACTTTTCATCTGGAATATTTGTAAACTCAATACTAATTACTAAATTGTAGCTCAAGTCTCTTGGGAAAAGACGAGCAAATCAGTTAATTTAACTTATTTGAATTGACTTACCTTATTCATCCTGTTCCGATGATCAGCAGTTCCTGTTTCCATCCTCTTTTAGATTCACACTGATCTCCATTTTTATTTTTTCACTATAATAACACTTAACACTTAACACTTTTAACTCACTTGTTACTTTAAACTCGGCAAATAAAACTTTGATACTGAAATCTTTCGCGACGAAGCCCGATTTATATACAAATTTCTACCTTCTTAATTGCTACTTAATAACTGTTTATGAAGAATATAAATTACTGAATTTTATACAAACCGTTTACCTACTAAGGTACTTTTCATCTGGAATATTTGTAAACTCAATACTAATTACTAAATTGTAGCTCAAGTCTCTTGGGAAAAGACGAGCAAATCAGTTAATTTAACTTATTTGAATTGACTTACCTTATTCATCCTGTTCCGATGATCACAATTCCTGTTTCCTTCGTCCTCCTCTTTAGATTCACACTGATCTCCATTTTTATTTTTTCACTATAATAACACTTAGCACTTAACACTTTTAACTCACTTGTTACTTTAAACTCGGCAAATAAAACTTTGATACTGAAATCTTTCGCGACGAAGCCCGATTTATATACAAATTTCTACCTTCTTAATTGCTACTTAATAACTGTTTATGAAGAATATAAATTACTGAATTTTATACAAACCGTTTACCTACTTAGGTACTTTTCATCTGGAATATTTGTAAACTCAATACTAATTACTAAATTGTAGCTCAAGTCTCTTGGGAAAAGACGAGCAAATCAGTTAATTTAACTTATTTGAATTGACTTACCTTATTCATCCTGTTCCGATGATCACAATTCCTGTTTCCTTCCTCTTTTAGATTCACACTGATCTCCATTTTTATTTTTTCACTATAATAACACTTAACACTTAACACTTTTAACTCACTTGTTACTTTAAACTCGGCAAATAAAACTTTGATACTGAAATCTTTCGCGACGAAGCCCGATTTATATACAAATTTCTACCTTCTTAATTGCTACTTAATAACTGTTTATGAAGAATATAAATTACTGAATTTTATACAAACCGTTTACCTACTAAGGTACTTTTCATCTGGAATATTTGTAAACTCAATACTAATTACTAAATTGTAGCTCAAGTCTCTTGGGAAAAGACGAGCAAATCAGTTAATTTAACTTATTTGAATTGACTTACCTTATTCATCCTGTTCCGATGATAGCAGTTCCTGTTTCCATCCTCTTTTAGATTCACACTGATCTCCATTTTTATTTTTTCACTATAATAACACTTAACACTTAACACTTTTAACTCACTTGTTACTTTAAACTCGGCAAATAAAACTTTGATACTGAAATCTTTCGCGACGAAGCCCGATTTATATACAAATTTCTACCTTCTTAATTGCTACTTAATAACTGTTTATGAAGAATATAAATTACTGAATTTTATACAAACCGTTGACCTACTAAGGTACTTTTCATCTGGAATATTTGTAAACTCAATACTAATTACTAAATTGTAGCTCAAGTCTCTTGGGAAAAGACGAGCAAATCAGTTAATTTAACTTATTTGAATTGACTTACCTTATTCATCCTGTTCCGATGATCACAATTCCTGTTTCCTTCCTCTTTTAGATTCACACTGATCTCCATTTTTATTTTTTCACTATAATAACACTTACACTTAACACTTTTAACTCACTTGTTACTTTAAACTCGGCAAATAAAACTTTGATACTGAAATCTTTCGCGACGAAGCCCGATTTATATACAAATTTCTACCTTCTTAATTGCTACTTAATAACTGTTTATGAAGAATATAAATTACTGAATTTTATACAAACCGTTGACCTACTAAGGTACTTTTCATCTGGAATATTTGTAAACTCAATACTAATTACTAAATTGTAGCTCAAGTCTCTTGGGAAAAGACGAGCAAATCAGTTAATTTAACTTATTTGAATTGACTTACCTTATTCATCCTGTTCCGATGATCAGCAATTCCTGTTTCCATCCTCTTTTAGATTCACACTGATCTCCATTTTTATTTTTTCACTATAATAACACTTAACACTTAACACTTTTAACTCACTTGTTACTTTAAACTCGGCAAATAAAACTTTGATACTGAAATCTTTCGCGACGAAGCCCGATTTATATACAAATTTCTACCTTCTTAATTGCTACTTAATAACTGTTTATGAAGAATATAAATTACTAAATTTTATACAAACCGTTTACCTACTTAGGTACTTTTCATCTGGAATATTTGTAAACTCAATACTATATTACTAAATTGTAGCTCAAGTCTCTTGGGAAAAGACGAGCAAATCAGTTAATTTAACTTATTTGAATTGACTTACCTTATTCATCCTGTTCCGATGATACAATTCCTGTTTCCATCCTCTTTTAGATTCACACTGATCTCCATTTTTATTTTTTCACTATAATAACACTTACACTTAACACTTTTAACTCACTTGTTACTTTAAACTCGGCAAATAAAACTTTGATACTGAAATCTTTCGCGACGAAGCCCGATTTATATACAAATTTCTACCTTCTTAATTGCTACTTAATAACTGTTTATGAAGAATATAAATTACTGAATTTTATACAAACCGTTTACCTACTTAGGTACTTTTCATCTGGAATATTTGTAAACTCAATACTAATTACTAAATTGTAGCTCAAGTCTCTTGGGAAAAGACGAGCAAATCAGTTAATTTAACTTATTTGAATTGACTTACCTTATTCATCCTGTTCCGATGATCACAATTCCTGTTTCCTTCCTCTTTTAGATTCACACTGATCTCCATTTTTATTTTTTCACTATAATAACACTATAACACTTTTAACTCACTTGTTACTTTAAACTCGGCAAATAAAACTTTGATACTGAAATCTTTCGCGACGAAGCCCGATTTATATACAAATTCTACCTTCTTAATTGCTACTTAATAACTGTTTATGAAGAATATAAATTACTGAATTTTATACAAACCGTTTACCTACTTAGGTACTTTTCATCTGGAATATTTGTAAACTCAATACTAATTACTAAATTGTAGCTGAAGTCTCTTGGGAAAAGACGAGCAAATCAGTTAATTTAACTTATTTGAATTGACTTACCTTATTCATCCTGTTCCGATGATCACAATTCCTGTTTCCTTCCTCTTTTAGATTCACACTGATCTCCATTTTTATTTTTTCACTATAATAACACTTAACACTTAACACTTTTAACTCACTTGTTACTTTAAACTCGGCAAATAAAACTTTGATACTGAAATCTTTCGCGACGAAGCCCGATTTATATACAAATTTCTACCTTCTTAATTGCTACTTAATAACTGTTTATGAAGAATATAAATTACTGAATTTTATACAAACCGTTGACCTACTAAGGTACTTTTCATCTGGAATATTTGTAAACTCAATACTAATTACTAAATTGTAGCTGAAGTCTCTTGGGAAAAGACGAGCAAATCAGTTAATTTAACTTATTTGAATTGACTTACCTTATTCATCCTGTTCCGATGATCACAATTCCTGTTTCCTGTTTCCATCCTCTTTTAGATTCACACTGATCTCCATTTTTATTTTTTCACTATAATAACACTTCCTAACACTTTTAACTCACTTGTTACTTTAAACTCGGCAAATAAAACTTTGATACTGAAATCTTTCGCGACGAAGCCCGATTTATATACAAATTTCTACCTTCTTAATTGCTACTTAATAACTGTTTATGAAGAATATAAATTACTGAATTTTATACAAACCGTTGACCTACTAAGGTACTTTTCATCTGGAATATTTGTAAACTCAATACTAATTACTAAATTGTAGCTGAAGTCTCTTGGGAAAAGACGAGCAAATCAGTTAATTTAACTTATTTGAATTGACTTACCTTATTCATCCTGTTCCGATGATCACAATTCCTGTTTCCTTCCTCTTTTAGATTCACACTGATCTCCATTTTTATTTTTTCACTATAATAACACTTAACACTTTTAACTCACTTGTTACTTTAAACTCGGCAAATAAAACTTTGATACTGAAATCTTTCGCGACGAAGCCCGATTTATATACAAATTTCTCTATCTTAATAACTGTTTATGAAGAATATAAATTACTGAATTTTATACAAACCGTTACCTACTAAGGTACTTTTCATCTGGAATATTTGTAAACTCAATACTAATTACTAAATTGTAGCTGAAGTCTCTTGGGAAAAGACGAGCAAATCAGTTAATTTAACTTATTTGAATTGACTTACCTTATTCATCCTGTTCCGATGATCACAATTCCTGTTTCCTTCCTCTTTTAGATTCACACTGATCTCCATTTTTATTTTTTCACTATAATAACACTTACACTTAACACTTTTAACTCACTTGTTACTTTAAACTCGGCAAATAAAACTTTGATACTGAAATCTTTCGCGACGAAGCCCGATTTATATACAAATTTCTACCTTCTTAATTGCTACTTAATAACTGTTTATGAAGAATATAAATTACTGAATTTTATACAAACCGTTACCTACTAAGGTACTTTTCATCTGGAATATTTGTAAACTCAATACTAATCTCAAGTCTCTTGGGAAAAGACGAGCAAATCAGTTAATTTAACTTATTTGAATTGACTTACCTTATTCATCCTGTTCCGATGATCACAATTCCTGTTTCCTTCCTCTTTTAGATTCACACTGATCTCCATTTTTATTTTTTCACTATAATAACACTTAACACTTTTAACTCACTTGTTACTTTAAACTCGGCAAATAAAACTTTGATACTGAAATCTTTCGCGACGAAGCCCGATTTATATACAAATTTCTACCTTCTTAATTGCTACTTAATAACTGTTTATGAAGAATATAAATTACTGAATTTTATACAAACCGTTGACCTACTTAGGTACTTTTCATCTGGAATATTTGTAAACTCAATACTAATTACTAAATTGTAGCTGAAGTCTCTTGGGAAAAGACGAGCAAATCAGTTAATTTAACTTATTTGAATTGACTTACCTTATTCATCCTGTTCCGATGATCAGCAGTTCCTGTTTCCATCCTCTTTTAGATTCACACTGATCTCCATTTTTATTTTTTCACTATAATAACACTTAACACTTTTAACTCACTTGTTACTTTAAACTCGGCAAATAAAACTTTGATACTGAAATCTTTCGCGACGAAGCCCGATTTATATACAAATTTCTACCTTCTTAATTGCTACTTAATAACTGTTTATGAAGAATATAAATTACTGAATTTTATACAAACCGTTGACCTACTTAGGTACTTTTCATCTGGAATATTTGTAAACTCAATACTAATTACTAAATTGTAGCTCAAGTCTCTTGGGAAAAGACGAGCAAATCAGTTAATTTAACTTATTTGAATTGACTTACCTTATTCATCCTGTTCCGATGATCACAATTCCTGTTTCCTTCCTCTTTTAGATTCACACTGATCTCCATTTTTATTTTTTCACTATAATAACACTTAACACTTAACACTTTTAACTCACTTGTTACTTTAAACTCGGCAAATAAAACTTTGATACTGAAATCTTTCGCGACGAAGCCCGATTTATATACAAATTTCTACCTTCTTAATTGCTACTTAATAACTGTTTATGAAGAATATAAATTACTGAATTTTATACAAACCGTTTACCTACTAAGGTACTTTTCATCTGGAATATTTGTAAACTCAATACTAATTACTAAATTGTAGCTCAAGTCTCTTGGGAAAAGACGAGCAAATCAGTTAATTTAACTTATTTGAATTGACTTACCTTATTCATCCTGTTCCGATGATCACAATTCCTGTTTCCTTCCTCTTTTAGATTCACACTGATCTCCATTTTTATTTTTTCACTATAATAACACTTAACACTTAACACTTTTAACTCACTTGTTACTTTAAACTCGGCAAATAAAACTTTGATACTGAAATCTTTCGCGACGAAGCCCGATTTATATACAAATTTCTACCTTCTTAATTGCTACTTAATAACTGTTTATGAAGAATATAAATTACTGAATTTTATACAAACCGTTGACCTACTAAGGTACTTTTCATCTGGAATATTTGTAAACTCAATACTAATTACTAAATTGTAGCTCAAGTCTCTTGGGAAAAGACGAGCAAATCAGTTAATTTAACTTATTTGAATTGACTTACCTTATTCATCCTGTTCCGATGATCACAATTCCTGTTTCCTTCCTCTTTTAGATTCACACTGATCTCCATTTTTATTTTTTCACTATAATAACACTTAACACTTTTAACTCACTTGTTACTTTAAACTCGGCAAATAAAACTTTGATACTGAAATCTTTCGCGACGAAGCCCGATTTATATACAAATTTCTACCTTCTTAATTGCTACTTAATAACTGTTTATGAAGAATATAAATTACTGAATTTTATACAAACCGTTTACCTACTTAGGTACTTTTCATCTGGAATATTTGTAAACTTAATACTAATTACTAAATTGTAGCTCAAGTCTCTTGGGAAAAGACGAGCAAATCAGTTAATTTAACTTATTTGAATTGACTTACCTTATTCATCCTGTTCCGATGATCACAATTCCTGTTTCCTTCCTCTTTTAGATTCACACTGATCTCCATTTTTATTTTTTCACTATAATAACACTTAACACTTTTAACTCACTTGTTACTTTAAACTCGGCAAATAAAACTTTGATACTGAAATCTTTCGCGACGAAGCCCGATTTATATACAAATTTCTACCTTCTTAATTGCTACTTAATAACTGTTTATGAAGAATATAAATTACTGAATTTTATACAAACCGTTGACCTACTAAGGTACTTTTCATCTGGAATATTTGTAAACTCAATACTAATTACTAAATTGTAGCTCAAGTCTCTTGGGAAAAGACGAGCAAATCAGTTAATTTAACTTATTTGAATTGACTTACCTTATTCATCCTGTTCCGATGATCACAATTCCTGTTTCCTTCCTCTTTTAGATTCACACTGATCTCCATTTTTATTTTTTCACTATAATAACACTTAACACTTAACACTTTTAACTCACTTGTTACTTTAAACTCGGCAAATAAAACTTTGATACTGAAATCTTTCGCGACGAAGCCCGATTTATATACAAATTTCTACCTTCTTAATTGCTACTTAATAACTGTTTATGAAGAATATAAATTACTGAATTTTATACAAACCGTTGACCTGTTTAGGACTACTTAGGTACTTTTCATCTGGAATATTTGTAAACTCAATACTAATTACTAAATTGTAGCTCAAGTCTCTTGGGAAAAGACGAGCAAATCAGTTAATTTAACTTATTTGAATTGACTTACCTTATTCATCCTGTTCCGATGATCACAATTCCTGTTTCCTTCCTCTTTTAGATTCACACTGATCTCCATTTTTATTTTTTCACTATAATAACACTTAACACTTAACACTTTTAACTCACTTGTTACTTTAAACTCGGCAAATAAAACTTTGATACTGAAATCTTTCGCGACGAAGCCCGATTTATATACAAATTTCTACCTTCTTAATTGCTACTTAATAACTGTTTATGAAGAATATAAATTACTGAATTTTATACAAACCGTTTACCTACTAAGGTACTTTTCATCTGGAATATTTGTAAACTCAATACTAATTACTAAATTGTAGCTCAAGTCTCTTGGGAAAAGACGAGCAAATCAGTTAATTTAACTTATTTGAATTGACTTACCTTATTCATCCTGTTCCGATGATCACAATTCCTGTTTCCTTCCTCTTTTAGATTCACACTGATCTCCATTTTTATTTTTTCACTATAATAACACTTAACACTTAACACTTTTAACTCACTTGTTACTTTAAACTCGGCAAATAAAACTTTGATACTGAAATCTTTCGCGACGAAGCCCGATTTATATACAAATTTCTGCCTTCTTAATTGCTAGTTAATAACAGCTTATGAAGAATATAAATTACTGAATTTTATACAAACCGTTGACCTGTTTAGGCACTATTAAGGTACTTTTCATCTGAAATATTTGTAAACTCAATACTAATTACTAAATTGTAGCTCAAGTCTCTTGGGAAAAGACGAGCAAATCAGTTAATTTAACTTATTTGAATTGACTTACCTTATTCATCCTGTTCCGATGATCACAATTCCTGTTTCCTTCCTCTTTTAGATTCACACTGATCTCCATTTTTATTTTTTCACTATAATAACACTTACACTTAACACTTTTAACTCACTTGTTACTTTAAACTCGGCAAATAAAACTTTGATACTGAAATCTTTCGCGACGAAGCCCGATTTATATACAAATTTCTACCTTCTTAATTGCTACTTAATAACTGTTTATGAAGAATATAAATTACTGAATTTTATACAAACCGTTTACCTACTAAGGTACTTTTCATCTGGAATATTTGTAAACTCAATACTAATTACTAAATTGTAGCTCAAGTCTCTTGGGAAAAGACGAGCAAATCAGTTAATTTAACTTATTTGAATTGACTTACCTTATTCATCCTGTTCCGATGATCACAATTCCTGTTTCCTTCCTCTTTTAGATTCACACTGATCTCCATTTTTATTTTTTCACTATAATAACACTTAACACTTTTAACTCACTTGTTACTTTAAACTCGGCAAATAAAACTTTGATACTGAAATCTTTCGCGACGAAGCCCGATTTATATACAAATTTCTACCTTCTTAATTGCTACTTAATAACTGTTTATGAAGAATATAAATTACTGAATTTTATACAAACCGTTGACCTGTTTAGGTACTACTTAGGTACTTTTCATCTGAAATATTTGTAAACTCAATACTAATTACTAAATTGTAGCTCAAGTCTCTTGGGAAAAGACGAGCAAATCAGTTAATTTAACTTATTTGAATTGACTTACCTTATTCATCCTGTTCCGATGATCACAATTCCTGTTTCCTTCCTCTTTTAGATTCACACTGATCTCCATTTTTATTTTTTCACTATAATAACACTTAACACTTAACACTTTTAACTCACTTGTTACTTTAAACTCGGCAAATAAAACTTTGATACTGAAATCTTTCGCGACGAAGCCCGATTTATATACAAATTTCTGCCTTCTTAATTGCTAGTTAATAACTGTTTATGAAGAATATAAATTACTGAATTTTATACAAACCGTTGACCTGTTTAGGCACTATTAGGTACTTTTCATCTGAAATATTTGTAAACTCAATACTAATTACTAAATTGTAGCTCAAGTCTCTTGGGAAAAGACGAGCAAATCAGTTAATTTAACTTATTTGAATTGACTTACCTTATTCATCCTGTTCCGATGATCACAATTCCTGTTTCCTTCCTCTTTTAGATTCACACTGATCTCCATTTTTATTTTTTCACTATAATAACACTTAACACTTAACACTTTTAACTCACTTGTTACTTTAAACTCGGCAAATAAAACTTTGATACTGAAATCTTTCGCGACGAAGCCCGATTTATATACAAATTTCTACCTTCTTAATTGCTACTTAATAACTGTTTATGAAGAATATAAATTACTGAATTTTATACAAACCGTTGACCTACTAAGGTACTTTTCATCTGGAATATTTGTAAACTCAATACTAATTACTAAATTGTAGCTCAAGTCTCTTGGGAAAAGACGAGCAAATCAGTTAATTTAACTTATTTGAATTGACTTACCTTATTCATCCTGTTCCGATGATCACAATTCCTGTTTCCTTCCTCTTTTAGATTCACACTGATCTCCATTTTTATTTTTTCACTATAATAACACTTAACACTTAACACTTTTAACTCACTTGTTACTTTAAACTCGGCAAATAAAACTTTGATACTGAAATCTTTCGCGACGAAGCCCGATTTATATACAAATTTCTACCTTCTTAATTGCTACTTAATAACTGTTTATGAAGAATATAAATTACTGAATTTTATACAAACCGTTGACCTGTTTAGTACTACTTAGGTACTTTTCATCTGGAATATTTGTAAACTTAATACTAATTACTAAATTGTAGCTCAAGTCTCTTGGGAAAAGACGAGCAAATCAGTTAATTTAACTTATTTGAATTGACTTACCTTATTCATCCGGTTCCGATGATCACAATTCCTGTTTCCTTCCTCTTTTAGATTCACACTGATCTCCATTTTTATTTTTTCACTATAATAACACTTAACACTTAACACTTTTAACTCACTTGTTACTTTAAACTCGGCAAATAAAACTTTGATACTGAAATCTTTCGCGACGAAGCCCGATTTATATACAAATTTCTACCTTCTTAATTGCTACTTAATAACTGTTTATGAAGAATATAAATTACTGAATTTTATACAAACCGTTTACCTACTTAGGTACTACTTAGGTACTTTTCATCTGGAATATTTGTAAACCTAATACTAATCACTAAATTGTAGCTCAAGTCTCTTGGGAAAAGACGAGCAAATCAGTTAATTTAACTTATTTGAATTGACTTACCTTATTCATCCGGTTCCGATGATCACAATTCCTGTTTCCTTCCTCTTTTAGATTCACACTGATCTCCATTTTTATTTTTTCACTATAATAATACTTAACACGTTTAGCTCACTTGTTACTTTAAACTCGGCAAATAAAACTTTGATACTGAAATCTTTCGCGACGAAGCCCGATTTATATACAAATTTCTACCTTCTTAATTGCTACTTAATAACTGTTTATGAAGAATATAAGTTACTAAATTTTATACAAACCGTTTACCTATTTAGGTACTTTATGGTAATATGGTAATTAGTACTTTTCCAAAAGTTAAAGTATCCAAAAAAGAAAAGTGTGATATGATTAAAACATTGTCGCCTGAGAATTGTGTTCAATGCTACTTAGAACTTTAACGTAAAGTTAATTCGCATTTTAAAAAGGTAGACAAGATTTAAAGTTGTTGTTAGAGTCTTAAATTTTTCAATTCAGCACTCCCGCGCACATCTTTTCCTGCTACCTGGAAGGAATTATTTATTGTTCTGCTACATAATAACGGCAACAATGTTGACATATCTAAATACAGAGGTATTGCCAAACTTTCTGCAATCGCAAAGTTGTTTGAAAACATGCTCACTTCAACCCTTTATCACTACTGCAAATCTATTATTGGAATAGATCTCCAACTACTTACAACTTTAGTAAATCTTGGCTTTTGCGAATAACGTCAAGCTGACTTCAGCAAAGCCTTTGATTCCGTTAATCATGATCTGCTTTCACTTAAACTGGACTTTTTAGGTTTCCCGGAAAATCTTCTGTACTGGATTTCTTCATATTTAAGCAGTATCTTTTTAGTCCACTCAGTACTCGAGTACTATTCATGCGTATCAATCGTATACAAAATAAATACATCAAGACCGTATTGAGTCAGTTCCGAAGCAATTCATTCTTATTGCACTTCGTAGTTTAAATTGCAACCCTAGTGTCATACTCAAGCAGGCTTTTTCTTATAGATCTTTCTTCGTTGAGTAATCGCAGAATTTCTTTAGGAATAAGCTTTTTTTTATTATTGTTATTATTGATTCGCAGGGGCTTTTGAGCCTACTTAGTTTTTGTATCCCTAGTCGTTCCACTAGGTATGTGCACAACTACATCAACATCATCCATTTCGTGTCTTATGTTATAATTATAATAAAATGTACCACATCCACATCTCCTGAGATTTCGCCCACCACTATAAATGCTCTGATCCTGCAACACCTACGATTCTTCATCCAGCGTGACTGCATCTGGACGATGCAATTTTGGATGGAGTATCTATTGTTTGTCTCTGAACACATATGGCTGTGAGCAGGGGGCATAGCTAGCTATTTTGCAAATAAATTTCCCCCACCGGGTTAGAGACAGATTTATTTTATTTTGTTTTATTTTATTTTTAATTAATTCATTTTAAGCTTTATTTTTATTTTTCTACTTTTTTTAGATCAGTTGTATTACTTTTGTTGACAGTAAGTTGTCTTTGAATAAGAAAATAAATACAACTTATAAGATGTCATGGATCTTTAAAGCTAGGAACAATATAACTGTCAGTTTTTATAGGGACAATATTGGGGCAGTTAAATTATGCCCGCTTTGCAATTTGAAAGAGCAATAACAATATAATTTTATATATAATTTTATGATTTTGAAAGAATTAAGATGTGTATATTTTGGGAAGAGTGTATTAGAAGAAAATGAAGTTAGCTCAACTAGAAATTCTTCCAGGTTAGGAAGCGAAAACCAGGGTGCCAGCAAAGCATACAGTGGGCAAATGAGACGTTTTTTAATGTCGCTCTCAAACTCTGATCCTCCTACACTTTAACAAGATAAAATAAGAATTTATGCATGAATGGAGTGATTAACGGGGCACTGCGCCTTTGCAGTAAGCGGTCTTTATAACATAACCTAAACACATTTTAAATAATTCTAATAGTATCTCCCAACGCATTTTTCTTAGACAAGTTGGTACAATCTAATACTATTCACGTACTTATATTAAAGAACACAACTTCTTCTTTAGTTTATTTATTTTTTATTTATAAAATTACCCTCGCATTATTTTCTATATTCCTTTTTCTTGAAGAGTATCTTTCTTTTTTAATCGCTTAGTGATATGAACAAAGTCTTCAAAGCCACATAAAAACTTTGTCAACTTCGCTTAAATTCAAAAAGAAAAACAAGAAAATCCATAAGAGAAAGAGAAAATTCAAATTTTATTTTTTACGTTAGCATCTTTGTCTTTTATGTTAGTTCTTCTTGGTCTGTTTCTCCTCTTCTCCTTTTCTCTTCCCTCTCTCTGCACCTCTTTCTTTAACTTCTTTCTTTGTTGCACTTGGTTTTTGGCATTGTATTGTAGTATCTATGGGTGTGTGTGTGTGTATGGCACAACAGACGTTAACCGCTTTGATTTATATAACTTGATATATCGTTTGTTTTCGATCGGCAGTTGTAATTCATCTTGCCGTTGCTTGCTCTTACAGTTGTGGTTCTTGACGCTGGTGACTCTGCATTCATATCCTTCTCTTCACTTCACTTCTCTCTTTTCCTATGTTCCCTTCTCTTTAGTGTGCTATTCTGTTTACCATTTTGCTGGTATTGTTCCGCTGCTTTTATGCTTGTGCACAGAGAGTCGAATTGATTCAGAGAGTCACTTGCTGCTGCTGCTTTTCATTTGTTCATCTACATTTGCATTCTGCTTTTGTGGTCTGTGGTGTATTTGATTTTCAATCATTTATCAAGTGTTTCTACATCCACCGATAACGGATGGGTCTTTGTCCTTCGAAGAAGGCCTTCATTCGATTGAATTGGATAGGTTTGAAGTTGTGGTGGTAATGTTGCTTGCCCAGCAGTTCAGTGTTAAGTGGTATTGATAAAGATGTTGGGACACTTACTTTGAATGTTTACTAAAATGATCTATGAGTAGTTGAATTTCATATAGCATAGTTTAAGGCTATTTCCAATGTTCTTTAGTTTATTTTTGATTTCCGTTTGGTCAAAAGTTATTGATATCTTATTTTTACAAAAACCATTTCAGTTTGAATATGATAAAAGCAAGTTACTTTACCATCAGTGGTGTTTAATACAAGACTCCTCTATCATAAGTCTCTATTCTTTCCTTCCTATTCTCATTCCATTTCATACCAACTCATCCCCATTCAATGACGCGATAATCGTTTTATTGTGTGAGTCGTAAATCCACGTTTGATTTATTACCTCGATTTTGCTATTTATTTATCAAATTATTAGCTGGTTGACCTTTTTTATGGCATTCACCAAACACACTGTTACACACATGTATGGACACACATACAAATTACATACCATAACATCCATATGCAGTCAAATGTTCTTATTGACTCTTAGTTTTTTTCCCATTTTTTCTTGTTTTTCCCATTTTTTTATTTTTTTTTTTCATTGGATTGTATAAATTACGCTGGGATTTACTTTATGCGTCTGAGTAAATTATGAAAAGCAACCGATGATGGGAAGGAAACCGAGATGAAATATCTGTCCTCATATAAATAATGTATTATAGTAAGTATATGTAACATTATGTGCACAGCTCGTTTATAGTTTTATGCATAGTTTTTGTGGTTAACACTTGTTGTGTTGTTATGTTATGTTAGTTATGTTCTTGTCGGTTGATGTCTGCATAAGCCTGATTTTGAAAGAATGTTGTATACTACTTACTTAAAGGATATTTTTAGAAGTTCAATAATCATTTTTAATTTATGTTTTGTAGATAAACATATACTGATTATCAGAAATCATTTAAATGTGAATGGAAAGTGTCTTATTGCCATCCATGAATATTTTATTAGTGACTGAAAATTGTTTTCCAATTTTTAATTCAAAATATGTTGAAATCAAAAGAATTATGGAATTTAGGAAATACATTATTTTGAAATCAATTTTTTCTTTTTTTTTTCATTGTTTTATAATACTTTAGTTGTACTTATGGAATTTAATCTTAGTTTTAATAATATGGTAGACTTGTTCCAAAATCCACACTGTTTAAATGCGTCTTAGTTTGTAGTTGTTCAGACGCGAATTTATTAGTGCTCTCGCTTGATTCCTTCTTTTGTTACTGATAGAAAGTGAGTTTTCATCGTATAGCATTGACCTCAAATGCCTTTGTTTACGGACGATAATTCACTACTTGGTCTAAAGTCACAGCGATCACACGACATCATTTTATATAACCCTAAGATAAGATAAAAATTTAATGTAATCAATTCGGAATAAATATGTTTTTTGTAAACAAAATTATATTATTTTAGAAAAAATAGGATGTAATTAGTTAAATAATAAAAATCAGCCAAGCGTGAGTCGGACTCGAACACGGAGGGCTCCGTTTTAGTTTTAGTTATCTCCTTGCAAACTGTGCCGCTGGGATTTGAACTCACTCACTCAGGTGTCTGAGTCTTACACACTACCACTACGCCATTGATGATGCTAATGTCAAATTTCATTGCACCGAAACACAAGATGTTAGAAGTTTGTATAAGAACCCCTTTAATTTTATGAATTTATTTTAGTTTTATTATTTGTTGTTATTATGACAATTGAAATACACATTCTGTGAAAATTTCAACTGTCTATCTATTACGGTTCATAAGATACAGCCGGAGTCGGACGGACGGACGACGGAAGCTTAGTAATAGGGGGAAAAACGATGTAGAGTGGTGTCACTGTGAAAATATATCTTAAAAGATATTTTGGAAAATTAATGATGGAAAGGTTTTGACGATATGAAGAGAAATCGTGAGAGTTTTAAATATAAAGTCCGTAAGAAATGATTTTGAAAGAAGGTTCTAGCTGGTGATCGTATGGTGCATGTGGAACATTGTAATTATTCTTGTTTGTGATCTTGTTGTTATTGTTCTCAAAATACAATACAATACACTTGCCTAAAGATATGAATAAGTAGCCAATGATTGCGCAAATAGTTAAAGTAATTTTATAAGTTATATATGTATACATATTTATTGATAAAATCCTTGTGACAAAGCAAAAGTTATGCGCATTCTAAATAAGGTTACTAAAACCGAAGGCAGTGTTAATTAAAGAAATGTAAAGAATACTTCGGATAAAGATATCAGAAACAAATGTAGTCAGCAGTAATCAAACTAATCTGCAATAGATGACTCTAGCTGAGGAGGTGACAAATTGTGCATGCTGTAAATATCTCTTGATGACAACTACTGACTTCAGTTAGGGTAATTAGTATCGTTATATTTCTGTAATATTTTTTGAGTGAAAACGTTTCTTGAGAACCATCAGATACTCATTAAATTTAAGAAGAAAGAAATGAAACTCATAATTTTTGAGAATGCATTTCTTGATACTCTTTTGGTGAAAATTATATTTATTCATTTTTAGCGTTAATAAAAATTTACATTACTTTATTCTAAATTTAATACATTTATAACAGAGAAATGAGAAATACAAGACGTTTGGTTTGCAAATCAAATGCATATCGCACACAAAGGTCAGAACCAGACAAGTCCCGGCGAGTAAAGTCTGTTCTCGTAGGTCGTTCTAGACCTCAAGCCTAAATTGTTTATTTAGGTATTAATTAATATTGTATATAAAAATTGTATCCCTGAAAGTAGTGCCTTACTATTTATTTATTTATTCAAAACAGCTCGGGCATGATACTAAGCAATAGGCTCATTAAATAATAGACACAACTAACACAAATAGTGAATTACTCTAAGGTACAAAGCTTTGCTTGAAACATAATCTATTGTCTATACTAATATAATATAATAGAGGTAACGTTTGTTTAGATGATACGGGTAATCTTTGAAACGACTTATCCAATTTTAAAAATTCTTTCACAAGTAGAATGCTATGCTGTCACTGAATGTCATAGGATACCTTCTTTTTTGATTTATTAAACAGTTTAATATAGATTTTGTAGGATTAAGATTTTTAAATTTTTTCCACAGCCAAGCACAGAAATCTTTAAATGTTTTTATGCTGTGCTACTTCTTGAATGCTATGTTGTTTTCGTTATTGTTGTATTTTTCCTCTTTGAGTACAAATACGAGTATTGCGCTCTTCGATATATTCTCTTTGTATATGTTGGTCCGTGAGATTGACCCAAGAGAGAGTGACCGTTTGTTGATCGTGCTTTGATTGCTTTCGCAAAGCAGATACATGGTGATTAAGGTGTATGTATGTGTACGCACAAGAGTATTGTCAAGGTCCATTATATACAAAGACTGGACAATTCCCTCAAGAAATTGTGTTCGCTCTCAAAATTGTAACATAAACAATTTCAGTGCAAGCTAGTATCATATCAAAAAGTTATCTCTAAAGGAATATTTAACTTTTTATCAGCTAAACCGGTCAAGCTATTCTCAAGAGATACGCTTACAAAAAGCAGCATTTTCATCATTTTCAATGTCCCTACCACCTTGACGATGTAAGTGCGCAATGGCAAAAACGCCCTGAGAGGCAACGTGCACTCCTCTTATTTTAAAATATATGAATTACGTAGAGCTACGACTTTTGAGTCACGAGATATATTAAAAGTATTGGCGACACCAAAAGCGTTTGAATATAACATAGCGTTACATTTTGCCATGACTATGGAACCCTTTTTAAAACGTTTTCAGGTTAAATTTGAAAAAATATTTATCACTCAATAACTGAAAAAAAAAAAAATGAAAATTTGTTGTTTTTTTATTCTTAAATTCCACATATCAATTCTAAGATTCCCAAAATTATTCCATTATAATATTGTTTTTCATACAGAAAAGTGAAATTCTAAAATTCTGAAGAATTTTTGCCTTTGGATGATTTTGATTCTAAACATAAAAACACAAAAATGCATCACAAGTTGCTTTGGATATTTACTTATGTAACAAAATTTTCTTATAATATTTTCATAGTCAAGTCAAGTGAAGTTGAGTTGAGTTGAGATGTGTTCTGTTCTATTTCAATATTCGTTTATTTTCAATGTGAAGTTGCAATATCCTTAAAGCTATTTCCGGTTGTTATTCAATGCAATGTTGTTATTCTATTGCTACTTTTGTATTAAAACGGAAATAACAGACGCCATGGACATACTCACAAACATACATTTACTATGTACTGTAGTTGAATAACTGGATAGTTGGAATTTTCACCATGTTATGGAATGAACTGTGTACCATTTCCATATGTACAATGACTGTGTGTGAATGAAATATTTTTATACAAATAATTTAAAATTGTAGAATGGAAAAATTTCACTTTCTACTCTTTCAATTTCTATTATCCTTTCTCAGTTACTCACTTCAGGAGGGTGCATTTCAAAATATTTATATGTGTGTATTACAATTTGCATATGAGAAGGAAATTCAACTCAACTCGTTTGTGAGAATGAAAAGTTATCAAAATAAATAAGCAAAAAAAAAAAAAATTACAAAAGCTGTAGGATGTTTTAAGTTTTTTCTTTTTATTCCACTCAGTGGTTATGGTTAAGTTTATTCAATCACTCTCAATTCTTGCACCTTCTGTCCGGACTTCAATTTTCTTAGATTTTTACTGCATTCAATTAATTGGCGGAATTTGTAAGATTCTTTGAAGAAATTCAATTCAATACAAAAGATAATTGAGAAATACTTGTACTTAGTATCTTCGAGATATTTAATTTACTACTTGTATTTGAGTTGAATGTAATACTCGTATAAAAGGATATGAACGAACCATTGAAACCAATATTCGATTCGATCTTTTATGGTTAACACCAAACAAAGTTTCTGGTAAATAATAAATAATTGCATACTTTCAAGCGCAATGATTGCTTTCCTTCATTGCTCACCTTGAACTGGTGCTGCAACTGCTCTTTCTTTTGCTTAATGCAAACGCAAAAAAATATATTTCCCTTGTAAATATATTTTTCAATAAAATAAAAATATTTGTTATGTAACTGTTTGTGTATTACATAAGTAAAATCCAAAGGGATGCATGCCTTAATTATATAAACTATTTTTTTTTTATGAAACAAAAAAAGCACAGAATATAAAGAAAAATGAAGAGGCAAAAAAAGTTTTCAACTAATTTGGAAGCGTGTCAAAATTTAAGCATTAAGACCAATGCGGGGTTTGTGGTCTCCAAGTGGAATACAGGGCGCCAGCTATGGACATGCCGAATGATGCTGGCAGCTGGCATTTTGGCGCCAGTCAACCATTTTGCTAATTGTCTGCATTTATCAAGCGCAACTAAAAATCTCAACAAACCCCGAGGGCGGAGGCTGTGAATAAACACAAAAACCAAAAAGTATCTCATGCTGAATGGTCGAGAAAGAAAAAAAACAATAAAATTGTTTTACAATTTACAAATTTTATACAAAAAGAGAGAAAAAAGAGCAAACGCAAAACTCAAATAATAAAATAATTTTATCTTTGCAGTACATCAACATTTTAATATAAACTGAATTTCCTTTTTTTATTTTTGTTTTATGTTTTGTGTTTGTTGTTTTTTTGGTCTTCATTGGCGCCATTTTATTTTAATAGAATTAAAAATAAAAGAAAAAATAAAGAAAAACATTCGAAGTTGGCAAAAAATTGGCAACATCATTTAACAATTGTGCTAAAAATTATTGTTTTATTAGCTCTAGTACTACTACATGCTTGTATGAGTATTCTGTATGTGCGTGTTTGTGTATGTGCTTATGTAACTATATAATGGTCACGAGGTGATTCTAAAGGGGTTATAGGCGGATGGTAGTTAGCAGTGATTTATTGTTGCACTTTTGATTTTTTCCTCATTTCATAGAAGATGGTGAAAGGGTGAAAGAAAAAAGAAGAAACTTTTGTTCACATTTGTCACACACACTTACACTTGAGTGTGCATTTTTACAAATGTGTGCGTATTGGTGCACTAATTTCTGTAGAGTTTAATAAATTTTCCATTGCAACACATGCGTAACGACTTCGATGTCGCAAAACTTTACTTACGTTTTCTATTTTATTTTATCTTTTTTTTTGTATTTTTTATTTTTATTTTGTTGTAGTTTTACTTGGTTGTTTTAATTTCTCCTCTCCTATCCTTATCACTCCTTTTCTCCATTTTTTTGTTCTTACTTTTAATATCGCGTTTTGGCAAATTGCAAGGATTGCGTTCGCATAAATCCTGAACATACTTGACAAGAACAACGTGCCGTGTTGTTGATACTATTTTTATTGTTTTATATAAGAAAATCACAAGTGTAGTGTATGAATGTGTGTGCGAGCGTATGTGTGACCCAGATATATTTATTTGTATTTGTTAATTGTTAAACACAATAAAGAATTAATATCGGTTTAGTTGAAAACCCCAATTATCAATTATACAAGGCGACTAAAAATAATTTATTTCTATTTTTCTTTTTTAATGCATAAATTCTGGTTTTCAGCATGGAAAAACACATTACATTTATTTTTAGCTTTTAGAAATCAGAGCAACATTAAAAGTGAAAATTGGTCAAAACCCACGTTTTCATTGTCAAATGTAAGGGATGTGTATTTCAACTAAATAAAAATGGAGTTATCTTTATTTTTAATATTTTTTTAATATGCATAGAGTAAAAAATTACATAAAATATAAAATGTTTGTTTAAAGTGAATAAAGAATCAGTTTTGGCGTAACACAATAAGTTCGGAAGATATTCAGTGTTAACAAAAATTAAGAAAGACATTTTTTCTTCTTTAGCTATGAATCGTTTTGTGCGTGTACAGATTTTCAAGGGATACTCAAACCAAGATTCTTTAAAAACGAAAAAAAGGGATATATGGAAATAACAACGTCTGACCTTAGTGAGCAATATGAGTCAGGATAAAGGTAAGTCAATCATAAGAAGCCAGAGAATGTAATATATTAAAATCAGAAAGTATTGGAGTTATTTATAATTGGGTATTCCCCTTTATTTGTGTGTTCGATTGAGCATTCCAAAAGTGCATGGGTCATTGATAGAATGAAGTCAAGCAATTATGTTGTTGCAAGAATGAATGAATGTTTTTTTTTTGTCTGGATGAGCCAAGGAGGTACACCTCTTCGAAAGATCCTAACAAACCGACTGACTAGAATGCACGATTCACCGGACAAGCAGTCTCATGTGGTGCATACATACTAAAACCACCCCCTGGACTACACTAGCTCTTTTTTCAACCCTGGCTCTGTTTTCAACCCAATTGAGGTATTACTTCGCCAGAGAGAGCAGGTTAGACCATACTTCTGTTCAGTTCCTCATCTCTGCGGACCTGCTGCATTATTGCCACGATTATTCCGCACGCTGTGTTCCAGTAGTCTTCATCCTTTAGCATGTAGTTATTCACGCCATTTGGTGTAAGGTTTCCACCTACCTCAGCCGTGATTAACTCTCTGAGGTGTACAAAACGGGAACAATCCATGAGAACATGGCGAGCATTTTCATTTGTACAAAACAGGTAATGCGGGTCATCTACATGCTTGTATCTATGCAGATAAAACATCCATGTCCCGTGAGGATTTGCGTGACATGGTATTTCAGAGTACTATGCTTCCTAGACGTCCACACTCTTGTTAGGGATTAGCTTGAACGTCCCCGCCCCTTTGTTGAGATTTGTCAACGCTGCTGCCAGGAGTCCATTGGGCTGATTTCCTGGCCATGTGTAGCGTGCTCAACCCGTCTCGCTGCATATATTGCTGTAAGCTTGTTGACGTCAATATCCACCGGCTTGCAGTTAGCATTTATTGCCTCATCTGAGACCGTTCGGAACGCACAACATATTCTGATCGAGTTAAGGCGTACGACCTGAACTTGGTTGCATCGGATCACACTGGTGGAGCGTACTGAATGATTGATATGCTGACCGCCGCCAGCAGCTCACACACTGGTGTCTGGGCCCTCCAACATTTGAAGAACCCCCAAGAATGAATGAATGTATGCATGTGTGTATGTAAACAATAATGTGCGTGTGTGTCAATTGAAAAATAGGCAGGTGAAACATATAAATACAAAAAAGTCATAATATGCCAGATAGAATGCTCAAAATGTACCATATTCCATATGTTTCCGTACAAGATGTATACGGGTCTTGCCAGACACCAGCTGCACAACGGGCGTATAGGTTTCAAAACGTCCTTATTTCAATTCCTTCGAGGTTTTTTATCGAATTTTCTTTTTATAGATCAATAGCCAAAAAATTTTAGGAGGGTACCTGGAACCACAAATCGCTATCGTAATTGTAAATATATTAAATTAACGATCAAAATCGAAATAGGTCTGCCCAGAAGCTGGTGCACAACGGAGCTAGACAAGCAAAAGTTATCATTATTGAATGTCTAATCACTTTGATGTTATTTGCATAAGTGAGTTGAATGTTGGCCGTGGTTGACTCGGCAGTAGACCATCCAGGAACACAAAAAACCGCTAGGTAAACAAATAAAATTGCAGAATTTAGGGAACAGAAAAACAACACTATGTCGTATATACACTGTGTGGTATGGACTTTGGCTTGCTTATTGGCCCTTTCTTTTTCGAAAATATATAAGATAGCGTCGTGACTGCGACAATGGTGAACGCTATCGAGACATGATAATGATGACTTACTTTTTGTGGTAGGAATTGGAAGTTATCGATCTGGATGAGCTATGGTTTTAACAAGACTGAAAAAAATTAACTTAAGTCTACTTAATGACCAAACCAAAATCGGAACAATAGATGGCCCTTTACATTGAAGCACGGTGCCTAGCGCCAACGCAACAGTTATTTCAAAGCCGAGAAATAATATAATTATTATTGAATTACACAACAACACAAGAAGACACTTCGATTGTTTACAGAAAAATTGACCTAAGCAATGTGCATTGACATGTTCAAATATGATGTGATATTGCCGTATGTCCTTAAGAAGATCCCACTTAAATGAAATTCAAGCAGGGCAACGATATAAAACACAACTCTTTAAAGTAAAATAATTGAAGTTCTGTGTTGATCTTTGAAATCTTCCGATTTTCACCACGTAGAGAATTTTTAGTTAAAATGAAAATTAAAAGGCACATTACAAAATTAAAAAGGGCTTGGTTTATGCAGACACGATGAAATTCCGGCCTTCTGGCGAGAAGTTCCTACTAGAGGAACAGAGGCCAATTACAGCAATGGTATTAAAAGCCATCAATAATTATGCGAGCTATCTTTAGTCAACATTAAACTCAAACTGTACAAGTGAGATACGCATGCATGTGATATTCTTGAGTTTGTCTTTTGCTTCACAATTATTTGGTACTTGTGTCTGTACATCAGTTTGATGCAGTTATGACCACAAGTTCTATAACAAGTTCTAATTAGTGATTTTATTGTAATAGATTATAATTCAAAATGAATAAAGCCACAATATGAAAAGAATAAGTTTATCGTTCCATTTTTAACAAGTCGTTTGATTTAGTTCTATGTGTAAAGGCACATTACAACAACTGCTACCACAGCTACAGGAAACAACAACAAGAAAAATCAAGCAGCAACATCTCCCTTTAAGTGATCATTCTATTACGTATCATCACCAGAGTACTGAGCAAAGAGATTTTAAAAAAGTGTTTTCTGTGGGGACAATTAGTGAAAAACCCAGCTAAAAATTCTTAAAACTAAAACTGAAAACCAACAATGTCAAATAATTTCATTGTTATGTGAATAAGTTGAGTCGGACTAGCCTGTCAACGACCATTTTAACATTAACTTGCCTATATAAGTCGATGGTAAAGTGGTGTTACAGTAGGCCAAGAATCATTTTGAGGAATTTGTTCTACATAAACTGTATTTTGTTTAAATGACTTGGAGCAATTCCGTCCAAGCTGGGGCTTTGATACAAGCATCTACAATTTAAATGGTAAAATATAAGAGTCAGTGAGTTACTGCATTTAGCTCATTTTAGAAAGATTCATTTCCTGGCAGTTATATTCTTGAGTTTTTAGTCTAAGATTTGGTTTTATCTCCTCTGAAAAACTGGTGCAGAAATAAAAGTTATATACATTTTTTTATGTTCCAAACTCATTAGAATAATATTATGTTGGGGTCAATTAATTTCCAACTTCTTTCCTATGCATTCTAGTACTTATCTAGTATTCTCGTTTGAACCGTGTCTGATTTAAGTAAAAACTTTTATGCTGCACTTTTTTTCCAATGAGCAAGGACATAAATTACTAAGGACAACAGCAATAATATTATCACTAACACCAGTAGCAGGAACAGCAGCAGACCCAACAGTCCTAACAAAAAACAAAAACAGCACCAACAACAAAATATTGCCATTTCTTGTAAATATATTTTGTTCTTAATTTATATGACACACGCTCCCAAACACACAAATGCCCAGGAAAACTTGTGCACTTTTTCCATTTGCCATTTTCTTGGACTATCGCAAACGTTGCCACTTAAAATGAAATAAAGCGGAACGTTGACTTTTATGTAAATGAATTGAATTTTCGAAACGTGAAGTAATAGAAAAAGAAAACTTTGCTACTTGCTGCCGGTAACATTATAGGAAAGTGTATACCAACCGTAGTTGGTAGTAGTAGCCCAAGTTAAATGAAAAAAATGTTAACACGAATTAGCCTAAAAGTATGCAACGACAACAGCAATGGCACGAGACAAACGGCAAATGGCAAACGGAAGCGGATGCAATAAAATATGCGCACAACTGCCAAAGAAACAAAAACAGAAAAATCAAAGAAACTAAAGCGAAACTAAGGCGAAACTAAGGCGAAACTAAGGGGATGGATAAAAATAACAACAACAATAACAACAGCAACAGTAACAACAACATCGAAACAAGTGACTTGTAAAATAAGAATGTGAAGAAAGAAAAGGAAAGGCTAGAAAAAAGCCAAACATACATAAAGGATATTCAGCAACACTTGGCTGCAGTTCAAAGTCATACATTATAGCGCCAACTTTTCTTATACCTTTTTCACCGAGTTTTTCCTTAGATACTATTTAGCTGAAATGGTGAGTGTGTAGTTTTATAAATATGACACTTGCTTGAACTAGGTAAACACCAATATGTGTACAAACATTCATCTATGGATATACGTACACAAAGATTATGTAAATGAAGTAAATGAGTGCCTTTATATGAGCACTAAATATAAATATCTCACACTTCCATACACAACTTGAATCCATGCAAATAGTCATTTGACTGATCTTTACACTTACAATTTCTATTTTCTACACTCACACATACACATACTCATATAGTACATTATGAATACTTACTGACTGACTTAGATACTTATATATTAATGCAAATGTATGTTATGTCCTGGCATGGCTTGGCTTGCCCTGTACCAGCTTGTTTACTAAATTTACTTGTCATTGTTGAAAATAATGAATAAAAGATGAGTTCATTGTTTTCGTTTTAGACTTCACTACACTTTAGTTCACTTAAGTTCGCAGCAATTCACTTCCATTTAATTTAGTTGATATGAGTTTTAGATTTTTACCTCTTACCTTGTCACGTTACTCATTGAAGTCCCTCTTCCCGCCAAAAACAATTTAGAAATACAATACATTCGTATTGCTAATTATTGTATATAAGACAAAATGATTTAAGAAAGTTTTATCAAGACAAGTGAAGAGAAAAAATTGAGTTTTGGTTAAAAATAAAATCTCAAATTTATCAATGAAATGATGTCGGTAAATCTCATTTGAGTGAGTAAGCTTCAGTCTAGAATTTCAAGTGAGTGAATGACCTCAATGATCATTTCACTTGTAACCTTAGACACACAATTTTGTGTTGATTTTCTTTCCATTCCGTGTTATTCTCAATTTTATTATGTGAAAATTTTCTATCATCAAATGAGAAAAACACAATTTAAATTCAAGCAATTTAAAAACGTTTTCCCAGCTCATTTGAAGTGCATAAAAAATTCAAGGAAAAAACCAAGAGGAGCGAAATCTTGTATTTTGAGAATCTGAGAGTGATTCTAAGAAGGACTCATGTCCAGATTGTTGGCCTGTTTGCCTGCCTGCCTGCTGGTGTTAAAGGTATGAATGTTGAAATGTTGCTGCCATTGACGCAATTAAGTAACTTGAGAAAAATGACACTAAAGCTTTTATCTTATTACCAAATCCCAAAGCAAAACAAAAGTTAAAGAAATCAACAAACAAACAGACAAATAAATGTAAAGACTCAACAGAAATACGGAATGGGGAGACTAAGAATAAGAGATAAAGAAAAGACTTTGATGGAGAAATGTCAGAGATAGAGAACTGAAGAAAGAAAGAAAGAAAGGAAAGAAAGACCTGCTTAAGTCAAGGTGAATAGACAAAGCTTACACAGGACAAAAGCAACAGAAGCAGCAGCAACAACAACAACAACAACAATAAGATACATAAAGAAGTTACAAAAAATAAAAAGGACACACTTAAAATGAAGGCATAAAGCGCATTACAATGTTTTTATGCGCTTATTTAATGATGTCCTTTTTTTTTGGCATTGCCATCCCAAGGCCTTCTCATCTTTGTCTTTGCTTGATATTGCCTTTCTTTTTATATAGGTCCGGGCTTGGTTATTTTTTTGGGAGAACTGCCCTAGACAGGTGACCATAAAGGCGTAAATATACGAGCCAAACCAAAAGCAACGAATGAACGACCGAATGAGCATTCATTCTCAAGATATCCTTAATTAAAGTCATTTCCTTTTTCCTTTGGCGTGAATAAGTTGAAATTAAATTTTGTACACAACTAAGAAAAAGGAACACACAATTTTCTTCTGCTACTACTACAATAGTAGTAAGTATAAGTAAAAGAAAGGTTTCCTAGAAGAGATTTTGCGAATAAAAGCGCATTGAACTGAAACACACGCATACATAGGTATATAATTTCTATATAGGTACTACTTGTACCAATACAAGGTAGAGCAAAGATACGGTGGGGAAGCAGAAAAAGATGCAAAGACTAAAGAGTAAAGGGTTTAAGGCGCTCAGAGGCCATTAACATGAAATTTTTAAAAGCAGCCACAAACGGCAAAAGCCTTTGCCAAAGAGTCGAACAAGGATTTTCTTTCTATTGATTAACGGTTGAATCCTTAAGCAGTAACAACAGCAGCAACAACAGCAGCAGAAGGATCATAAGCAGAGGCAGCACTTTCAAGTGTCTCTATTTCATTGTATTGTATTGTATTGTATTCACGTGTGTGTGTGTTTGTATGGCATTGCAGTAATTCCGTTTTGTAACCAAAGGAAAATATAAACAAAAAAAAATATATATATGAAATGAGAATAAAAGATAAGTTGCGAAGAGAAAGGAAAGAAATGAGAAGTATGGGTTGAAAAAAAGAACTGGAACTTCTTCCTATTTACTTGTTTTGTTCGAATTTCTTTAATCCGACGCGTATGTCCTTGCAGTACATCCTTTTTGGTTTCATTCTTATGCTTTTTATTGTGAGAACAAAAATACTACGTGTGTATAAGTAGTACAACAAACAGAAATACAAGAGCACAAGCAATAAGAAGCGCAAATCTATGGCCATGGTACTGATGTTGGTGCTTCTTACAATTTGTGTCCCCCTTTTACCCCCTGTTCCATTCATTCATCCATTTAAAACTCGCGTTTGCCTTTGTGTTTTTATCTGTGTTTATGTCTCCTCTGTACTACATGAGAGTGCAGCAGCTCAAACACACACACACACACACACACACAGACACAGACACAGACACAGAAAGTCATAGAGGAAACGTTTATTTATCGCATTTTTATGTGAAATAAACGATTCGGAATTGGGTTCGTAAAACATTAATTTTATTGTGGGAAATTGAGATTGCAAAACAAAGCCATCATACCACCACATTGCCGTCACCAACACCATCACCATCACCATCGACCGCCCACACACTTAATACGCTCGGCATATATCCTTATGCGCCTTGAGTAAGTCATTTTATACGGTTCGCTTCTGTTTTGTTCTGCTCTGTTCCCATTCTCTATAGTATTTAACTCATCCCAACACATCTGATCTCTCAACTCAGTTCAATTCTGTAGAATTCAGTTTGGTTTCAGTAAATCTCACTGTTTGCGCGTTCAAATTTATTACTTCACATCGACTGTATGAATGAATGAATGAATGAAATTTTTACCATCTTTATTGTTACAAAATGAAACACGAAATGAACACAACACAGCACAGAAAAAGTTTCTTTATTTGCAATTATTTCATTTATTGTATTTATCATACTTTGTGATATTTAACTTTTTATTGTATCTGAAGTTTTAATGAGATTTTCTAAATTTAATAACGTAAAAATCAATTCGTTCAACATCTTAAAGCGTAAAGCTTTTGAAGTGCAAAATTTCGGTTTCTGTTTTTGCTGGCATTTAGAAAAATAATAAAAAATTACATACGCGACTTTGAACGAAAGCCACGTAACAGTCTGAAAGCATTAGATGATGATGAAGATTAGAAAGTGCCAAGCATCACAGTACAGGACACTATTGCTTTGTTTGCTTTACATTGTGCTTCTCAATAATTACTTTAATGCATCTAATGCCGATGAAATAACAATATTAACAACTGCACCACAGTCAGAAGTAACAGAAGCAACAGAAGCAGCGCCTGAAGAATCAGCACCAGAATCAGTTTCAGCTCCAGCAAATTTACCTCCAGAAGCACCTCCAGCAGCACGTTCAGAAACATTGCAAGAAACAGCACTAAAAGAATTGGAACCAGAACCACCAACAAATTCACCAGCAAATAATCCTAAATGCAAACCAGGTGAAGTGTTTACAAAAACTAAAGGATGTCAGAATAATAATGCACTCATGGAGAGAATTCTATTGCAAACCTGGATGGATGATGATATCTCAGAAATGCGTGAAAAAGGTATACCAACAGAGAAATGTACACATGGTCAGATACTTACATCGATTGGTTGTGTGGATAAAATAAAACCCAAGCGTCTTTTATCAAGATCGGGAAGCCAAGTTTTTGTGACCAACAGTGTAATGAATATGAACAATAGTAATAAAACTGCTAAATCGGAACCAAATCATAAGACACGAACACAT
Organism: Amiota communis; assembly: GCA_037043315.1. Classification (NCBI taxonomy): domain Eukaryota; kingdom Metazoa; phylum Arthropoda; class Insecta; order Diptera; family Drosophilidae; genus Amiota; species Amiota communis. The sequence goes on from JBAMAV010001052.1 coordinate 964,427, forward strand.
TCACTTGGTAACGTAGGTAAACGGATACAACAGAGAAGTAAAATCGGAGGTAAATCACCACCAGTTCGGAAAAGAACATGGTATCCTAAAGCCGTAAGCGGTTCAGTTGACGATATTCCTGATAAATCTGATGATGATGCTGTTAATTCTGATGAAGGATTTATGTCCCGTACAAAAGATAAACAAAATTCTAAAGATGAATCTATAGAAGATGCTATTGGTAGTGGTGAGAATAGTATTCCTATTTCACATGCTGGTAGCAGAAAAGGTTCAGATAAACAACCAAGACGTGTCTTAGGTCATAACCGACCTCGAATGTATGTCAATTTACCAGGTCGTCGATTGCACAGCAGTCGACAATGTCGGCCTTATGAGGTTCTCGGAGTGGATAAGCGTTGCATAAAGAAAGTCGGTAAAACTGGATTTTATGAACATCGAGATCATGTTTATCATGCGCAGCAGAGACATCGACATCCTGCTGCCAACTCTTAGTTTGTAATTAAAATTTGATTCTCTGATTGATTCTATGTGAGTGATTTTTGTATTAATTTTATTTCCATTTACCATACAATAACATACATGACAAAAACTATTGTGATTTATGATGGTACAAAACAATTTCAGGGTGAGTCTTCTAAACTAATCTATTATTGATTGAACTAACTAAATACATAATTAGATAAACTTCTTTTTGACATTTGTCCAAAGTTTTCAAAATGTCAAGATGATGATGATACCACAATAATGATGGAGATGTGTAACATCATTATAAAATATTTTATAGTTTTTCAATGGTCAAGCCATCTTAATAAAACCTGTTTGTCATTCTTCTATTGTATTTTAAATTTCTAGTTTTTTATTTAAAATATTTTGCTTTTTTGTACGTTTATTTACTTTGCATCTCATTGTATTTTGCTGTGTTTTGATCAAGTGTAACAAATGAAATTTAAGCGTTTCCATACTCATTCTCCTCTTCGCCATCAACATCATCAACCGTACCTAATGTCTATCCTCAATCACTGTCATTCTGGATTTGAATGAAGCAGCCACAGCATGAATGAAATACTGAATATGTGTATGAATGAATGAATGGATAGATATATGGAAGGATAGATGGATGGATGGATGGATGGATGGATAAATTAACGAATGAACAAATGAAGAAACATGTTGAAAAATTAAAACATTAAAACTTAAAGCGTCGCCCATTTAAAAGTCAAGTCGATGCCAGGCAGCCTCATACGAGAAACGTGATTCATCCATTTAAATGTGTCACATTTTTATAAATGTCAAACAATCTTGAAAGTCACATGTCTCCGAGCGACAAACTGTAAAACGGAACAAGAATCTCTACCCCAAACCCGTATCCAAATATCCATATCCCTTCCCTTCAGTCTTGAAATTATGTAAATTATTTGTTTTGTTGCAATTTGTTGCTTTTCATGCCTTACAAGGTTTTTGCTTTGTTTTCAGTTTTCAGTTTTTCTGTTAAACTTCATGATGGCTTAAAGCATTTTGAAAGTAATAAATGAAGGTACGCAAAGGAGGCAAGCCAAATGAAAGATTCAATATTCTAAAACTTGCCCTTTTCTTAGTATGCGCGGTTTTAGTTTGAAACTATTTATATTTTTCTTTTTAACAAATTTATCTTAAAGCAAAAATAAAAAATATAAAAATCTAAAATTTGATATGATTTGACCAAATCTTAAGCATGGCCAAAGAGGACATAAGATATGCAAATAATTTTGTTGCAATCTTTATAGAAATCCCAAATTTAATAGCACATAATATTTGGACTTACTTGAACAGATGTTAGACATATAGAAAAATGATATTGAAACTTTAATACTATTGGGGCACAAGATTAACTTAAATTTCCCTAACTTTCCTGATATATAATTCAAATCTTACAGGATACAATACGGCAAAGTCGTTACTTACGACTAGTTAAATCAAGATTTGTGAAAAATAGAGAAGGTAATAAACATCTACAGCCTTTGACAGCTAATTGGAAACAAATGCACTAATTTTGCACTTTAGACAATTAAAATGACCACAGTGGAATTAAAGGTGCATTATCGCCATATTCCTCTTCTTTTAATATACAACGCAACTTGACTTGATCTAGCCGCATTTATTCATGAAAATTGGTTAACAAATTAAAACGTCGAATAACGTCACTCGATTTAATGAAAAACTCCCTAAAACGTCGAAATTGCTTAACTTTCATTGGTTTACCTTGTTATCCGTTCATTTCTTTTCTTCTCACTATTTACCTACAACTCTCTATAACGCCGTAAAAAGTCCCTTTAGGATCGCTATATAGAGCTTACACAGTATTTTCAATTTCAAGTACATTTTTTTTTATTAACTGCATATTTTGTCAAAATTTAAGTGAGTTTTTATTGTTTTTAGTAGCATTTCACTTGTTATAATACTCATTGATCTAATTTGCTTATTAGAACGAACACCTTGAATCATGGGCATTAGCAAAAATTTTATGTATATAAGAAAACTATCAATAAGATTCTACTGACATTTGAAGTCCTACCAGGGAAGGTTATGACAAATTCGCTAGTAACTTTGGAACTGTGAAGTTTTATTCGCTAGATCCATATCCATGTGAATGGTGTATGTTGTTCCATCTGTGAGTGTATGATTGTATTAAGTATTAATCTGTATTCAATTCAGAAAAATTTTGCGTAATGCTTAGGGGTAAAATTAAACAAAGTTTGGCCAACAATTTTTTTCTAGTATCATGGATGGATTCCAATATACCTGATCAATCTTGACCAATTGAGAAGCCAATTTGTAGGAACATTGTGAAGATTATGGTGGAGTATGCAGCGTATATCGTTCAGTCGGTCCATTGATACAGTCAAATCCACTTAGGAGCAACAGCATTTACCTACTACATTAAGTGTATGTATGTGCATAAAACAGACATAAAACTGAAGTGACTTAAAAATTCTCTAGCTTATTACTTACACCAACCTTGAGCAGCTTTAAGTTTCGTCATATACACTTTCCAATATTAATAATAATATTAAAAAACCTATAAGAAAACCGCATGTAATAAACCATATGAGAACTCTGTTTGAAACAACATTTTGTTTATCTTGCTTTTCTTTAATCGGTGTAAGTTATGTGTATTGTGTAATTGCAAATCGACATATTTAAAATTAAAATAGGCACTATTTTTTAGAATAAAATTTAAGTATGACATACATGGAATAAGTGCTTAGTATTGATGAGAAATTGGGAAAGAATCATCGAAATACTATTCATTAGGGGTGCGCTTATTTGTATGAAGGTAAAAAAAAGTGTTGTAACTATGGGTCTCAGGGTTTTAAAATGTTCCTTTTGGTATAAAACAATGAAGTGTAAAGTTTTAGCCCGATCGAATAATATTTAGAGGTGGCGACTTGTGCTTATACTTTTATTTATGTATTTTTTGGCGAAGATAAGCTTTCTTGCAAGAGATTAGGGTTTTACACATAATAAAGGTAATTATGTTTTACAATAATTATATAACTTTTATTGAAAATAAATAAATATGATACATAAATATAAAATATGTAAAGCATAACAAATAAAATCAATTAGACTTAAAACTTTTTAGTATTAAACGGAAATTTGCTGGTATATTCTTTTGCGACTTGCAACAAATTTTGAAATTCACTTTCTTTGGTCGTTAGGTTTTTATTATAATCCTGCATGAGCTTCACACCACGCTCTGCCGTGTCATTAACTACTTTAATATTTGATATTTGCATATTTTTTTTGTGCGAGTATGTAATCGACCGTATCACGTCTCATGTTATCTGCGAATGGATTTTTGAATATCGAAAAACTTCACAAACATGGAAACTTCAAAATGGGCAATAAACAGCGTTTTTTTGCACTTTTAGGTTAGGATATCTCAGAAACCTGACGTGATAGAGCAATTTAAACCCCGGATTCGGATTCTACGCAAAAAATTACTTCGAAAAAGTTTTTTACCTGCTTGGGTTCAAAACCTTGTAAACCTGTGTAATGAAACAGACTAGCTTTACACAGAATCAACAATTAACATGTGCGCGGTAAAAAGTAAAAGATTGTATAGGTGTTCTTAAACTACAATAATAAATTCGACACTGATTATTTAATAACAAATATAGTGCTTATAAATCTTTTAAATAACAAGAAATGAGAAGTTCTAAGATTTGAATTGTATAGTACGTAAGTGGAAGATTTAGAATTTCATCTCAAGTCGCCACCTCTAAAGATAGTCAGATCAAGCTGAAATTAAACATTTTTTCCTTTTAAACCAAAAGGAACATTTTTGGACCCTGAGACCTTTGGCAACGTCACTTTTATAAATAAGCGCACCCCTAATGCTGCATATTACAAAATCTTATCTAAGATTAAGTTAATATCATAAACGTGCAGTACATGTAAAAAATTGGTTGTTTTTGCCTCCAAACACAATTTAACTTCTAAAATCCTAATCTAAATTAAAGCAGTATTACATCATTTAGGAGCGAATGTCGGAAAATCATGATTCGGAAGCTAAAACTATTCAGCAATTTTTGCAAGAAGTGTCCCCTCTAACTTAGACATTACATACACTTTCAGAGAATCTGTTAATCTCACGAGTTTTTAGGGTGAAAATGAATCATCATCTGTATCGCCATAGCTTAGCGTAAAAACAATTAAACGTTTTCACAAATACAACTAGAAGAAAGCCATACACACCTACACTCTACGCAAACACATGATCTTCATCTCTCTTTCTCTCTCTCTCTCTCTCTCTCTCTCTCTCTCTTTCACTCACTCTCTCATGCAAATAAAGCAATGTTCGTAAGTAAATTTAGGTACATATGTATGTTCCTAAGCGCGGTGGAAATAAAAAAAAGAAGAATCAACGATAATTCAGCCACAGGGTCGTTGTGAGCAATAAGGGTATATAAAAGAAATATAAAATATATAGTAAATAATATCATAAATAACATGAACATATTCTTGCTGTGTTCTTCAATTAAATACTTACGCATATACAATACATTTTGTGTTGCAAGAAATTAATTTAGTAAGAAGCTAATACGATAAACGAAAGGTTCGAACTTTATTAAATGATACTCAATAATTGTTTTTCATAAATTCTTTTTATAGAGATAATAAAATTGAGTTTGTCTCACACGATTAAATACTTTTAGTCTTTCTTCCGGCGGGGTGGTCGAATTTCGAGCACTGGTCGATCTTGTATATATGTAAAATGTGACGTACCCGCTCAGTTGAGATGCCTAAGTACAGCTTCAGCCACCTCACTCAAACGTAGTACAAAATTACCAATAGGCCGTAGTTCTTATCGTTCACATATTATTCGGTTCTCAATTCTTAGAAATTGTGAAACACTCCATTCATATTGAGCGAATGAAGTTTAAATTAACCGAATAAAATTTTAGTGTCTTTACATTATAATATGTTTATTATATAAACATATTCATCGACAGCCAAGCAGCCATAAAGGCAATAGCGGCGGTGATGACGAAATCGTACTGTGTTCAACAATGTAGAACCAAAATCGACGAACTCTGTTTGGACAGACGAGTCACCATCTTTTGGGTACCGGGACATAAAGGAATTGAAGGGAACGAAGAAGCAGACGCACTCGCTAAAGCTGGCGCTAGCCAAGCTGAGGTAAGTGCGTCATACTTACGTCCCTCTCTGTCCACGTTAAAAACAGAAATAGACGAAGCAACGATTCAGGAGGCGAAGAGAATGTGGAATGGCACACTCTCTTGCAGAACCGCAAAAATCATGCTTCGCTCTGTTAATAATAAGACTACCAACTACATCTTAGCTCTCCCAAGAGAGGATTGCAAGTTATTAGTCGGAATACTCACGGGACACTGTTTAACACCTTCCCACGCAGCCAAATTGGGCTTGATACAGAGTGATGCATGTACATCATGCCACGAGGTAAATGCTAGGGGTACTCTAGAACACCTACTTTGCCAATGTCCAGCTCTCAACAGATCACGCTTTAGCTGTCTCGGATCTGTGTCTTTCCTCTCCTTGGAAAGTATCGCGGATCAGAAAAGTAGCAGTTTGTAAAAGCTCGCAAAAAAGTGCATAAAAAACAGCATTTAAAGAGTCTCCATACTTCTTCTTGGCAACACAAAGGACCATTATTGGTCTATGTGAGATCTCTTGATCAGCCAAGCAAACCTAACCTAACCTACATTATAATATGACGTTACTAGGCTAATGCTTTCCAATCGTATTAGCGCCCAGCAGCGTCCTACATAGGACAAAGAAAACTGAAGTCAGGTTGTGACTTCACATGACAAATGAAAGTTGACAAGATCTAACGCAAGTCTACTCGACGTGACTTTTTCCAGAAATTGATTACCGATATCATTGGCGGCGACTTTATTTTACTAGACAAACCTCTTAGTATAACGTTGCAAGAGCTCATGTTTTCTAACGTTCTGACTCGTTTTTATACTCCTACTATTTGAAAAAGTTACAAGTTGGACGTTGTAAGAAATAAATATCATGGTAAGCGCTCCTCTCTGCACTACTGTTTACTATAAACATTGTATGTTTACTCTTGATTCATTTAACATTATTTACAAACTATTTTTTATGTATTGAAACAAAGTTATGTGACCGATGACCTCTCGAAGAAATTGAAAATGATGAAATTTTATATTCTTAAAAAAAAAACCTCGATATGATTGGAATTTAGTTTAATTTAAGTCATATTAATGGAGCTTGTGTCCTGAATAGGATTTCCCCATCCACGTGCCATTATTATGATTTCATTCATTGATAATACTGGCCCAATCAGACGGATCATCTGAGTCAAGTAACAACACAACCAAAATAGCAAGAAAGTGGCTGCAGTTAGCATAAAGCAGCTTTGAATGACACCTTTATTTGCTTTACACGTTCAATACGGAGACGAAAATGAATGTGAGGAGCCTGAAAAAAAATCTAGCTCAAGTAAACAAAAGCAGTGCAAAATATTCAGCAACAATTTAGATCACATGATGATGGATATAAAAACGTAACTTTTAACTCATTTTCTTTAATTTTACAATTTGTTAGCCAGTCGCATAGTTGTGCTCGACATTTGGTTGACTGTTAAGCGAACTCGACTTTAACTATATATCATTTCTTCCTATGTTTGGAAAAATAGTATCTTGAATAATAATACTAAAGCTGATTGCTGATAGACAGAAAAATCAAATATTATTCATTACGAATAGAATAAATGGATAAGATTTTTTATATTGTTTGCATTGAAAGTAGGCTCATCCTTTTAATTATGAACAGCAAACCCAGTTGATGATGTGATTTTCCACTCCCATCTCAATCACTTTATCATTTTCTGTAAATCCATGTAATCTTTTTAATTCCAAGAAAAACCTTTATTACATAATTAAACTAATTTTAGTTTTAATTCACAAATAAATAATTACAAACAAATTTTCTTGAAGTTTATAGCAAGTTTGTGTAAAATTTATAATAAGAAAACCTTCATTAAGCCACTCACCCTGGCTCTGAGGCCTCATAAAAATCCAATTAGTTTTATACAAAGTCATTGACAAAGGATTAATCAAATTTTGTTCTCCTACATGAAATTGCTGCGGGCCACAAAAATTACGTAAGGGTAAGCAAATACCATAGTACAAAGTAAGTAATGCGTGTATTGCGTATCTTTAGTGGATATGAGTCTGTGTATCTATGAGGGTGTTTACATATATTTATTATAGCATTTTATAATGTGTGAGAAGGTTCAAATGAATCCATAAGCAATAGAAGTGGGATTTGCGCCTTAGGGATATTAATTAGGTTATGTGGCATGTTGCGCATGCAAAACATTCACAAACAATTTTTATCACAAAAAACAACTTAACAACACAAATCTAATTAGATTGGTTAGATTTGCTTTTTCAAGTGGCCCTAAAACTGAAAAAGAGAAAACTTTAAATTGTCCAACAATGCTAATGTTGGTGCGGGTTACACATACGCAGCGTATGACAAAACAAAGATAATGTCGATGAAGATGATGATGAAGATAAAGATGAAAACCCTTAAATTTGACCTTAAAGCATGACATCAGCAAACTCGATGATGAATCGTTGGCAATAATTACATTGCAGTTTCATGCTCAGCTGAAAGAAGTCACACGTGGCTGGCTTTTGTAACTATATTCGTACAATATATGTACATACATATTTGTATCTTTGTATCTATGCACATACGCATATGTGTAAATATATACAATAAGATAACTGTATAATTGGGTGTATGTTTTCAGAAGGCGGATGCTTTTCAAGTGTGAACATGCGTTGGCGTTTTGGGCTTCCTTTAGTAAACTGTATAACTAAGTTGTATTACAGTTGTAACAAATACATGTGTGTATCTATGTGTGGATGGATTCACCACATACAGCGTTTGCCACATTAATCATATTCACCGTTAATTAGCAATTAATAACGTTTAGAAACTGTAAATTTATCGCCTTCTACTGAAGTTCCTGCCAATGCCGCTGTTGCTGCTGCTGTCGCCAATTCTTAACACCAGCATACTTGTCCCTATGTATATGAGTGTCTATGTCACACACACATGCACACATATATATGGTAGATAGACATTCACTCTTCAACTTGAACTAAACTGAACTGAACTCAAGTGAGACTCAGTTGAAATTTGAAACCATAAATTATGCTTAACTTATCACATGGTCGCCTCTGTTACAACCCGCGCCATCTAACCACCTCGACTCCTTACGACAACTTCCCCTACTTGAGCTTCATTGTTGTGTTTGTATCCTCCTTCATGTCTATGTATGAAGGTTCCTTAAACAAGTGTGTGAGTGTGCGTGTGTATAAGAGAAAAAAACGATTAAAGCCTGTCAAAAACCCTAAATCCATGAATAATGTTGCTGATTAAAAATTATTCGCTCTCGAGCCAAAGTTCGTAACAAACATGCCGTCATATTTCTTTGTTTTTCTTGCCTTTGTTTTTTTTTAATAATATTTTTATTTTTCCTTTTAATTCTCTTATGATTTTCTTTATTTTCTTTTCTATCATTTTTGTTTCAAACTTAATGAAACCTTATTAGACTAGATATGATATGATAGAAATATGTATGTATATGGTGTCATGTTTAGGGAGAAGTAAATAGAAGTAGATCAGTATTTAATTGTTACGATGGGCCAAGTTAATGTAAGTTTGTTTTTAAATTAGATTCTTATTGAGAATTTGAATCAATTCTTTGGTTGTATTTTGAAATAGATTTTTCCCTAAAACAGATTGCTAAACAAAATTTAATCTTTAATGCACTAAATCCTGTTTAAAGAAAGAAAACTCGTATGCGCACAAGGATTGGATGAGACACTTGTACAAAGTATTGAGAGACAGCATGGTGCAACAAAACACAGTCTAAACTGTTTAGCTTGTCGAACTACTATGATGAGCTCAAACAGTTTCCAATAAATTGAATTCTATTGTATTAGTGTGTACTATTGTATTGTATTTCATTAGCATCCGGGAAATTTCTTTATTAATCTTATAATCAGCAGTTGCTATACTTTAAATTTCATTCATTTGGCATATGAGAATTTCATATTTTTTACACGAAAATATGTCCCAATACATTTAAAAAATACTTTTGTGTATACTGAACTTAAAGCTCTTAACAATAACATCTATTCAAGTTTTAGGCAAAGCAGTATGATATTTGCTTGGTTTTCCAACTGCACTGATCAACATAGATAAGAGTACTGAATATTCAAGGCTCATATCCATGACATTACTCGAGTGCAGTATATTATTTGATATGCAAATCCAACAAAACAATCATGTAAAATAACAACTGCATACAGTTTGACTAAGATGTTCGTTGCGCCAATGCGATGACTCAAATTGCAAGAACTAATATGCAGCCTGCGGATTTATTCTCCAGTTAAAAAATCTTATTATACTATGTAATTAAAGTGTTAAATCACAGTTAATTTTTCATCTTTTTCGTTGCTACCAATGATCAACCACTGCTTGCATCTGGAAACTAATAATTTAGTGAGTGCGTTGTCCATTATATACTTGATCACTTGGCATATTCAAAATAAGAAATTAAATTCCGGGGACTGCACTATGTGCATAGGTTATTTGGTATTTAACTAATGAATCTGAATTTTCAGCAATTTGCATTCCAGATGGCTGCACTATGTGCATTTAATTCCTGGGATATTACAAATTAATGGCAGGTAATTAGAGAACGAAACCAGAACATGTTGTGCTTCCTGCAGTATTCATTTTCAGAATGAAATATTTTACCTACCACGCAATCGTGGCAACTCCAGTTATGTTTGTCTTTAAACGCTACTGCAGTACCGCTACCCAGGCGTAGAGAAACCGGCAGCAAAGACTATTTATTAAGGTGCGTAACGAAATTATACGAAACTTTTTGTTTTTCCATTTTTATTCAATTGAATAAACTTAGATATAATTATAAGATTGATTTTTATAACAATGTATGTTAAAAGACCAATATTTAAAAGCTTCAGTTTGATGGTATTTTTTAAGTTTTTTTTAAAAATATGGAAAATGCCATTTGGAGACTTTAACGAATTTATACACTTATAAATAATGTTATTACTTCATAAATCTTTGAGAAAGTGATTCAGAAATTTAATCGTAAATTTAGTAGGTTTTCCTTGGTTTTTTATGCAATCAAATAATCTCATTTTATTTAAATTTAAATGTAAAGCATTTGGTCAATAGCCCTTTATTCTTTTAAAATGGCAAGTAAAAGCCCTCCAACTCTATCGTACCTCTTATTATCGTCGTAAACATGATGAAGAAGTGTTCCCCAGAAGGTTTTGATCTGGTTTAGATCTGGAGATAACACAGTCCAATCCAAAATTTCAATAGAGCATGATAATAAGAAAGGAATTATAAGGCAATTGACATGAATTCTTGCATTATCTCGCATAACAACATAAGAGCTTTCTTTTTAGTCCTGCGAGAAGAGTGGGGGACTACTCGTATTGTACAATACTCCCACATACTCCTTCGTGTTCATTCCTTAAGTTACAAATGTGTTACCTTTGCAACATGGACGTGTGACATGTATATACAGCTACAACATTAACTACGTCATCAATGACAACAACGACAAAGGCTGCATAGTGAAGAACAAATCAAACTGTAACTCAAAATTTAATATTTGGAAACAATTAAAAAAACAAAGGAACAATACAATAAATAAAATAAACAAAATGATAGAATTAAACTTTAAATAACAAAACAGGGCTTTAATAAGGATTTTTCATATGATTTTTGAATCAATTGGCAAGATCCACGATAGGAACACCTCATATCTATCTATCTATCTATCTATCTATCTATCTATCTATCTATCTATCTATCTATCTATCTATCTATCTATCTATCTATCTATCTATCTATCTATCTATCTATCTATCTATCTATCTATCTATCTATCTATCTATCTATCTATCTATCTATCTATCTATCTATCTATCTATCTATCTATGTATCTATCTATCGGTGCAAAGCCGGTGTGAGTTGCTAGTATATTATTTGTATGTCTACAAAAGATCAAATGTTTTCCATGCGCACTCATCCCTTTGTTGCGTTCTCTTAAACAGTATCGCCTAAACACAAATCACAGAAATATAAGAAAATATATATATATAAAAATATATATATGGCTGACAAGTCTATCAATAACATTGTGAAGAGCAGCAGCTTACACCCTTGACCAAGCAAGAAGTTAGGTTAGATCAGATCATTTAGAAACATTCATATCTTTAACTAATCTTCAGCATTTAAACGATGAGAATATAATTATTTATAAATTTATAAAAAAAAAAATTGCATGTGTGCCATCGTACAGGTGCTAGAAGTGAAACTTCTTAAAAACAGACAGAGAGAGAGAGAGAGAGATCCTCTCAAAACAAATACAACAATACAATACTTGCATACAAAATATTCTGTCCAGTTAATTTAGCTGTCTGTCTTTCAGTCTGTCCGTCTGTCCATCCGTCTGTATGTTGCTTTTGTTTTCTTTGGCGTGTGTAATTGTTGTTGTTGTGTTTACGTTTGCCGGCTATCCCCTCTTGCAAAAAAAATAAGATCAACTGCGAGCTTCTGTGTGTTTTTCGTTCTCCTTTCTTCGTTTATTCGATTGTTTTTGTACAACACACAATCTGTTTGCTTGCATGTTGTCGTTATAACCATTTTTATACACACAAACTGCATGTTGTTGTTGTGGAAATATAATCTCTTTTTTGAGACTTTTCCGGTGGATTTGCCAATAATTTTATTATTTGTTGTGGACATGGCAATAGAAATACACATTCTGTGAAAATTTCAAGTGTCTACCTAGTGCGGTTCATGAGATACTGAATCCGAAAAACGTTACAATCTGTATTTTTTCACTCAAAATTTGTACTAAATTTTAGCCCAACGCCGCTAAAGAAGTTTCACTTCAAAAAACAAATAAATATTGTTCTTATCAAAAATAAATAAATAAATACACGTATCATATATGGATGACTTTTTATGTAGAATTTCTATCTTTAGTAGCCATGTGATGCAGTGAAGAGACTAAAAATGACTTTCAACCCACAATAGAATCATCCACTGACACTTGCCAGTGCATTTAAACAAAAGTTGTCTGCACACTGATAAATCTTTGAATATTTTTTTCTTTCTTCTTTTTCAAATCCAAAAATAAATCGATATAAAATTGTATTCTATTTTAGAAATTTTTGTGTTGTTGAAATTGTCAAAAACAAGTGTTGCTGTGCATCTCTGTGTAATTTCGTGTGTGTTTCATATGTATTTACATATCTACAATATTTTATGTATCTAAATCTATTGTGAAGAGTTTTATATTTGAAGTTCAAAATGTAAATCCGTTTTTGACAATTTTATGAAATGCAATTTCCGTTTGTTTGATTCTAAGTTTAGCTTCAAGCGAATTTTACTTTAAGCAATTCAAAACTTTTATTATTGTTCACCGATTTTCGATTTTTTTTTTTATTTATTTCATTAAATGCAATTTAATTGAAACTTATATGTACAAAATTCTATTTTACCATATTTGATCGAATAAACAATAAGTATGAATCATAATTTAGATAATTCAATTAACTTGTACTTGTATACTATATACAATATAACTATCTATTACATTGAATGTTAATGATGAGCGAGTAAAAATTGACAAATCAATTGAGTATTTATGGTGGTGATTGCCTAAGCTTTTGCGATTCTCGAGGCGCTCTTATTGGTTATCTTTGCGAATGCAAAATGCTCTTGGCATTACTAGTAAGTTTGTAGATACTCATCAGTTACAACATATAAGCTGATTTTAACTTCAAAGCGTTACTTAATTGAAATTATGTTAAAATGTACTACTTGAAATGTGTAATAGCATCAATAAATTTTTTAAAGAAAAGCTCATTGTTCATTTAATATTGAAATATTTGACTGAATTTCAAGATTGTTATTTAATCGCATTGAGTACAATCGGTTCTATGCTGCTTTAAAAATAGTATTGTAATAAATGAATTTTAAACAAAATCTTTAGACTTAAATTTTGTTTTCGAAATAAAAATTTTTACCAATTTTATTTGTGAGTTTGTTTGTTAATAAAAAGTTGTGCATTTATTTAAAATATTCGGAAAGAAAAAAATATTTCTTTGTTCATTGAAAATCTTGAAACGTTCCCAAAAAAGAACACGTCTTCAGAAGTATACCACGTTGCAAGTCATAACTCAACGGTATTTCTATATACTGATGGTTCAGAATCTAAAGAAGCAACCTGCTTTGCTGTTGTAGACGGGTCAAATATCACCTTGTTTAATGCGAAATTTCTGCTCAATCTTTCTTCAAGCAGTACATTTGCTGCTAAATTACCATCCAAGGGCATTATTTACACGAATAGCAAATCAACTGCATAATCACTTCTTCTACCCGCGACCAACTAATTCAGCACCAACACATTAATGTCATGTGGGTCCCTGGTCATGCAAATATATTTGGTAATGAACTATCTGACTCCCGTGCCAAACTCGCCTTAACAGAACCACTGCACATAGTCAACATCTTCGAAAAGGCCGACATCCTGCGTTTAGTCAAATCACTCATCGAGATGAAAGACCGAATTTCTTGGGATAAAGCTGGCCATCACTACAAGAATATTAAACCAGTTGCAATTTACCCTACTCAATGCCATCGGAATGTAATTAAACTATTTGTCCGCCTCCGACTTGGGCACAACGCGCTTACTCATCAACACCTTCTTCGTGGCCTCAACAATGACGTTTGCCATCTTTGCAACGATGTCGCAACTGTGCAGCACCTACTCTCAGGGTGCATTCCATTACAGTGCTTTTAAAATCAAGCTTAACTGAACATAATGGTACTACTAGGCAACTCAAATTTTAGTAACATAAACCTATTCCATAATTTTTGTAATTCCCGTGGTGCGCTGTTCACGCTGGAGGAGTCATCGGGCCATTTTTTTTCGAGAACGCCGCGGGTCAAACGACAACAGTGGACGGTGCGCGCTATAGGGCAATGTTGACCGAGTTTTTTCTGCCTGAACTGGACGAATTAGGACTGGTGGACATGTGGTTCCAACAGGACGGAGCAACAGCACACACTGCACGAGCCACAACCGACATTCTGAAGGACGCGTTTCCGGGTCGCTTAATTTCGCGTTTTGGCGATTTGCACTGGCCCGCCAGATCGCCTGATTTAACGGTCCCGGACTTCTTTTTATGGGGTTTTTTGAAGTCCCGTGTTTACATCAACAAGCCTGAGACCTTGGAAGCCCTCAAGGAAAATATCCGACACGAATGCGAGAATTTATCGCCCGAAACGCTCGCCGAAGTGATGGAGAATGCCATAAAACGAGCCCGTATGGCAATCAATTGTGACGGCGCCCATTTGTCCGATATCATCTTCTCGACTTAACACAATTAATTCTAAAGGTCTAAATAAACATAATCAAAAAACAGAATCGTTTTTCATTTAGAAAAAAAATAAGAGCCAAACAACATCGGATGACTTCTTTTGCGCCACCTTGTATTATTAATCTCATATTTTACTCCATTTATTTTTAACCTTAGAGCTGAAAGCCAAGTGGTCTTATTTTCTTTTTTTCTAAGTAGTTTAAGAGTTTATATGTTAAACTAATGAATAATAATAGTAATAATAATAATAATAAAAAAATTGTGCATTTATTTAAAATATACGGAAAGAAAAACATTTCAATCTATGAATCAACTGTCAAAAACTTGGTAAACGATTTACCTTATCATCTGCAATGGAAATAAAATTAGAGGTAAATCTGAAATGGTAGCTAACCACATAAATAAGTAGAAGTAGGAGAAAAAATAAAGCAAGAAAAAAAATATGAAAAAGAAAGTTGCCAATTTGTTGTATTTTGACATTTTAAAATACTGTTTATTTAGTTTAACAAATGATCATCATTTAAAAGGTTCGTGGTCCATTTAAATATTATTTCAACATACTGAAATCATATTTATCTAATCGCTTCTTTTATATTACACAACGACGATATTTACATCGGCCTCAAGGAAATAAAAGCGGGCGTTCCGCAGGGTAGCGTGCTGGGGCCTAATTTTTACTTGTGATTTACTTGACCATTTTGTCGGTTGGGAAACCGAATCGATTGCTAAACTGCATCTTCATTAAACTAAATGAAACGAAATCAGTACATAATGACTTTACATATAATAAAATACATATGTAAGTTCATAAATGCAGTGCAAATCCAGTACCACAACACCGCTAAATACTTGGGTATGACTCTGCATACCAAGCTACGATGGTATGAATATGTCGAAAATAGAAGAAAATGGAAATGAAATTCAAAAAAATGTATTGGCTAATGGGTAATCGATCTGCTTTATCCACATTCAGCAAATTGCTCTAATTCAAGGAAATGCTTAAACAAATATGGACGTATGGGATCCAACTATGGATGGGGCTGCACAAGTTCCAGCAATATTTTGAAAATCCAAAAATATCAGAATAAAGTAAAAAGATATGCTAATAATGCGCCGATTTAAAATGCGATCTTGATATCGAGTCAGTTGCCGCTGCAATTAGAAAAAATGCCTTGTCTCACATGGTAAGGTTATCTCAACATGTAAGTATCGCAGCTTCAGCGCTTAATGACTTAAGTGGATGAAAGGAAAGGCTGAAATGTAAAAAACCATCATCTCAAGAAGTACTGTAGTATGAAAAGATGACTTTGATCTAATATACGAGTAAGGTCCCTCGATTCGAAGCAATCGAGTAAGGATACAAGGATAATAACTACTTACTTGAGGTTATGGACCTGAAAGTCAAAAGTTGACACTGAATTTGGCCTGACATATGTGGCAGTGGAGGCAAAGGTTGACGGTTGATGTATTCCGTTTAAGTTCAAGATGCTGTCTTATTCATTACAATTTAAAAATCTAAATCTACCTAAAAGCATATGTAAAAATGTTAAAACACATATGAAAAATATTGTATTTCAAACTTTTGGCTTGACAATTTTTTTCCCTCAAATTTTGTTTCTGCTCTAAAAAACTCTCATCTACTCTTATTTATGTTCAAAAAGGTTACAAGGACTATACGTGAAAAAAAATAGGATATCATGAGTTGACAATGTGGACTGCAAAGAAATGCAAAAGTTGTGCACAATTTGATTTATTGATAGACTCTAGTAAACTACTACATGAATTTCTCAATTGATATACCATAGATACATATGAATAAATGAATAAATGACTCAATGAATCAATGAATGGCTGGCACTATTATGTATTTAGGTTAATTATACTAAATGACAGCAGTTCATAAATATCATTTTTATTGGGAAGAGAACTAGTAGATAACCATCTCATCTCATCGCATCTAAGATGCAAAGATATAAAAGGGCAGATAGAAATGAACTCACGCACAAGTATCTGGTATGCTTCACTAGTTGACGACGACGCCAACATTGCTGCACTGATTTATGTGCATCAATGAGAAGCGCGTGAAATTGCTTTCTAATCGAAAACTAAATGAAATGTCACATTCTATCTGTGAAGTTCACTAATCAAATAATGCGATGCTGTTGAAGTCGTTCATTGGCAGCGCCATCAGTAGCTGCTGCTGCAGATACTTACTATATCTATGAGAATCAACAGAATAGAAATTCATTCGATACACTTGAGTTAATTTTCATGAACGAACTTCGAGATGAGATTTTACATTTGCTGAAAAATACACAAATGAAATAAAAAATAAGAAGAAAATAAGCCAAGTCAAGACATAAATTAGCAAGAAAATTAGTGTCGCTTGTCGACCGCGGATTAGAAGCAAATAAAAGAGAACATCAGAATCACAGACAGAGACAGAAACGGTGGCAACTTCGGCAGCAACAAATGCCGCCATAAATTTTAAAAGCAATTCAAATAAATCAGCATCTTGCTGAGATACTTTCCTTCCCATTACTTTGCTGGTTTGCTGGAGACAACACAATCAAGAAACAAGTTCATAGATACAGTTACAGGTTCAAGTAAATTAGCGAGCAGTGACACAAGTGGTGGGAGGCGACACGTGTATGTTAGTCACTATGACAGCAAATGCGTCGGCGATTTATTTACGTATTATTTGTGTATATTTATTTAAATGTTGTTACTATGAGATTGATATGATAGGCTTCTTTTACTTTCACTTTCCAATATTATTTTACATTATTTTTATTGAATGACAATTTAATGCAATTTTTATGCCATGGCACCTGTTCAAAAAATCAAGTGATTATTCTTTTTTGCATTTGGTGTTGCATGTTACACCTGTCAAGTGGATACTTTTCTTTATTTTACTGATTTGGCAAAAAACAATCTCAGTTTGAAAATAAAAAATTTTAAATTTTTCTATGTTATTTTCATTGTACTACAATCAAACGCATCATTTCAAGTGCCAATTAAGAACATGGAAATGCATCAAAAAATATAAAAAGGATATAACAATTTTTTATACAACATTTACTGCATTTTAACTTTTTCATTGTTGTTTCTTTTTCTGTTTTTTTTTGTTGTTGCTGTTATTTCCATCATTGACATCGAAGTGGCATCATTGCGGCACTTGTCAATTCAAGTTTGTCTCAAACGCTTACACATGACTGAGTATTGTTAACAAAATGTGATGGTGGCCTCATTCTGCATACCATGTGTGCATTTCATATGATTACATATGTACGTGGGATTGATGAAAATATATGCAACTAACTAAAAATTTAATTTTTAGTCATCAGATACAAATGTACTATATTGTCTTACTGAAGCTTTGCAATACTTTCAATTTGTAAGTAACAATTGCAAAGAAGTTGGTTGACAGAAACTTAACTAACAGACTCACATCAGAAAGGCTGAAAATTACAATGGTGTCAAATTCTAAGGAAAACTACTCCAAAGCTAGTGTGGGCTTTAGACATTTAACTTTATGATATTTTCTCAACCCCACATAAAAAATAAATAATCCAGATTTGAGATTAAACTATTTCTTGGTATGCTTGCAACTCTGTGATTCACGTAAAAAGCGCCACAATTAGAGAGGCAATCATGAAATGCATTATGAAATCAAAGACTATAAAAAGAATATAGACTGGACAAATGCAGCGCGCTCTCTTTCTATTTTTTTAACCAACAACAAATTGTATGTCAAAATAAAATTTCGAGGAAATATTGGAAAAACATTGCACACAATTTGATGTTGCGCTAAAAAATAGAAAGAGTGCGCACTGCATTCGAAGATGGGGCTAAAATAAATAAATATAAATTGTCTGTAAAAAGTTATTATATTTATATAAGGGACCGTAACTGTTGATTTTTTGATTTATAATTTTATAATCAAAAGTAATTATTATTTTTGATTTTTATTTTTATAAATTAAATTTTGATTTTTATTTTATTAATCATTAATAATAGTAATAATAATTTTCTCTCTTTCCCCCAATATACCGGCACACCATGCTTGCCCATACACATACCCACATATTCACCTTAGCTTATATCTGATTTGACTATTTCATTCTTCTGTCTTCCTCCCCTTGTACGCCAGTAGATTTTGTAACACTTTTCTTTATATTACTTTACTCTTACCGTCACTATTAATCATAAGGAATATACGGTTATTCAGTTTAAATTAGTAACAGCCAAAGTCAACATTCGCTATTCATTTATAATTAACAATACAATACATATTTATTCAATATAATCATTATTTTTAATTTTAAAAAGAAAAATCACGAATGATATTTTAATTTTGAGTGAAAAACAAAAAAAAAATTACAAATGATTTTTATATTTGAGTGAAATATATAAAAATTATTTGTAATTTTTAAATTTGAGAAAAAATAATAAAAATTAAAAATAATTTTTAAAAATAATAAATAAAAATCAAAAATAATTATTAAATTTGATTAATAAAAATAAGAATCGAAAATAATTATCATAACTAATTAATAAAAATATAAATCGAATAATTGTTATAATTAATTTTTATAAATAAAAATTTAAAATATAAATTTATGCGATATTTGGATAGCTCATTTCAAAACTTAATATTTTGCCATAACTCTTAGATATGTACGACGATTCCAACATAATGATTTTTTCAGTTAAAACCCGACCCCATTACTAATTTACATCTAAGCTTTATAGTATTGCTACATTCCCTCTGATATTTTTTACGAAGTCAGTTGGATAGTCAGTGACATTTTGAATAAAAGATATTTTTACGGCAAAAAAAAAAAATAGTATTTCTCAACGTAGTCATCTTATAGCTCGATATATGTGGTCCAAAGTTTTTCGAATATCTTTTTTTAATCCAAAAATAGTCCTTAAAATATGCGTTTGTTTCAGTGATGACCTCTTCATTCGACCCAAATTCCGACAAGCCATTTCTGCAGATCTGGAAACAGGAAATAGTCGTAGGTGGAAAAATCTGGAAAATATGCTGGATGGAGGAACAGTTCGTAGTCCAATCTCTGTAATTTTGCCATGACGGCACATACGTAGCACCCTTGCGTTGTCATGGTGGAACGTCACTGTTTCTTCAATAAATGCTGTCGTTTTTGCGTCAAATCAATATCGAAACTGTCCAACAGCTCTGAACAATATTCGTCCGTAATCGTTTTACCCTTTTCAAGGTAATCATTGTGAATGACACCGTGTGTATCCCAAAAAATGTCACCATGACTTTGTTCGCCGGCAGACTGAATCTTGTGTTCTATGGTGCACATTCACCTGGAGACGTCCACTGCTTTGATTGTTCATTGATCTCTTGTGTGTTGTAAGGGATCCATATTTCGTCCGAAATGGGGCAAAAACTCATTCGGCATGCGGTTGAACATTGCCACATACTCATTCTAAATGCCCCCAAGATTGCGCTTATAGACAAGTCTGAGCACCCATCGTGCGGATAACTTTTTCATATCCAAATATGTAGAATGTGATGAACCCGCAGCCTCAGAAATCTCAAACACTTTCATTCTCCGATTCTCCAATATTATTGCATAGATATTGATTGACAATTTTTGAGGTGACAACCCCTTTTGAGTAACCTTGACGTTCAGCTTCACTTGTACGACCACAACGGAATTTAGTAAACAACTTCTTATCCATTTAAAGTAATTGTGAAAAGTCCCCAAAATATTTATAAAGCCTTTCCTTGGCAAAAAATAATTCTTGATCAGCACACGAAATAATTTTTTTTTGTTTTTGTTCAATTGTCGTATTTCACGAGGTTTGCTGCTTTCAAACACCAACTTAATAACGCAGCTCTCTCAAATTTGACAGAAGTCTATTAACAGATGGTGGTTGACAGAAGCTGAGTTGCATTTTAAAGTTTCTACTTTACAAATTTTTAATATCAATGACTTATCCAACCGCCCTCTTATATACAATTCTAAACTCTATTATCTTAAATATATAATATTAATTTCGCTATTTTCTCAAAATTTCTTTGAATCCTTTATAATTTGTTGGTATACGAGTACATTTTGAATAAAATTCTTAATCCTCATTCTGCATGTTTTTAATGGAACTTAACCAAAACGGTAAATATAGCAAAATATCTCATTCAATATCAGCATAACTAAATTAAATTGAAATAAACTAAACTAAACACAACTAAACTATGGTAAGCTGACTGAACTGAACACTATTATATTTGCTATACAATTTCATGCTTGAATTTTGATTTTGTTGATTTTGGATGCACAAAAGTTTTCATTCCCAATGATGATGATGTTGATGTTGATAATGCTGATTCTGATGATGGTGATAATTTTGGAATTTGTATGTTTGAAGAAGAATTTCATATACATTACTTGTGTCATTGCATATGAGATTGTGTGTGTGTGTATGTTTATGGTGTCTTGTTTGTCTTAAAAACTTTTCAACACAAATAATCACATCATCAGATTGTAGATGAAATAATTGCAATGAAAATGTTTGGCCAACTCAATAAGCAAATGAAATTTTGCACTTGAATGCATGGCAATCGATTGAGTGGAATAGCAAACCTTGTAATATATATGATCCCATTAGAATTGTAAAACAAAAAGTTGCTGTTTCCTTATACAAGTTTGATTTTTCTCTTATGAACATCCTGGAATAATTTTGTTGAGTTATGTACATCTTTATTATTTCTCAAAGGAATAAATGAATGGAAAATTGAGAGTAGGATTAATAAAATTATTAATAAGTTTATTAAATATTTATTACAAGATGTGTCATCTCATTTATCAACACATATGGTTGTGTTGTAATTAATATTTACAATTATTTAGGATTATTTAATAAGGTACATATTTCAATTGATTGCAACAAGAGTAAATGCAAAGATATTTTTCAAGAATTTGAATAAAAATTTCAAAGGGAATGGTCAATCGATATTTATGTTAAGCGTTTGAGTTCTTCTAAGGTGCGTAACATAACATACAATTTCTTTTGGATTTTCTAAAAACAGGTGATCACTGTAGCCACTCTAAATCATCATATTTACTCTGTCTTTTGGGGGAGCAATCTGTTTAGAAGAGTTTCATTCAAATGGAACCAGATGTTTTTAATACAATTTTCCTTCAACTGTGGTCGCCTCAAGCTGGAATGTAATCAAGCTTAGTTGACATGAAATTTAAATAATTCAAGCGAGATGCTCTTGTAATTTGACGATTTGGTCTCTCGGCTTCACACCGGAATTTGTTTCTTGCTTCTAAAGTTTTCGAAATAAGTTTAATTAGTTTTGTTTGAATTGAAAGTTTATATACTTATGAAGGATAAGTTTGCAATTAGTTCATTTGAAAAATTTAATTTTGGATACAGAATCTAATAAGTGTGTTGACTTGTTTCGATACAAAGAAGTTTAATAACAATATTAACAAGAGCATGAATAAAAAAGCACGAATCAATAACATCGCAAACAGAAATAACAACAATAGCTGCAGCAAGAGAAAACGGTGCCTCAAAACAGTGGTAATACTTGATCAATGATACATAATATAATCTATTCACAGTTATTGTGATACCATCCTTGGATCTAAAGAGTTCAAAAATAGTCCTTTATATTGAAAAATATGTCATCAAAATTTTCCTTCAGAAATCTTTCAATCATCATTATTTGTTTGCATTCCAATCAGTAACATTGTTTAAGTGAATCTTACTTTTTATGGAAGGCGATACCAATTCTCTTTTAAAATTGGTTTTCATTTGAGAAGCTTAGCTTTGAGATGATGATACATCGTCCAAAATGTGTTGGATATTATTATTTATTCGTCTTGGGTGATTTCTTAAATTATTACATCCGTCTTCAATACTAACTGTGACACAAAATTTCTTTACAATTGATATTGTTGTGTTGCTAGAGTAAAAGAAATCCTCCCATAATTAGCGCAGACAAATAAATATTTGTGTTGCGTCAACAATCTATGGCGTCTTCAGCAGCTGTTTAGAAATAATCGCATGGGAATGACGATATTTTATTGATTTTCAAAATATTCCCGCTAATGATCAATACACTTTTGCATTCGTTCAAACCATTTGTCTTAGCAGTTTTTCCATTCCACTTGAGACACTTCCAAAATATGGTTTTGGAACGCTTCAACTGCTTCTTCGGCGCTCGTAAATCATTGACCACGCAGTTTATCTTTGATATTCAGGAACAAGAAGAAGTCATTGGGTGCTAAACAAATGGTCGTGTACCACTACGAATTGACCGTCCTACGTTGCTCAAGCGGAACAGTGTCCACATGACCCATTCGGCCGAAGAAACAGGCGACCATTTGCATCGCAGTGCTTCGAGCGCGAACAACTTTTTTTGCATTTGGCTCGTCTTGGAACACCCACAAGGTCAATTGCTGTTTTGTTTCCGGTTCATACGCATATATCTATATTTCGTCACCTTTCATGATTTTATACACGTCTTTTGAAGCACCACGGTTGAACTTTTTAAGCATTTCCTTACACCAATCGACGCGAGCCTTTTTTTGAGCTATTGATAAAAATGTTTTGAAGTGGAACTAATGTGCAAAGATGACTCTATCTCACGATATATCACATGACGATCTTGCATTATCAGTTCATGCACTGAATCGATGTTTTGTGGCACAACAACCGATTTTGGACGACCTTCACGGAATTCGTCGGCGACCGAACTACGAACAAGATTGAATTCAAAATACCAGCAATATACTGTGGTTTTTGAAGGTGTTTTATCGCCATACAAAGAACTGTGTTCCAGATTTTAGCTATTGACATTAGTGTTGCCAGATCCCAAAATATGAATAGTACCCATCGTACAACTTACACAAATACAAAACTAAAGAAAAAATAAGCAAGAGTGTAATAAAAGCTATGGAAAGAAGAGAGCATAAAGTAGAAGCACCTGCCTTCTTCCTCTTCTGAAGTTCTTCTATTACACTGATAAACAAAAAACTTTACCCAACAAGCAATTAACGGCGCGAACAATTTGTTTATAATACAAACTGAATATATTAAAACATAATTAAGTCTATTTGCTATTGGTTTGTCCAAACAGTCTATGTGTTTTTTTAAGTGATTTTCATATGCATTTATTCCTCGAAAATATCACTGATGATGTCAATGATGTATTGTATTTGTTCGATAACCATTTGCTTATAATTGGATAAATTCATAATTTTACCGCTCATAACACTTCTCCGCATCTTCGGCAAATCCTTTAGTAGTAGTTTCACAAGGTTTAACAGTGTCACCTTCTTAGTTCCTACCAGGGTGAGCTGATGGCATGCTGAACTATTATCTCGCAAAGTTCCAAAATGAACATGGCTGTAGCCAGGAGTACCTCCAAAATTTCAATATTAAATTTAGATATTTACAAGTGTCGACAGTTCAGATGATGCTCCCATTTTTTTGTATTTTTAAATTTATTAAAAGTAATGATTTAATTTAATTAGTTAATGTTGCTATTGTTATTTTTGTTATTGTTATTCTTTGCTGTTATTGTTGTGTGTTGTTATTATTCTTTCATTGCCCATATGCACACATCCTTTATGGTTTAATTTTCTCCATTCTTCCTGTCACCTTCCTCCTTCATACCCTGAATACATGTTGTGATTCATACATATGTGTATTTATGTATAAGTCGAGGTAAATGTATGTACTGTTTTTTTTTTAATTCATTTATTTGTTTATTTTTTAATCTCAGCATAAATCGTTGTTTACGCTCGTAATTAAGTTACCACATTAAATGTGTTGATGATGTTAACACAAATTTATTTATCATAATATTTACATACATTAAAGCTGGTGTTTTTCTTTTTACTTTTTTTTTTTTTAATTTTTATTGTTATTTTTATTATTGTGTAATTGTGACAATGTCTTTTTTGATCTCACACCCTTTACCACTTTACCACCATTACTGAACTTATCACTGATATGAATTTAATTGAAGGACTCATACTCCTTTAATGAATTCAAGTGAAAAAAAAAAAACCAAAAAAAATAATAATAAAGTAATCAATTAAACACAGATACATTACACACACACATATATACATACGAGTGCGCATTAAATATGGTAGACATGAAATGAGAGTCCATAACAAGGAAAAAAATGTTTATGACGACAATTAAATAAAATTATTATTATTTGTTGATTGAAATGTTTTGTGTTTTGTGTGTTTTTTTGTGTGTTATTATTTCCATGTCTTTCATTTTGAGGGCACATATTAAACTGTTTTCATTTTCTGCACATGACAAATAAAATTGTGATAATATCAGGCAGTCCAAGATAATAAAGTTACGCATACGCCCCATGAATCATTGAAAACAATCGAACTTGAACATTTAACAAAAAAAAAAAAAAAAAAAATACATGAGAATGTACTGGATAATAACATGAAGAAGGAAGCAATGTATCTAATATCATTTTGTTTGCTAATAGCTGGTTAGCCTCATAACATTTCAATATTACACTCCAAATGAATCAAGGAGAAGGAACAGATACTGCAATAGCACAACACATGAAGATAAGGGAAACAAACAACGAAGAGAAGGAATAAAATGAAGTAAACGAAACGGAAGAACACCTCAGTCATTGTTTCTTTCACTGTATCTGCGTATCTTTAGTGCCAATGTATCTGTGAGTACGGAAGTAGCCATTTGGCTTCCGTTAAACAACCGCATACATACACATGCACAGAGACAATCAGACTTCTGGTTTGGTTGGTCTTGTCTTGAATGAATGCGTGCCGCATTTAGAATCAGTCGAGAGTCAACAGCGTTTTGTTTTTGGTCACATTTAATGGCCAACATCAGGCAGCGGCAACGGCAATGATGATGGTGATGGCGATGGCGATGACAACGATGACGATTTCATGGCAAAAATAAGCACAATGCAAAAGTTGTTCCTGTATGCGTGTCCGAGTATGTTGTTTTTTGTATGTGTCCTGGTAAATACCACTCACATTCACATTCTCTTTCACAATGCTCAATTTCAGCTACGCTTGATTCTTTCATTTCATACTTTTCGAGTCTAAGTTCTGAATTTCAGTTTAAGTCTGAGTTCTGAGTTTTCTGCTTTTCAGTTCCGACAGCGTGTCGTGTAGATAATGTTAATGATTTTGATGTTGTGTCATTTGAAAGCGTTATGCGTGACGAAACGGAAGCTCTTAAAAAGGACAATGAATAGTCCACCATACACATTCATTCTACATAGGGTACTACGATATACAATACTATATGTAGACAGACAGACAAAGAGCAAACATGCAATATAACAACCACCAAGTCGAGTCTGTCATGGCGCATGAAACATTAAAAGGACTCCTCATGGTTGTAAATTTTACTATTTTATGTGAGTTTCATCAGTACACCGCACTCAACCTCCTCCTTGCATGCATGCTCCCTTTTCCCCTGCTAAGAGGCCTCACTCTCATTCGCAATTTGGTTTGTCGTGCGAGCTTCGCGTTTCTTGACAAAAGGCCACATTATTTTAATTAGGAGCAGCATTATGTCGGATCTACATAAACAAAACTCCTACACCCAAACATACACAGGACAGCACAGAACAGGACATGAATGCGACAACAAAATTACATTGAAAACAGAAATAATAAAAAAAATAAACACAAAAACTGATAGGGAAAGAGTGGTGAGTCGACCAACAACAACAATGAGAAAAATGTATCCTCTAAGTGATTGTTTGCTATAACAATTGCCTCTTCATTATTTTCGCATACATTTTAATGTTGTTCATTTTTTTTGTTTTCGTTATTTTTGTTATTTCAACTGAATGAAAATGTGAACAAAAAAAATTGAGGAAAAAATTCCAAAAAGAAAATATGAGAGAAATTTTAATTAAGCATACGCACTGTTTTTTTTTACAATAATCTACTGCAATCACTTTATAAATTTGTTGTTGTTATTACTATTATTATTATTCTTATTATCATTTGTGATTTTTGTTATTATTGGATTTTTTAATATTTTTATTGCTATTTTTTGTTGTTGTTGCTGCCAAAATTCAATGAATTTTTAATGAGTAAAGCAATTTACTTACAAATATTAAAAACAATCATAAACAAATGTTCAGAGCAGGAAGTGAGTGGGAGTGAGGTAAGAGAGAGTGAAGGTAATAGAGATTGAGGAACTGAGAATGACAGACAGACAAACGAACAAATAAACAAACAAATATTTCACAAAAATGAAAAGAGGGAGAGGGAGATAACGAGAGATGAAAGCATTTTGACAATCAAAATATTGCGTGTGTGTTCATTTATATAATTTTACAAATATTATTTTACATATACATGGGAATGTATAGTATCTCCATGCATTTCATGAAATACCTGGTGATGATCCTAGACCATCGATTGTACTTTAAACATTCCATAAGTGAGGTTGATGAAAATCCATTTGTAGCAACACAGAATCTAGCGAATATACTTTCCAAAGTTGGAGGACCCAGACAGCACATTTGTATTCTGCAAGGAGTGGTTTGAAATTCTATTCAGTTTTATGTAGCTTTGATTCTCAAAGAAGGAAGCTAGAGAAACTGCAAAGTAATTCGAATTATTGACATAAAGAGTTTAAACCCATCCTATCTTCTTGGCCGCGATGTTGTACTCTATATGCTTAAAAAAGTCGAACTTTTGATCTCATTAAGTTCACTCCTTGACCTGTCAACCTGTACTTGTTGTGAAATACTCATTTTATTGTTGAAATATATTGTACATCTTGCCGCTACAGAACCTAAAAATGTACTAT
The DNA here is from genome assembly GCA_037043315.1 of Amiota communis. NCBI lineage: Eukaryota > Metazoa > Arthropoda > Insecta > Diptera > Drosophilidae > Amiota > Amiota communis. The sequence goes on from JBAMAV010001052.1 coordinate 992,278, forward strand.
ATTGCTTAGAAGTTTTATTTACATTACCATGTTTGTGTAGTCGGAAGAAAGAATCTAATAATTGAAATTTTACTCTCGTCCTGTTGACCGATTGATCTAATACGAGTAATTGGTTTACACCTTCAGTTCTTGTGACAATAGAATATGCAAAATAGAATCATCAGATTTCCGTTTATGTTCTCAATGTGGCCAGCGTGAGTGCGCTGGTTCGATTCTGTCATCACACCACTCTCCGCATCAATATAAACCAGAGCAAAAAAGTGTACTGAACCTTTAATTACTGACGTGTAATTTTGTAACGCTAATACTGACCACAAAATCACAAATCAAAATGTTTTATTGTTTTATACTTAGGCCAAAATGGTTTTTAACAGCAATTACTGCATGCGGGTTTTGAGTACTGCAAACAGACCGAACACGGGTAGCGAGTTGTGTGTCGTTTCTGCTTGAAACACAAGTAGCCAGGCGTTGAGTTTTGCATTTCAGTATTAAAAAGTTTTCCTAAGATTCGGCCAATAAGGCTATTCAGTTCGTGTGAAAGTTGTTGTATTGCATATCTTCTAGTTACAGAAAGATATTATTTCTAGTAGTCCATTATCTGGGTCCATGGTCTGTTCATGATGATTTGTATCGGAAACATCGATGTTTAAACTCTACCTTAACAAACTTCTCACTATCACTTCTTCCGAATCCTTTACAAATCTTAAGTGTAAATTTTTTTTACTTAAACTATTCAACATTTTAATTGATGGATCCACTATTTCGATCTTACTTTTTGTCTACCTCTCACAAAGTTGTTTGTTATCTCTATCGATCTCATATATAGCATTGTTGTTCTCACTAGTTTGTCCAGTCCGTACATATTAATATAAAAAAACAACTAGTTTCCCAGTTTCTATTTGTGTGTTCAATACTTCCGATACATCGATGTCGATGTTAAAACAATATGATGGTATATCTATGCGATACTTCTAAGCTCACTCTTCCATCATTACTGTTTTTGGACACTTATTTATCATTTTCTGGAATGTTTCTGCAGAAACCTCTCGTTGAAGATTCTATATAAATCATTACAAAACATCTCTTCACTGTATTCAACTAAACATTTCTTTTTTGTCCCGAAATTTCCCACCATTTGCTTAAAAATATTCTTACTTTGTTATTTACTAAGGGCATTGCACAAGTAAAGATACATATTAAATATATGGCACCTTCTCTGGTTTATCAAAACATCAGAACTGTCCACAATTGATTCATACTATTCTTGCAAAGGCAACTAATAGTAAATAGAAGTTCTCAAATTAAAGAAAATAAATATTAATATATTCTTCTTCTCACCTCGGATTTTCTTGTAACTATTAAATAAATCATAAATATCTTGAGAAGCGTCAAATTAATGAGCCTGGAAATATTGAAAACAGTTAGAAACTAGCAATTTAAATTAACGTATACAAAGGAACGCGACTTCTTAAGTAACGAAATGACTGCACTAGCTTTAGTAAGTTGCTTATGTCTTTAATCGAATATAAGAAAATATAAATTGAAAACAAAAAAAGAACGAAAACTTGACTTCTAGTATATCAGGGGTGGGTAAATTTGTGTGTAGATGATTGGCCAGATAATCAACAAATGATTCCCACTTACTGTGCTTTTTTAATCTTCCAAAGAATATCACCTTTTTGGCATGTCGAAAACGAAACCTATTTCTATAATACTCATAATATCTTATATACCTGCTTATACACATGATATGTTTGTTTTTAAATGTGGTTGCATGTAGCATTGAAATAAATGTTGAAAAATGAAAGAGCAAATAACTGGCAGGTATCCAACTAACAACAAACAATCAAACGTATACGTTATGTGTTTGGTTTATTTGGTATTTTTTGTCGATGGATTTTCTTATCAAAATTATCTGAAACTCAAACCAAATCATCCTAAATAGTGGCCACAATCAATTTTGTTAGTCCACTGTCTGTTGGCATGACAAGCATATGGATGATGACACACACCATCAAAGTCTAAGCCTAAACTACAAAAAAAAAAGGAGAGAATCCCGAAGTCAAAGGTGGTCAAAAAAGTCAATGCATCAAAGTGAAAATGGTAAATCAGCATGTGAACACTGACAGACAAAGCATGGAAATATGGTAGTGTGTAATGAAGAAAAAAGGCAAAAAGTAAACAGAAAAGAATGATGGACTGTGAAATCTGTATATCATTTGGATTGATTGCTGCACCAACGAATAGGTGGCAAATGTTTGTGACATTTGAATCAGATAAAAATTGTTTTTGTACTTAGAAGAGCTTAAATGAAGCTCATATCTTTAGTTCGAGTCAATTTTTCTTCAATTCTTTAACTAAAACTGTGTAATCTTTTGCTTAAACTGGAGGTCAGCGATAGTACAGTAATAAGTTTAAAATGTTCTATTAAAGAAGCTTTAAGGCTTTATAGAATTCAAAGAAATATTATCACATACTTGAGAAGATTCAACACTAATAAAAAACCATAAATAGCAAACTTGAAAATGGCGTTGACATTTGGCACATTCTCATTTTTCCTGCTGTTGCTGCTGCTACTGCTGCTGTTTCTGTTACTTTTCAGTTGATTCCGCAGAGTACTTGACTTCAAGGCGAATACCGAGTGAATGAGTGAAAAGCGTGCGTTTCAAACGATTTTCCGCAACGTTGGCTGCTCTTTACTTGTCCTTGTGATTGTGCTTGTGCTTCATGCGAAGTTGTTGAGGCCGTGGCAGCTAAATAAAATTTGCGATGAAAGCCTCAAGGTATTTCACGCCAGACACAGACGCAACACCACACAACACCAAAGAAGTTCGCAAAAATCTACACACAGTGACAACACCACGATACGATATTCTACACGATATAGAGAAATCAACCAACGAAATACCCAAGGTGTGTTTGAAATATATCTGACCAGATTTCATAGTCCCAAACAAAAATGTTGAATCATCATATGTGGGGTACGAGCGAAATAGTGAGCCCTTACGCCGCAGTCACCGAGCACAACAATAGAATAATACAAGTGGCTTAAAATTGGCCACAAGTCTGCTTATAGTGTCGCTCGTTCTGACCAAACTTCGAACACAAGAATACAGAAAATCAAGCATATATGTACGACTTTCGATCAACGAATATCGTCATTTAACTGAGTCTGAAATAGAAAGTGATCTTAGATTTCGAATGGTTCACGTATATTCGAAATTCATTCCAAAATTAGTCATGGTCGAGTGGAAAAAGCATTGGTCAGGATAACTTGGAAATGATTGCTTATGATGAAAATGTGCTGAAGAAGATCATGCGACTTTTGGCGGTATCAGTTTGATGACATAAAGACGATCGAAATGTAAGTACGATAAGGTCATTCTGCCAACAAACTTCCAGGACTGATTGGGAACTACTTCGAAGGAAGCTATTAGTAGGATGAAACCATTTAATACTGCCAGCGCATAGTTATGAACTCAAATCAGTTCTTTTATGTCAACCCTCGTACATTTGTGTTTGTAGTATTTGGTTTTTATGTTTCTTTTTTGACAAAAAACTTTCTACCAAAGATTTCGTTTCGATGTTAGTGAAGTAGAAGAGTGCGTCGGTGATGTCGACTCAGGACGAGGAGAAAGTGGTGACGACACATGCATGCCGCAGACTTCAATCTAATACCAAGGGATGCATTTTCGCTTGTTTTATGTTGTGTCATGTGCTGCTACAAATACCCCAAAAAAAGAAAGAAAGGAAAAAGAAAGTATACCATACTTTTTGTTAAAAGATACTGTGTATTTTTGGTGAGGTGGTGTTGACAATTGTGTTGAATCTTTTTGGTAAGAAGTGTATACACTGTACATGATGATATCAATGCATGCAATGCGGCATGCAATTTACACAACGTTTTGTTAGTTTAACGAAGTGAAAATTGTGAACTCAGACAATGCTCACGTACATTCAATTAGACAAATGACACTCAAGAGTTATGTACTCATTCTATACTCTATGGAAGGCCCACCGATGTCAGATACATCTTATGTATTATTGTACAATAGTCAACGAGACAAAAAGGCGCGACTGCCTGACCATTTGCCTTTCTTCAGATTGAGAGAGAGAGAGAGCAAAGGGAGTCTATCTTGTAGTATCTTTGTTTTATGCTTTTGCAATTATCAAAGTTTTTTTTTTCATTTTCTATGGCTTTCCTAATAAGCCCAATGTATACAAAGATACTATATTGTACATTCGTGTGTGTATGAGTTACTTGACACAGTTTTTCTTTATGACTGGCCAACCAGGCTAATGTTTAATTTGCTATTCCTTGTGCCTTGTGTCTCCTCCTCGCCTCCTGCTTTCTTGGTTCTAACAAAAGCTATTAAATGCGCTCATTTGCACCGCTTTCAGACATCCGTCGCACATTTAGTGTCCTTTTGTTTTATGACGTTGCGCTTTTATTGTTCTCCTTCTTTTGCATTTTGTCTTTAAGTCATTCGAGTCCTAGAAGGATTCCGTTTACTCAGCTTGGTCAATTGTCACGCGCAGCTCATTCGTCACTTTTTCTTCGTGGACCATTCTTCTATTTACTACTACTAACTCACCTTTTGGTTTAATGGAAGGAGTCAACTTTCAACATACAGGTATTCTCCATTGACGAGAATACATATTGCATTTTTGCTGCACCAGCTGTTCTCTCTCCGAGTACGTGCCATTTCAATATATTCAGAATACAAATTAGCCAAGTTATAGCAATTTCTTTTGTTCAATGTTGACTATAATTAAGTTTAAATCAAATAAATAAACAAATATGTTTACTTGACTTTTATACATACATAAGCTATTGTTCAGATTAAGATTTGTTATATACAATACAATAGTTTTTACTCTTACTGAGATATAATAGAAATTATTTGTTGAACCTAATTTCAAAAAGGAATCTCTGTAAAGCCACAACAACCGCAACATAACACGAATTTTAACTTAAAATATTACTAGATAAAGTTAGATAAATAATATAAAGAGTGAGAGAGAGGGGAAAAAGGGAAATTTGTAAGGACTTACAATGAAGCTTAGTTAGTTTTCAAATTTGCATCTGACATAAGTAACATTTATTTGTTAAATTCCAACAATGAAATCTGGCTATGATATTTTTCTTTTACTAAAATAATAAATATAAAGTTTGTTAGTTTTTGGTTAAAGATATTTTTGTTATACAATAATATGTATCTGCAAAACCGCAAAACAAATTATTTTAATTATTATTCTTTGTTCAAGAGTCCTATTTCATGCATTATCCGCACTCTCTGCATCTACTACTACTACTGTGTTTCTCATCAATAACAAATCAAACGACTGTTGATGCTGATTGCCATCAATCAAATACAACAACGGCAATGACAACCGGAAACGGATGCGGAAACGCCAACTGAAATTAAATAACCTATTAAGAGCACAAAAGATAAACAAGAAAAAAAATTTATAGGATAAATCCATATAATAGCAACGATGTTAATGATGATGATGAAGGATAATAATGATAATAACAACAAAAATTAAAAGAGAAATGATGTATTAACATCATAGAAATAATGATAGCAATACTGATGGGAATAAAAAAGAGAGATTGACATATTTATAGAATTTCATAGTGATTATGAATAAATGTGCTGTAAAGATGTTCATACATTCAATTCTGTTTCATGCTGCACGTAAGGAAAACAAAAGCAAAATCACATCGTTTCATTATTTCTCATTTAATTTCACATTTCGAAATTTCGAAGCGCCCACTTGAAAATCAACGAAGCTGATCCTTATGCCACACATGCTTTCGTTTAAAAAATTGTAAATGGTATATTAGGTTCATGCAAATGTTTGTTACAGAATAAATGAGTCAATGGACAAGAAATATAGCAATCAATAGAACAAACTTACCGCGATTGTGAAATAGAGATACGTATAGAAAGAATTGCAAATGCTGTCATAGGACCATATCCAATTTCTGTTGATATAATTCTTGATGATTTGATTGGAGCCAATTTCGATAGAATTACAATGCGGTGCTCAAGTATTATGCTCATTTTTAATGGCCTACCATGGATTTCCTTGTTTAGTTTTATTTTTAAACCATTTTGGGAAAAAAAGGAGACCAATTTAACATTTTCCCAATATAAGTATTACAGCTGAACCAATCTGGGGTACTCAGGTAGAGTAGACCATCCAGAAAAATTATTTGAACTTACTCTATTGTGACTACTCAGTGCCAGCACTAAAATCAAATGATAAAATTGTCATTCATTCTCAGGTAGAGATGATTGGAAGTGGGGCAACGTCATTGGACGGGACGAGCTTTCGATCGATACTGACACATCCAAGACGGTAGTCGGTAAATGTATAGGCATCTTCTCGGAAGAGCTCAGCTATAGTATTGTCTACCTGACTGGTGTAGCGTGTTCCAGGCAGAAATCTGGGGGAGACCCCAAGGCAAATAATGATTTATATTGACAGCCAGGCCGCTATCAAGGCTCTGTCAGCCCACAGCTTCAAGAGCATCATACGTAGTACGGTAAAAACTGTTAATCAAACTCGGCAGCACTTTATCATGTTTATCTGGGTGCCGGGTCGCTCCGGTATCCAAGGTAATGAGATGACGGACGAGTATGCCAGGAAAGGCTCAGCACTGCCTGCGTCTCAAACAGTTGCTGATATTTAAGGACCTTTACAGGATATACTCCCATACCTGGAAGTGAAAACCAGAGATCTAGCAGGCAGGAAGTAGGCAAATGAGTCTAGCTGTACTGTCGCTAAGGGTTTTTGGCTTTGTTATCAATAAAAGAGAACCTCTGAGCTCCTACACTTCAACAAGAAAAGGATTCGGACGTTTGCGGGAATAATGACAGGGCAGGTTGGTTTGTCAGGCTGGATTTAGAGAAAGAGGGTAATCTCTGGCACCGACCTTGGACAGTTGTGGATTTACCTCTATCCTCATAAACTATCATATTTTATCAGGCATCACAATGGGCCTTAAGGCTTCTGGGTGAACTCGCAAGCAGCCTGCATAACCTAACCTACTCCATTGTGTTCAACTTTCATGAATAAAAAGCACTAAGACTTTTTTAAAGAAAATATCCTGTTGATCAGTTGTGTATAACTAATTATGGTTTTCTATACTAATTGCAAACTGATCAATCGATTGTTTCTTGCAAAATAAAATAAGACATACAAGGCATAAACAGCTCATATCAAGTGACATTACTTCTATTCTATAGAAACTCTCCTGAAGTTTTGTTCTCCGGACAAGAAGCTATAAGTTTGTACTATTTTTTCAAAAGTAAGCGCAAACTTCTTACAATTTAAAAATGGTTTGCACAATGTTGAATAAGGTTAAACAAAAATTTCAAATCAAGAATACCAAATGTATCAAAATATCAAACCAGATTCGTTCAATATGCAACATTGTTCCCATATAACCAAATTCTTATAATTTTCTAAATGGAAAAGCATTTAATTCGTATTATAAATGACAACCAGACCATTAAAAATATAACTCTCATGGGTATAACAGAGAAATAAGGTGCATGAATCTTTGGTGCAACTGAATTCTATTGACATTCTTTGTTTCTTATTTATTTCACACTACTATTTTATAAATTTCAATTAAATAAGAATCAAATTAAATTATTTTTATTATAATATTTTTATTTCATCCGCGTATGGATGATGGACCAAGCGAAACAAACCGAACGAGCAACCGCATAAAGTGCTGCCAATGAGTATGAAATGCTTTAGTATACACATACTTGTATCTGTGTTTGTGTGAGTTTTTATGTTCATGTGTGGGATTCATAATGACTATTGATGTCGCCTTTGTTCCTCAGCTGCTGCAGCTACTGATGATGATGGTGATGATGATGATGAGTCTGATAATGACGCTATTGATGGGTGCAGATAACTCATATAATTGAATTTTGCTTTATACTATCTTTATCCCTCTCTGTTTTTGTTTGATCTCACTACCGGCGGCCAGTATACTACTACTTAATACTTGACTTTATTTTGTAATTTCATTATTTTGTGCTACTGTCGACTCAATGCAACTCGAACAACTCAACTCGATTCAATTCAATTCAATTGAATTCAACTCAGTCAACTTCGTCATCATCCTCATCCACATCATCATCGTCATCATAATTGTAATTTGTGTTGCTGCTTTTGATTTATGATTTTGGTTCAATTTTGATTTGTTTTGCTTTCATTTGTTTGGTTAGTTTGGATTTTTCTTCATCAATGATGATGATTTATCTCAGGATATGAAAGGAATGGCCTTTGTTTGTATTATTTCTTCACTTCACTTGAAAGCAAACCAAAAATACGAAACAAAACAATAGCAAGTGGTAGAAAGAAATGAGTATTTAAAAAATAATACAAAAATTGAAATTGATCTGTGGTCTGATGGAATTCATTCACTCAATCATTCACTCACTCATTTATTCATTTAGCCAATCATCAAGATTTTCAATTTAATTGATATAATTTTTAATTGATTTGCTGAGGATTCTTGATTTGTGATGTTTTCTACCTTCTTTAGTTTGCAGGATATTTTCTACTTTAAAAAATGTCTTTATTATTCTCAACAAAAATACTTCACTTCAATTCACTTGCTTCATCGAAGTTAAATACAATGAAACTTTGGAAAAACAGAAGAAAAAAATATACAATATATATATTTCGATTACAAAATGTTTACATTATGGCAGAAGGAGGAATAAGTAGAACTACTACAAACTAGTCTGAAGGAGAAGCGCTTAACAAAAGATAACAATGAATGCAACTTGTATCTACAAAATGTGCAAAATATCTACAACTCAACTCAACTCAGCTCTACTGAACTGAACTCAATGTCCAATGGCTTACAAGTGACGACCTCAGCTTAGATAAAACGAAATGTTTGGGTCAATCTGGGTATTAGTAACAGTAACAACAGTAAAAATAACACAAAATATATAAAGAAAATCGCTTGATTTTGTTTTCTTCTTGTTGCGTTGCGTTGAGTTGCGTTGCCTTGCTTTGAATTCAAGAAGAGAATTCTATGATATTTCTTCTTCTATTTTAATTCTATTTTATTGCAACATTTGCCACAGTGTAAACAACAATAGCAAGAAGCAAACAGTTTGTATGTTTATTCAACAGCAATTTAATATATTTTTCTTTACATTGTTTGTCATAGTTCTTTGACTTTTTTTTATACGTATATTGTACATACAATAGAAAAAATCAAAACTCTTTTCGATTTATTGTTTTTTGTATATTTGTCATATAATATTATCGCACACGATTTGCGTACGTCCTTTCGTCATCATCATATTCATCATATTTCATCGTTAAACCAACAAAGTTGATGTTATGCCAAGAGCAATTAGTTTTTGATTGCGTTTTAAATAAATGAAAAACAAAAGATGGCGATGGAATGATACTACATAGTTTTGTCATGTACACCTTTTTCCCTGCATCCTTCTGATAAGTAATTTTTGCAATCAAATCGAATGACTTTGCTGCTGTTGCTGCACTTTGTTGTTGTCTTTTCCATTCCTATTTTTCATCATTATCATCATCACCATTGAGTTGCAATTTCATTATTATTTTTTCGATCTTTCATTTTTTCTTTATTTTGTACTCATTGTATTAATTTTTAGTAAACAAATTGCAAACCCCAACAATAAAGAAGATGCAAGATACCTCAATTGTATGAGTTAGTGAAATTGGATGTTGTGTGTGTGTTTAACTGTAAGGATGTGTTACTATTTGAAATTCAATTGACAGGAAATGGTAAATGTTACTCACCTTAATATGTTGTAGTATTGTATGTAAGCATTACTCCTCACTGTGTTATGTTCATTTGTTGCACGAATGCTTTTTGCTAAATTAAATTCCTTACTTTAGCTTTGACTTTCTTTTCTTCTTTCTTTCTCATCATACTTACTCCTCTTATGACTTATGCTCATTTTGATTTACATTCTTATTCTCATTTTGATTTCATTCACATTCACATCCTCATTCTTTATTTTGCACAGTTGTTAAGATACTTTTTTCTCATTTTCTCATTGCTCTAAAAACTGTTTGTTAATATACTACACTCAATACATGGAGTAGTATAGAATATTGTTGTGCAAATTCATTGTGCAATAAGCAAACATTTTTAAAATTACACATTTTTTTTCTTTCACCTGCAGTAAATTCAATTTTTTTTTTTGTGATTTTTCGAAATTAAATGAAATTTAAATTAAAAATAAATGTAATTTCATTAAATAACAAAAAAAAACGGTAAAATAAATGAAAAATACATTACGAAAAAAATTGAATAAAATAAAATGTAAATAAGAGTAAATAAATAAATGCAATTTATTTAATGATGTTTCATTGATTGTATATAAGTATCTTTCATTCTGTGTATTGATGCAATAATAAGAATTGAAGAATTGATGCCGCCTCTTTCATGTTGCAAATTCAATAGTTCAATATGAAATGTTTGTGTTTTGTGGTCAATGTAATTTATGACTTACGATTATTTTCAATTTTTAACTACTAAATAAACTTGGAGCCCAAACCAACAAATATCATACAATAGTACGGAAATCTCTCAGTATTCTTGGCTACAAAAACCAAATCTACTCATTTATTTACAAATTAAATAAATATGTAGAATATCACATGCCTTTCATTAAGATCTGGAAAGAATTTTTGAAATATTATGTATATTAAATATTGTAGATTTACCTGTTTCAATTAAAATAAGAACAAGAAAAGTTTGTGAAGTGACAACTTGGGTTCATTTTGTTTACTTTTTTTTTTTTGATGAAAGCAAAAATGTTGGATAAATTCGAAAAACAAGCTGTTCGTTAACATAAGAAAAATATTTATTTATTTCATTTTATTAATTTTTATTTATCAATCAGGAGGAAGTGGCCTGTCCCCCCATTTTTATTATGAAAACTTTTTTAAAAAGAGTTACATGGTCATGTCAAAATTTAAAGCTCTTTCAGACATGCAGCAGTAAATATGTTGCCAATATTTTTAATATACATATCTCGTGACTCAAAAGCCATGTCCAAGAGTTATTTTGATTTACACTGTATATTCAAAACATAGAGGATATACGATGCCTGTAAGACAATTCTGTCAATTGCGCACTTATGTAATCAATGAGGGAGGGACTTTGAAAAAGGTAAAAAATATTAAAATGGTTTTCTTTATAAGCGATTGCCCTATTTGGTTAAATAGAAGAATATGAAACAAAATTTCTGGATTTTCAGGAAAAGTTGGAAATTTGGATATTTAGAGTTGTTAAAAAAAGAAAGAATTCTTTTAGCATTTTTCTTCTTTTTATGGAATTTTTGATGTGAAATATCTTTTGTCGGGTCAGTTTCTTTATACTCTTCACGCAGTGAATAGTATTGTAAGTTTCTCTAGAAGTTCGAAGTACACAGAAGGAGACTTCGGATAGTATACATGTATATATATTCTTGATCAGCTCGACAAGACTGTTTGTAACTAATTACGATGAATAATTGGTAATACAACAAAGCTCATTTTGGGCCAAGATTATAAAGTTTGGAAAACCGAATAAAATATGAAATAAAATGTGAATGTGCTTAGCACTCACTTGCTTTTGTTTTGAAATACCCTGACTGTGTAACTGGATGAATGTTTAATTAGTCATACGCATAGCGATGTGTGTCTTTGTGTCAGACATCTAAATTTTTTGCCTTTAAGGATTGGTTGGACAACTACAGTCGTTGGTTGGCACACGGTGCAAACATCAAAAACTCCAAAAAAAAAAAGGTCATGCAACAAATATAACGTTGGTATAGCGATAATACCTATCCCGATTTATTAATGACATCCATATATGTATCTGGTGTTGAAAGAGTGGCAATTGGAGGCAGTTATACTCTTCCAATGTTTATGGCCCTCTCTCTCATTTTTCTTCACTTCACATTCACCCAATAGGATTAAGACCAGGAGATAGAGCAGTCCACTTCCTAACATGGACATTATGATCCTTAAACTAATTCATTACCTGTCTAGATATTTGATATGTGTCACTAGGCTTCTAATATACAGTTCACATAATAGGAAGTATCCACATTGCCTTCCATCCGCATTTCCAATGCCATGCCATGAAAAGCATCCTCAGGCCATATTTAATCTTTGATATTTTTTTTTAAGTATGAAGTTTTGCATATAGTTGAGTGTTTAGATCTCTCCAGTGTTTTAACTTTATATTTTTAGATAAATATAAATATAATATGATGTAATAAATATTGCCTTGCGTATCAGGGAATCCTGCATTATATCGATATAAATTTTTGTTTAATTATACTAAGCTCTTCTTTATGTTCCTTCTACTCTCAATTAGTTTTCTATTTTCATGATGAAATTTACTCCAAGATACTTCAAATCATTTAATTAATTTAGAATTTAATAAATTATTTTATTTCAAAGTTTCAAAATGAAAATGTTATTTTTTTGAAAATTACTTTTATAGGAAAGCATATAACAATCAACCATCTATTGATGTCACAAAAATTATTTGGGTTTTAAGGCACATAACAAAAAAATTTTTACTGTTCATAGATATTTGAATGGCTATAATAATGAAATAATTAAAAATTTCTTAAACTAAAAGTTTTAGAAAACATTTAAAACTATCACTTAACCAGGACTTTTTCATATACACACACATGTCTATAAGAGGGACCCCATTTTTCCTAATAATTTGTTAATTGCTTTGGACTACGACTACTTCAGTCAATTTAAAAAATAAAATTGTATCTTTTTGTTTATTCAGAAAACTATTATACCTTCAAGCGTTTACATAAACTTTATTTGCAATAATTGTAATTTCAATAATTAAGGGTTGTTTTGTTGGTTTTATTTGTTGGCAACCCTTTTGGATAAAAAACACAACTTCAAAGCATTTATGTAGTAGACCACATAGAAAGTATTAATAATTGCAAAATAAATATGTACAGTTCTTCTTCTCTTGTTTTTTATTGTTTTGGTGATAAAACATTTTCATGTTCCACATATAGGTATTTATATCTCTTATGAGAAGGGTGTTGAAAGGTTTTTTTGGATTTGTAGAAATGTTTGTAACAAAGAAATATGTTTATATAGAAACTAGCATACTCGACTTCGCCTCGCACGGGTTGCTACCAATCGAACGGCGACAAACACCAGCTATCAGTTATGTTTCATAGCATCACTATATTCGTTCTGATACAGTTTGAGAACACAGATTGAGTATCAGCTGTATGCAAAGTTTGAGTGGCAGTTTTGATTTTTTTTTTTATTTTTGGGTACATGGCCTGCATATTTCAGTTAATCCTTAAAATAACCGGTCTAAATTTTATTATATATAGCCCATGACACTCAGTGACAACGTAAATTTCTATTGGTGGAAGAATTTTTAAAATCCGATAAGTAGTTTCAAAGATTACCCGTATCATCCAAACATATATTACCTGTCTATTATATTAGTATAAATAAGCAAACTTATGTATGAAATTTATATAGTTATTTTTTAGCAAATTGTTTCTTAAATCTATTTACAATAATATTGAAAGAAGAAGTTTCCATACATGTAATAACGGAAATGGAATCAGTTTCAATCGAAGCATCACTTAACCAATGCTATAGGAAGACTAGGAAAGCTAAGCAAATTAAGGTTCAATGTTTGATTAGCGTTATATTTGTTGTTTGCTGAAACTGTCCCTTTACTGTATCATTCAGCCGTTATGCCTTCCTGCATTATTGGGATAAATTATTTTTTTTATACTTAAAATGAACAAAAAACTTAGGTATTAATCATTAGCCCCAGAGGCCTTTTTCTGTTATTAAAAATTAGCAATTCGCAACTGATTTTTTTCACTTAAAGCCACAAGAGTACCTTGAGGCACTTATTCACATTATGTCACCTTACAGGTAAACGAAAGCATCTACACCTTTTCTGAGTTCATTTTTGAAATCAGGGACTAAAATTTAACCTAAAAAAAATTATTCGACTTATATTCTTTTATTATTTTCCAAACTGGTCTTAGAGGGTTAAGTTAACTTGTAAGTAAGCCTAAATATTTTATTTAAAAAACATATAAATATGCCTCAATTGGACCAACAACATACACATATTATGCAGTTATCTATAGCTGAATAATACATTTCTCCTGAAAAAATGCAAGTGTTTCTGATAAATAGAATAAATAGCAGCACCTTGGACACTTAATACTCTAGCATCGCCATTTAACATAAGATATTCTTGACAATTTATATGACAACTGACTCAAATAAGTTAATTGAAGTTGAGGTTTAAGAAAGACGTTAATAATTCTAGAGAATGAAGCAGACTTTTTATTTCATTAAATATTAATAAAATGAATAATGAACAAACTTAATTCAAGGAAACCTTAATAAAATGAACTTCTTTGGAAGCTTCTTTGGTTATAGTAATCATATAAACACTTCAGATAATTAACACCTCACAATTGAATTGACTAAAGTATGTACTAAGACATCTATTTGAATTCATTCAAAAGAGCATTTTTGGTACTCATGCTCAAATGAATGAATTAACCATTCGAAATCATTTATATGAATGCAGCTGAGAGAATGTTCCATGTTCTCATTCAAACGAAGCGGTGCCGAGTTGAATTAAATTTTCATACCTTTGCTCTCCCAGGCAACAATTTCGAAGAATTTGTGTGCAATTGTTGTTATTGTTGTGAGTTTTTCTTAATCCTTTCGTTTCTTTAGCTTCTTTTACACACTCTTCTTGTTCCCATCATTTTGAATGTGATCATTTACTATGGCATCGCTCTCTCAAATGAATTAGAATTCATTCACATTGTGTGTGGTTCCAATAAATTGAGTACAAAATTCAATGGTACTCAATTATGCTAGGCAACTGAATGCGTTCGTACAGATGTCTAGTATGTACTATACATACATATCTGTCATTTGCTACGTGAAAGGTATTTTATAATCATTGTAACCGTAAGTTAAAAATGTTTGTTTCTTGTTTTTTTGAATATTTTATTGCTGAATGTGTTCTGACAGTGAGTTAAACTCATGATTGCTCCGAGCAAAATTTGCATGAATATGAAAAAGTTAAAGTAGAAAAAAGAGGTGCATACTCACAGATATACACATGTACACTCACATTTACACAAATAAGAATATCAGAAAAAACATGAAAAACTAATTAAATTTGTATAATTTAAATTTATGCAGAGAAAAAATTGAGTGAAGAATATTAAAAACAAAAAGAGAATAATTAAAATAAAATACAATAAAGTACAATGAACCATAAAAAAGTACTGCAGGCTCTTATTAAGTTAAGTAGCATTTTTAACCAAAAATACGCAATGCGAAAACTTACAAACACACACATATGTACATATCTATAAAACGAAGTAATTTAAAGATAACAATAAAAATCGCTGTACTTCAGTTACTTTTTTCCTATGAAATTTAAACTTAAAACAATTGAAAAGAAGATCTTCTTAATTAAGATCATAGACTGACTACGATTACAACGATTCGAACAACTAAGGAAGGGCAGGAAGGCAGCGTGGAAATTTTTAATTTTATTTTTCTATTAGCAACAAACAAAGTAGAAAATAAAATAGAAAATAAAAAACAGAAAACAGAAAATGCACATTCAAATAATTTTGGTCAATTTTCAGACAGAGGGAGGAAAATGAGAGAGAGATAGACGCTAAAACAATCTAAAAATACAAAGAAATTACCACAGACTCCAAGGGTAACCGCAACTGTCGAGCACGAACGACTGAACGAAATCCCTAAAAACAAAATTCCAAGCCAGGAAATCTCTTTGGGCTCTACTTGTTTCATTGTTATTTCCATTGTTGTAGTTGCTCTTGTTAATGTGGATAGTTTTTTGTATTACCAAACAAAAAACGAAAATAAAAAATAACGAAAAAATGAAAACCCAAATAAAAATTTAAATAATTTGAAGCACTCTACAAGAGGCTGCCAGACAAAGTATTTGAAACAGTTTTGCGTTTGTGAGAAACTTTTAAGTGGAAACGAGCATTTAATCCTGTTTAGTGAGCAGCTCGCGTTATTCTGTCCTATCCTGGCCTGGTCTAGCTTGGCAATGGACTCAGTCCTACTCCATCTCCTAGTCCTTGTTCTACTTCTTGTAGTCATGGATGGTCCTGTTTATGTCGTTATGCCAATTCAACTTCACTTGTTTGGCCGTGGTTCACTTCGGTACAAGTCACTGCTTCGTTGGTTTCATTCATTCATTCATTTTCATAGCCAAGGATACTGAGCTTAGCTCACAAAGCGTGGAGAATGACAACAAATAGGAGCGAGTCAAAGGCAGTTGTAACTCCAAAAAACAAAAAAAACAAAAAAAAAACAACAGCAGCAACAACAACAAAAAAGAGGATTTAAATGCAACGCGCTTTTGTGGTTTTATGCGGTCTGGCAACGCTTTAACTAAATTGCGGCTAAGTTCTGGTAAAGCTGTAACTTCAACTTTATGCACGACTCCTTTTACTTCTTGCCTTTGTGGTCCTTACAATTGGCGTCCTTGTTCACGTCCACATCCAGATTCACGTTTACGTCATCATCCGCAGCATCATGGTCCTGTGCATGGCGCGTAAACACTCAAACAATTAAAAGTAAAATGCCGCAAAGTTTTAGCATTACTTTTGCGTTTAAAATGATTATGATAAGAATGATGATGATGATGATGATGATGATGACGATAATGTCTGTGGCCAAGTTGAGGTTAGTTACAACAAGTAGAACATAAATTGGCTATTTTGGCATTCCTTTAACTTATCCCCCTTACAATATTCACTCATTCAAAACTCCAAATCCTATGACTTGTTCTTGGCTCTTTCCACCTCAATTTTAGTTCCTTTTCCTTGGTGCAAGCAATTTTTTGTTTATGCGAGCAATTTTGTGGTTTGTTTTCAACGCGGAATTTTCATTTTTACCAATGGCAACGCGAAACAAGTTTTGTTTTTTCCAAAAATTCGAAAATTTTTGCAGGTGGTTGCCCTTAGAAGTATGCAATAAACAAGAAAACTAATAACAAAACAGAAAAACAAGTGGTCAAAGTGAAAAATACCAAACTCATGCACAATTCTAGCAAATCAATGAGTTTTACATGAAAACATTTTCAACATTTATTAGCCAATTTCCTTTGATTTTAAAACCAACTTAACTAAACGAAAATTCGTATTCAACAACTCATGAATTGTTTTTGACTATATTAGTGTGCATTAAGGCTATACTCCGACACCCTGCTACGAAAACCGTATAGTTCTCATTATTTAAAACTTAGATTAAATAGTACGGTTGGTATTCCATTGTAAAAGAATTTTTCATACGTACAACAAGCCAGCGCATTACTCGAACCAATAACTCACTAAATGACAGATAATTCAGGCAGCTTTGCGTTGCCAATGATGAGGATTGTAACCGCTTGCTAATTCACACAGAAATGCGATGGTTCTCAAAAGGTAGATGTCAAACTCGTTCTTACAATCTGTTTAACTCTTTGATGGAGTTCTTGGAAAACAAAGATACAGAATTGCACAACAACCTCATCACATTAAAGAACTATATTGCACACTATATGAGGGTCGGATATTTTTTCCAACAAAAATCAGTATATGTCACCTAAAATTTGTTAAAATTTGTAAATTTAATTTAGAAAAACAGTGTTTTTCGCAGTATAAATTTTATTCATCGAATATTTACAAAGAAAACAAATTAAGGATTGAGCATTTTAATTTCACATTCCGAATCGTCTTCGCTTTCTATCTCTATATTTCCTTCTGTGGTTGTTGCTTTATATTTGGAGTTTGAAGCAGTTTCGGTTTAATTTTTAGTACAATAATTCTAAAAATCAACACATGCATATTTCAAATTATATTTGACTATCATTATCGACTTCAGCGTTTTCACTTCTAATCATGTTTTGTCTGACGTCCAAGTACAAGTACTCAAGAAAATATTCACTTAGTACAGTACTTCTTAACATATCTGAATTTCAAGTGCAAATCTGCCGCATTTTCAATGGCAATATACAAATTGTATTCACTTTGTGGTCAGCGAGAGTTTATTGTTGCTATAGCTACTGCTGATGATGGCATGATGATAATGTTTTTAGCTTTGCTCTTTCGCACATGACCATTTCTAAATATTGATAAAACGAATCTTCAAAAACCTTTTTGTTTTTTTTTCTGAAATTTCCAAAAATAAATGAAAAAATAAAATATTTTTTTCTTACGCAGTATTTTAAGCAAAAAAAAAAAAACAGTATGTGGATTTCGAGTCTTACAAAAAGTATAATACTTCTAAAAACTAAATAGATCCGCTCATTATGCACACTTGTCAGACCTGTATAAATTATTAGATGATGTGTTTGAGTTCAAGAACTTTTTCTTGAACTATCAAAAGCGAAGAAACGCTAAATTCAATAATTACGAAAACAAAAAAAAAAATACATTCATATTGAGCTAGGTTCGAACCTGCGATGTGCGGTCCACCACACACACCACCATTGAACTATGCAACGAGTCCGCTAAAACATAGCAGATGTGAATCTCCAGCTTCAAAGCGACAACTTACACTTAATTAAAATCAAATATATCGTATCTGCTTTCGTAACTAACCTACTAATGTACAATAGAAATTAGGGATGTAACGATACAACATTTGGCATTTTTATTTAGACGGACTGAATCGATGACAGAAAAATGGACTGATGGCCAAGCTTATTTGTCAGTCCATTTCGATTTTGAAAGCGATAGCAAGGACTGAGACTGAACTGACCATCAAAAAGGCCTTTTGTTGGCAAGCCTGACTGTTTCATATCGGTCAATAGAATATCGGCGATTGTATCGGCTGATATATCGGGATGGGAATCGTTACGTCCCTAATAGAAATATCAGCACATATGAACTAAGTAACTTTCGCAATTTATCGAAAGCATAAGCATGAATAATAAATTTTATAACTCTATAAATACTAAGCCATCCTGTATGAATTAAATGATGTTGCATGTGGAGATATTTCCAATCTACTTGCAATCTTTTATTTACGGTTATTACTTGAAGAGCCTCCACGATGTTTTTAAGGAACGATTTCAAGACATTTTAAACGTGGACATACCAGACTGGGTGTCGGATTCTTTTTCAAATGTCAACACAGCAAAAAAAATTAGAATTGACAATAAATGGACAATATAAAATTAAATTCAAGAATGACTACCAAAAATTTTGGTTGCAGAAGCCAATCCCCCAACTGTATAATGGAGTTACGGTCGGCTGTTTAACGATTTCAATTATCGTATTTGTAGTCACGCTACTTTAGTAATAAAAGAAATCGGCTGTAAGATACTGACTGCGGTAATTGGCGGCTGTTTTTAACTCAATTCAAGCCTACTATTAACAAACTCGTCAAAATGCATCAGATTCATCCTGCACATTGAGGGTTAATGGGGATTATGATTTTAGTCAGGCGGTCTTCAGTAGGGATAGTGTTAGGAGATTGAATGAGTTTGCACGTGCATTATTTATTAGGCTCGTAAACTGAGGGTTTTGTGTGTGTGTGTGTATGGGGTGCGATTAGTGTTATCTGGGGGGCACCAGTCCCTGATCTTTATGGAGCTGTACTGGTAGTGACTTTGTCACGCTACCTGACCAGAGGTATTTTTTCTTGTACCATGGGCGTTTGGAAAAGTAGCGGTCTCAGTCAACGATCCATTCGCTAAAGTCTTTGTGACAGTGGGAACATAGTTCGTTTTTGACTGTTGATCTAATGATTGCTGCTTTGGCAGAAGAGGTGGGAATAGACCTCGCTCCGAACAGTGGGAAAGCTATAACCATGAATATAGTGTATACTGTGCCATTTGTGGGTTCTGCCTGCATTCTATTCCAGTGAGCTACGATATGTGCTTTGGGACACCAACCCACGAACTATTTGTGGTTTAAATTGGTAGTACCTCGGATACGAAGTCTGACCAGAGGTTTTTTCTGGTACCACGGGTGGTCAGTAGCCCACGGAACTTGTTTCCATTCTGGCCAGCGGAGACAGCCCCTCTATGGGATTATCATGGTGGCTGTGGTTGTACCCAAATGCGGGTAGAGTGTGAGCTCGACGTGGAGTTTTGTTATACAACCCGGTGCTGTGACCCACATAGCAGCAGAGGTTTATATACGCCTCGTTCCTAACCAAGGAAGGTATGGCTTGAGATTGGTACCTGCGGATATATATCCAATGGGACGTTTATTAACGTTTATCAATCCCCTGTGCTCGGCACCGTGATATTAAGTCTATACGACAGGTGTTCACGTCAAACAAATTGACTTTCATCCTGCACATTAGTTAGGTTTCAAGCATAATTAAACATATTTCCTCTCATTGAAGCATTCTTTGATATTAATAGGATATCGATCAAATCCTATCTATCCATATAATGAAAAATAAAAACTATATCTGCAATCAAGAATTTAAAAGAATCTAAGTAAGTAATTTTGTATTTAATGAAAATGCAAACGATTAAAGTAAAGGAAGTCAGATACTCGTATAATAGAATGGAATCGAATCGAATCGGATGGAATAGAATAGAATAAGGCAACCAATTGACAGCTTTGAATTGTTTACCAAAAAGGATGTAAAGCTAAGCAAAGTAAAGAATGGCAAAATCTGGTATAATGCAATTTGCCTGGCAATCGCTTTTATATTCTTTTCATTCTTATTGAACAGACAAGAAGAAAAGAACACAATGGTATTCTGAACCGTTCTGAACAAGTGACCGATGATACAATGAAATGAATTGGCTTAAAACAAAAAAAATAGGAAAAATGAAAAAGAAATCATGAATAAAATTCTTAAAAAAATAAAGGAATAAATGAAATTAACTAAAGTTGGCGGTGTGGTAGAAGCCTTCATATGAATCTCTGTAAGCAAGTAATTGCAATGAAGTTGAATTCATAGACACCAAAAGAAAAAAAACCAGGCAAATGAATTGTTTCTCATTGATTTGTATCTGTGTATCTATATATCTATATTTGAATATGTGTGTGTGAATGTGACTGAGTGTGGGTGGGTGTATTGAAATAGCGGAAGTTGGTAAACTAATGCAGTCCTCGCCAAAATGAATTTATTTCAGCTTAAACGCCAATTTACACTCGCCAAATAAAAGAAGACAAAAAAAAAAAATTTGTCTGCATGAAATACAAAAGAAGCAAAATTGTTCAATACTATTACTTTGCCTTATCCTTTTTGCATAACCATTTCCCCTATTGACTTCCAACCACCATACAAAATGAGTCTTTAGTTTCTGTAGTTTAGCAGACTTGGTTTCGGTATTGGTCTTGGTCTGTCGATCGCTTGGTCTATCATGCTTTTGCTGTTCGTAAAAGTTAGCATTGAAAAGCCGAAAACTCTATTCGAAATTTAAATGAGTTTGTCAAATATTAAGTATACGTCAGAGTGTCCAAAAGAAATTGAGAAAAAAGGAAAAAAACCAACTTAAAAAGAAGTGAATTTAAAAGAAAGATAATGAAAGAAAAAAGGAAAATTAATTTCTTTTAGTGAATTGTTTTCAATGAAATAATAATGTGTAATAGCTTTGTATTATCAACTGATTTACTGGCATTATATCTAAGTATTTCTCAGACTTTTTTGAAATAAACTATTAATATAATATGTATACATAATTATAGTAAGGTCAAAAGGAGAAAGAGGTTATTTTAAGAAGCCTTCTTTAATAATATTGATTGGATATCAATGAACAATGCATTGTAGTTTTGTTTGATTATTTTTCAGGCAACAGGACCTTTTAGGCGTTCAGTTTAGTGTCAGTCCATTATCGACTCAAAATCCGCACCGATAATAGAAACGATGGCAGAGAAATGGAATGATGGCCCAGTTTATTAGTCAGTCCATTTCGATGTCATAGCGATTAATGTAAACAAGTACAAGTGGTATGAAATTAAAAAGTATGCTTTGGATCGTGATTTTATTTCAAAGTTTATAGATGTCCTTAAAAGTTATCCTTGCTTATGGGATAAAAAAAATGCACGTTACCACAAAAGTAATATTAGGGAAACTGCTTACAATGCCCTTCTGAAAAATACCAACAATCTGTTAAAAAGAGGATGGTTCAAAGGATAGTAAGTTCTTCATTAAATTAACAAGCGAAAAATGGGTCACGTAGTATGAGTACGTTCCCTAATGCTGAGTGTGAATAAGGAATAGAGTTACTACAGTAGAATCAACGAAACGAGATGCTGAGCATGAAGCTGCGTGTGAACAAGGTCTAATTAATTTTGTTATAAGCTTGCCAATAAGAGGTGTTATTTTGAATAGGCCGCTATTTCGGTAGATGTCACTTTTGAAGCTGTTATTTTTTGACAATTGACAAGAAGAAACTACGCCATTAATAAAAATGGAACGATACACGCTTCAACAACGCATTAAAATTATTAAAATTCACTATAAAAATGGTGAAAATTTGGCAGAGACGGTTCGTAAAACTAAAACATTTTTGGGTCGTCGTGAAGCACCTTGTCGGACAGCAATACAGAAATTGGTGGAAAAATTCGAGCTGTTGGGGCAAGTTAGTGATGTTAAGAATAAAACTTGTGCACGTCGCTCAAGAATAACTGAGAATATTGCTGCTGCAGCCGAAAGTGTTGAAGAAAACCCAGTTTTATCCATTCCTCATCGTTCTTTGGAATTGGGCATTCCACAAACGTCATTACACCGTATTTTGCACAAAGACTTGGGTCTTAATATCATCAACAACGGCGTGTCTTGGCTGATTGGGTCCTTGAAATGCATAGAAATGATCCGGAATGCCATCGAAAAATCTTCTTGACTGATGAGGCCCATTTCCACCTCGGTGGCTACGTGAACAAGCAAAATTGTCTTATCTGGGACTCAGAAAAACCAGGAGTTATTGTTGAAAAGCATCTCCATCCTCAATGTGTGACTGTTTGGTGCGGTTTATGGTCCGGTCGGGATCTTACTTTTTCGAAAATGAGGCTGGAGCAACAGTTACGGTGAATGGATTGCGCTATCAAGAGATTATTAATGATTTTTTTATGGCCGGAATTGGATGGTATTGATCTGGACAACGTTTACTTTCAATAAAACGGCACTAAGTGCCACACAAGTAACGACACCATTGATCTTTTACGGGAAAAGTTTCTGGACCTTGCGACTTCTTCCTTTGGGGCCACGTAAAAGATAAGGTCTACGCCAACAGCCCAGCGTCGATTCAAGACCTCAAAGATGGAATTCGTGAGGCTATCGAGGACATAAGGTAGCCACTTTGCGATTTTGTTATGGAAAATTTCATTAAAAGTATATGGTCCTGTAAGCGTGGTCGTGGTGGCCATTTGGCTGATGTTGTTTTCCATTATTAACGGCATACCTTCCTCTTTATAATGAAATAAACATCCAATCATTTATCTCAAAAAATGCCATTTTTCTTTGAATATCAAAATATATATTTATAAATAATACATAAATACCTCTTATTGGAAAACCCTGTATTTATACTCTTCACGGGAGTGAATAGTATTATAAGTTTGTCGTGAAGTTTGTAACACACAGAAGGAGACATCGTTCGACGAGTTGATTTAGCCTGGCTGTGTGCCCGTCTGTCCGCCTGTCCGTCTGTATGTATGCAAACTAGTCTAGTGACGTTGCATGGCTAACCAGAACTCGAATAATCAGAACTCGCTGTCTGAATGCAGTATTAATAAACAATGTTCAGTGTTGTGCCGATATCTGAAACGATTGACAACACTGAAGATCGTGTAAAAATAAGCAAAGAGACAACCAACATTTTCAGGAGAGGAAGAAAAAAAGTATGAAGGAAATGTTGAAACTTGCGTATCATTTTATTATTATTAGTTTATTTACTACAAAAATGTTCACTAATGATTAATCGTTTTTTTTTTTTTGAGAATTTAATTTGTGTATCGATTAACAAGTAAAAAATAATAGTCGATGTCATTATTCGATGTTTTGTTGGTAGATACTTTTCTAACAAAAAACTGTTGTCCTTCTCTGCAAAATATAACTTATTAGGGTGTGATTTCTTGTGATTTGGAACAGCTAATATTCTTCCATTCAAAGCATCGAAGTAAGTAATTTTGTATGTCAAAAATTCTAGTTTCCTTAGCAACCAAAAGCGTACGAACATTTGACATTCATTTGACATTCTCTAGGTAGATAAGTAATATAAATTGAAATTAGCATTTTAAGATTTTGGCATAAGAAAGTTTCATCTCTTAACTAACAACTTCCTTTTCCTTAACACACACAAAACTTATGAAAAAGTCCTCCACCCCTTAAAAGTTTCAAGAAGAACTTCTCGTTCTCCCAAACGCATATCATACATAACTCAAAATATATTATACTTTGTTTATCTATTATTTGTTCTTGTATAAATTTGTGCTGCTAAAGAAAAGTGCACATCATGATTTCAATGAACGCGTATGTAGTCTACTTCTTCACCCCTGTGGCAACTTCTGAGTGAATATAACCATTACTACCATTGTGAACCATCAGGGTGCCATCATTCCCATGCCATTTCTGTCATTATTCTATTTATTTATTGTGCAACAGCATAACGTGACTTGTAAAATGATTTCAAATGTTTGCAACTGGAAAAATGATAACGCAAACATGCAAAAAAAAAAAATAAAATCATAAGTAAAGAATAAGATGAGAGAGAGATTTTAGTGTAGTAGGAGCAGTAGAAATACTATTATTGTAGTAAGAAAAATATGGAGGAGAAATAAATTGCATGAAATTGAAACTCATGTTTTTGGGTTGCCATCACTTCGCCTCAATTGAGAGTTTCTGTAGTGAAAATCTTGTTTAACCTTGAACGCTTCGTTAGTTGCATTAGATTATAAATCTTGAAAGTTCGTAAGGTATTTAGGGATCTTTTCTTCCCACCACAAATCAACAGACATAAATTCAAAAATGCCAACAACAAGGAAAACGCATTAAAACTTAAATCGAATTTTCTTAATTTCTGTTTTTCCGCTAAGGAGGAAATGAAATCTCTTACTCACATAATCACATATGTGAAAACAATGTCGCGTATATAAAGTTATTAAAACTGAAAATTACAGAGAAAGATAGAGAGATAGTGAATAAGGGGGTTAAGATGAGTATAAACTTTAAGTTAAAATGAAATATTTTGTTTTTTATAATTCTTTTTCAGCTGAAAGTGAAAAACGTTGAAATTCATTAAAACTTTTGCAATTATGACAACTGAAAATCGGTAATTATTTTCCTGTAAGCATTTGAAAGAAAAATACACTTGAAGTCTTTTACAAACTGCATTCAATTTTCCTCCATTTCTTAACATAAAGAATATTCATGCAAAGTCATATACTCGTATATACTTACATTTGTAATAGTATCCAGTGAATATTTGGATAATTTTCGGATGTGATGTCACATGATTATTTAAATTTAATAATTTTCTATCTTAATCGAATACAAAATGAACTTTTCAATCATCATAGAGATAATCAAATTATACCATTTATGATTAGCTATTGAATTTACTATTGTAAATCCATGTCAATTTGTCTTTGTGTCTTTCGGTATGACTATGATTGTATCTTTATTGAGAAATTACCTTTTGTATATCACTTAATCATAATAATTTCATTGTCTGTAATATTGTATTATCAATATGCAATTAAAGAGCAGCCATCAAATTGTGTACGTGTCGATTGACAGCTCTCAACAAGATTCTAATATACATAGAGACATATGTTAACTCACATTTTCACAGACACATGTTGGGAATTTTGAAGAAGGTCAAAGCACATGCATATGTATGTAGATAGTTACACATCATCAGTTTTAAGTTGATTAACTCGAAACTCTCTTCGATTGACAATGTCTATAACAAGAAACAAGAAAACTAATCAAATTGAAGTTCATATTGATAGAGAAAGCATTGAGAGACCGACCGACCGACCGAAGATTTGTGGCATTGTCATCAAACGGACAATATAAATTAACTACAACAGAACTAACTAACATCAGCAGCATAACAACAAATCTTATTGAAAGCCTTTAATTAAACATAATTCTTTAAGTAAACTTAAAGTCCCAAAGAACTTTAAGTCCTTCATGTGCGTGCATCATGTAATTCTTGTTAGGATGGAAGTAATGAAGGGAAAGTGGAGCAGTGAATCCTTGAAGAAATTGTCGTGCCATTTGACCAAAGGCTGGCTGACTATGACCAGAATCAATTTGAATTTGTGTGCGAGAAACGTTTGTTGTTCCGTGGATGATTTCAAAGAGAGAATCAGATTTGGTGTGGCATGTCCTGGTTAGCTTTTAGTGTGTTACGTCGTAAATTAGTCCTGGCAATTATGTTTACCTACATCTAATTAGCTTAATTGAAATTGGACAAAAGCCACGTACAAATAACGACAACAAATGATGACAACGTGCATGTCTTATGTATCTACACACCTACAAATCTACATAAATATATTTACTGACACAGACACAGGCACAGAAACTGAAACTGAAACACATTTCTATACGCTAAAGTTTTGACATTGGCTTAGTTGAAGCTTTTCAGGCTGAGTCTGAACAAATTGCAAATACAAACAGATACACTCAGTTACACATAGATATGTACAACAACTATATGCATGCATGTATGTATATGTAAACAGGGAAATACTTAATCAGTCTGTGGTCGTCAGAGAAGTAGAGAAGTACCAAAAGCGGTTTGTTGAGTTTTACCATATGTACCATTGGGTATCATTGGATAGGGTCGAATCGAGTCAGGTAGGTCCTTTGGTCTCTTACTATATACGAGTATACTTCTATTGACAAGTTGTTGTCATAGTCATTGTCTCTGCTCATTGTATTATTATGCGATGATTAGTAAATATACATTGAAAGATTGAATTTCACCGTCAACACCACCATCATCATCATCTTCATCACCACCACCATCACCAATCACCAATAACAACAAGAATAAGGGTAATAACAAATGCAACAATAACAAAAACAAGAAAATTAAGTAGGAAATAGTACTTAGTAGTGTACTGTAAATGCAAAACGTGCATTCGAATTAGAATTGCGTATTTTGTTCGATAAGCATAAGTACTTAGTACTATTGTATCTATGATTATTTGTATTAAAGCTCTGTGTCGTTACCTCGGTTTCTGTTTACTTTTGAGATAATACATACATATGTACATACATATGTGTCGATGTGTATCTGTGAATTGCATTCATGTACAAGGTATTTAGGTCATTTTATGCTTTTGTTCATTGACTTTAAATCTTACACAATTATTGTGGTCGACCCCCTCCCCATAGTATGCCATGTATGGTATTTTGCATTACAAAATAAGTACAATAAGTATGTACATATAACATAAGACAATCTGAATTTGATGGTTGAATATCAGAAACTTTTAAAATTTAACACATTCTGAGTTGTTTTGTAATAAGTGAATGAAATTACAATTCTCAATTTTTTTTTACTGACAACATTGCCTTTTATTGCCCGCAAATATTAAAATGAAATGGATGATAAATGAAAGGTTTTCAAAAGAACAATGAAATATTAATTTTGCTTAAATTGTAACTACAATATATAGGTCAATAACTGTGATGATATGCATCAAAAGCCTAAAAAAAATGTAAAAGATAGAGGAACGGATTCTGTTATATTTTGAAAAGATATTATGTATTTTGCAAAGATGCAATGGTCTTGACAAAAGGTTGCAGTATGGTTAAAGTGACCGTGTGATTAGATAATCAAAGGAAATTGTGGTCTGTGAAGATAGAATTTGTAATTTTGGTTTTAAAATGTTCATTTTCATCATAAAAATCATATCACTTAGATAGGCAGATAGGAAGAAGAAGGAATCGGATCGTTTGGTCTCAATAAAAGTGAGCAAACCAATATTGTGTCTTAGTGGAGCTCTGAAAGAAACTCACAAAAATTGGCAATACAAAGACTGTGCAATAAGATGCTTAAGCTACAAAATAGCTAACTACGCAAGGAATGTAAGAGAAATAATGAAATGGAAGTTGCAGCATAGTTAAAATTTGATGAGAAAGTAATTGTCAGGTTCCTCAATATTTCTGAAAAGGGATAAAAGTGAACAAAAGTGACAAGATAAAAAATTTAGCAGAAATTCAAACGCGTAATTAGAGAGTTCATAATGCATCATTAAATAATGGTAAGAAACGATCGAATGAATATTCGCAAATGGATGGCATTTAACTAAAGGAAAGTCTTAATATGTGAAGGGCAACCGGCTGAATAAAATATTGATGGAATTGTTTGGATTTTAATTGAGGGCAATTGACTTGTTATATAGTGATTTATTGAATTGGGCTAATGCAATTAGATCTAATATGAGAGTAGGTTAAGAAAGTATATTTTATTTAAATGTTAATAGCATGAGTCTTGATCATATTGAACTAAAAACAAACATAAAATGCAGATCAACTAGTAGATTCCATAGTAAATATACTGTCCTTTAATGATCATAAATTAACTAACACAATAACCTATTGTTCCCATACTTTTCCACTAATGTATATATAGTCTTTTTTTTTTTTTGTTGCTTTTTTTAAACTCACACCTGTAAAGATGCGTATAAAAAGTTTAGTGTTAAGTAGTGTAATTTTTATTCAAGTAACAGACTAGGTGGATTCCGACTGATGACCTTAGAGACAAAGGGGAATGTTCATTATTTAATCAAATTGCTTAGAGTAGTGTAAGAAATAAAACATTTAAATCAAATAACGAATAATGTATTAATAATATTTTTTTATTCATAAGATTTAAACATAATATTTAATACTAGCTGTGTCCATGACTTCGTACGCGTGGGGTATGTCAAACGTGTATTTTATTAACTTTTTTCCTAAATCATCTGTTTAATGTTGCTGCGCTGCAAAAGAGGAAAACATTCGAAAATCACCCAAAAAGTAGGCAACAGAATTAAAAATATAAAAGCCGTTTCTGAGATTAGCGTGCACAGCCGCAAAAAGGCTTTTGATTCTATAAATATATAGATATATAGACTACACCTAAAATGTACAAAAAGTACTAGCTAGCTAGTTACTTTTAAGAGTTCTGATGGTTTAGTGTTTTAAAAAATATAGCTCAAGCTCTCCTCAAGCTTGAGCAGACATCTAGAATGTGGTCGACAGAGACCGTGGCTGCGCATGTACAGAGTTGCAGCGATGCGGCGGTCAGAAGGTGTTTTTGCATGAGCTGGGTAATGCCGACAAACACAGGCCACCGTTGTTTTGATGTTTTTGTAGAGAAAAAGATATCAGTGCACATAAGATTGTAGTTCGTATACCGACGACCCAATTTGCCAGAGTCTTTGTACGGATAACATTCGTAAGATGTCTTTTCATGTCTTTGTCTTCCATGTCATCAGTCATTTCAATATTTGTGAACAAACACCAAAAAATTGCATGACAAAGTATATTAAAATTATTGTATAGTATTTGTGAAAGTCTTAACTCAAACATTAAAGAATTATTGTATCGAATTGTGGTAAGCATTTAATGCAAAAGAAAAGGTTCATAAATGAAATGAATAGTTCTGTTCTTATGAGTGAACCCAAATGTTCCTGCAGATACTTACTGTCAATGGTAAGAAGTAAACACTATGCAGATATATTTACTACTGGCTTTGTTAAAAAATATCTTTGCATTTTGTACATTATTATCTTTAACTATTCTTGTGATTGGTCTCATATTATCTCCTAATCCGACACCACATTGGTCATGTAAATAACAAATAGGCCTTTAAAGCAAGTCTCAAATTACATGCCAATGTAAAAAAATGCAGATTCAGCAGCTGACTTATCTGAAAGTGGCATTGTGGTTGTATCGAAATGA
Organism: Amiota communis; assembly: GCA_037043315.1. NCBI lineage: Eukaryota > Metazoa > Arthropoda > Insecta > Diptera > Drosophilidae > Amiota > Amiota communis. Next base: position 1,022,260 of record JBAMAV010001052.1, read on the forward strand.
CTTATGTTATATGTCATAAGTGTACATGGTTCTTTGTGTCTTTGTTTATAGTTTTAGTACAATACATCTGAATATAAGTGCGAATACTTACAGTTAGCTTGGCAGAGCTTATCGGATAGTTATAGATGATGCGGTATGTGTACTTGCAGTCAGACTTCCAATCGATTTCGAAGCTCTGAGAACAAAAGATGTATATTCTACCAGAGACTAATAGAAGTGAGATTAAGACCAGGTACCTAAACGAATGGCAGAGCAGGGCAATTTGCCCAATTCGAAACTGGCCATGGATGCTTCAGGCAGTGCTTTAACTGATTTGGTTATGCTGTGAATACATACCGCAGTCTCCGTCAAAACGTGGTGGAAGACCCGGATTGCATTACCCATGAGTGCCTTCGATTCGAAGAAGCGCGAAGCAGAATATATGCTTGCCTTGTATCTCTCTGCAATTCACAGGAGATTGCATACGAAATTGCTGGGGCTCGTTCAATGGCGCCTAACTACTTAATTAACTAGCTCCGTGCCGAAAGTAAACAAGTTCATTCATGAACAATAAGTATGCTCTATTTTTCCAATGAATTTATTCTCGTGGCAAAAAGAACTCAATCACTCTGATATTCTATATGAATTGAACTGATTTAAGATTATTTTGAATTCAAATCTTGGTAACGCTGACTACACTTTGAAATAAATGTCAAATTTTCCAGGAATAAGCACTGCTCTCACATGATATATTCGAAATCAGACCAGCTCAGGTAATAAGGATTATTGCACTTTAGTTAACTCAAAGCAGACAAGTTTCTATGAATTTATAAAACTAACAAAATAATTCACTTATGAATTGATTATTGAATATGATGATAGCATCGATAATGACCTATAATTTTCAAAAACAATTACTCGAAAATGTCTGTGAGCCCGATAGGATGACAGGACCACAACTTATTCCATACTCAATACTTTCCAAATATTGATTTTCATTTTAAACATTTGCGGATAATTTTTGAAGGTGATAAGTGGAAAAATTCTCATTTTTATTGATGTATTTCTTTTCATTTTATTTATTATGTTTTTCATTTGGGTTTTCATGAAATTTTTACTTGTTTGCGATATTAAATTTATATTTTTTATTTTATGTGGCATTAAAGTTGATATTTTTTTCATTGTTGGACGTGATTGATTGCTTGTAAAACGGTTTATGCTTCACAATAAATTTCTTCGTTTTCCTCAATCGACAAATGCAATATAAATCACAGCTTAGACAATGAAGGCTTCAAAAAACAACAACAAAAATCGGGTAAGAGAACGGCGACAATAAATTAAGTGTAAAATTTATAGAAAAAATAAATAGAATTGCAAAAGAATTTCTGACAGTTACAATTCACACACACACACACAAACTCCAACACATCTTTGTACCGTTGTCTCATGTATAATTCGAGGTAGGGGATAGCATAGATAGAATAGAATTATAAGAAAAAGAGCAAAGAAAAACTGAAAGTTCATTAAGAAAGGTCATGTACCGAAACAAACAATGCCCTAAACGAATCTAACAATTCACAACTTACTTGATTATTTGTTTTAATAAAATTTCATAGAAAAAGTTGAGTTCTAACAAGTATGTATGTTGAGTTCGTCATATCCTTTGCTAACCCCAATAAAAGTACGGACTCAAACGGACCTAGTCCAGACATTTTCCAACCATACAATCACCCTGAAAGTATGCTTCATTCTACAAAGCGAAACTTGTTGGACACTCACTTACACACATTTCCTCTCTAGTTGCTAGCATTCGGAACCATTTTAGACACACTAACCCAAAAAACAAGTAAAAAAAAGGATTCGGTCTTTTCCTTGCACACTCACTCACTTAGTTTCTGAGTCACTTCGTAGCAAATTAGATTTGAGTTCAAGTTAAACTTTTCTATAACTTTACGCATGTCGGACTTAAGCCTTTTTCTCAGAGTTTTTACGAAAATTTTCTTTAACTTATTAAATTAGCTACTTCTTTAGGGCATATGAACTCCACCATTTCATCGTTTTCTTTATCCACTCTCCACTCTCTCTCTCTCTCTCTTCACAGATACTTTGGGTCCATGTTTGTGGTCGAAATTGTGTGGGCGCCAAGAATTTTAAAAGTTTATTACACGAGTTGGACATGAAGTTTTGAGTTTCTGTGAAATTATGATAAAACTTTGCCAAAAATTGAATACTTAATTGAGTTGCCTTTTACAGAATGCACGCATGTATTTGTGTGTGTGTGTGTGTGCATCTATGTGTATCTATGTGTGTTTGTGTGAGAGTGTGAAATTTTGAACTTGATTACGTATGACGATGACACGAACCGCGTTGAGAGAATCTCGAACTTACAATTAGATAAAATTAGTTGTTGGGCAAACTAAAAGAGAAAATAACTTTGATGGCAGCTGCAAACTTCAAATGACACCTGAAATTATTGTATGTTGCACTTTTGGTCATTAAGAGTTTACTTGTTTTCCTTAAGGCTTACATTAGTCCTTCGTTTGCAATTATTTAAAAGCCTCAACTTAAATTTAATTACATAAATTCAATGAGCTTAAGAACTTTAATAAAAAAAAATACACAGTTTCCACATTCATTGAATTTGAATCCACCTTTTTATGATTTAGTACTATGATATTGTATAATTTAATGACACTTAATTTAAATTAACATAAAATTTATGCTCCTTAAATTTTAAACAATAAATGTCTCTCCATAAGAACTTCATAACTGGGTATTGCGAATGACTTTTTAGTGAATATTTTTCAAAGCCACTCATGAAATATTACATCCTTTAAGGGATACTTGCATAAATTCACTGTCCATTGGTTGAAAATACCTCAAATCTTTAATTACGAACTTCAGAACTTTGATAAATAGCCACGCACTTCTATAGTAATTAAAGTTTGGTACGACTTTTCTTTATTTCATTAAAATAGGGCATAATTTTATTTGACTTAATTAAAATTCTTACAAAAAGAAAATGAATGTGTCTTTTGGCAATAACCAACTTGTAGTGATTGTTCCGATGAAAGTAGTCCGCATAGTCACCATACAATTAAAGATGTAAGCTTTTGACAGTAAAAAATAATCTAACCCAACCTTATAATAATTTATGACATCGATTTACCTTGGCAATATAATTTTTTATCAAATAGCCCACAAATAAGTTGAAAACACTGTTCCAGAGATTTATTATTGTACTATGAACAAATGCACTGCAGTATGCTCTGTGGCAATTGTCCCCGTTTCCCTAGTTTTCCCCCAGTCCCTATTGTACTAGGAAATTCCTAGTCACCTGGTAAGCAGAGGCGAGCCTATTATTATTCTCTTACTAGAGAGAATAAATGAACTGATATGAGAGCGGAAAGTTGGACCAAAGGAATGTGATAAAGTAACGATATGAAATTTCACAAAGTGCAGTGAATACGTGTATTGTCCTTCTGGGTAACATATTACAATCACACACCAATATTCCAAAGCAGTTTTTATTTAAATTTTTTTTTGTTTTCAGAATCAATTTCATCTGACAGTGCAAACGATTTTCCTGAACATGAAGCGTTTCCACAACAAACAGTCAATCAAAAAGAAAGAGGGAAGCCGATTGCGTATGACGCCCACCTTTACATCCTATACTTTTTCTCTTATCTCTAATCTCTCGAAAAATGAATGTTTTAGACTTAAGTAATGGTCAAAAAAAAAAATTGTTTAATAAATTTATTGTGAGATGTCAATTGAACAGTTTTATTTTATTCGGAAGCGGGACAAGCGAAAAACTAGTGAAATGGGATGCTATGCCGTGGCAATTGACTCCGTCCAATGACATCACCATGTTAAATTAGCAGGTTGAATATATGTATATACTTGGGGATAAAAATGAACCAGTGCTGGTGACAAAAGGACACATACTGCAAGGTATATACTTTTATCGATGTAATTCATAAAATGTTGCATACTTCAATGACTGTCCATTGCTTGAAAATACTAGAAATCTTAAAGTAAACAACTCGAAGCATATCAAATCTAAGTTTACAGTAAGATAGTGATAAGGTGACACTGTGTATAGAATGCTAAGTCTAGAATATCTAAGTAAAATGTAAGAATGAAGAATGTACTAAAAGTCAGTCGCTGTCCAGCAACAAGACACAACGGACCAAAGTTTAGCACTTTGGTCAGTAAGTCTTAAAAGAGAAACAAAAATGGGACGGTTGTTCGATCCGTTTTTTGGATCAATACTTTCATTGTTTTTTTTTTACAAATCGTTGGAAATCGATTGATTACTGACGAAAAATATACTGAAATGAACACATTGAATGAATGTTTGCCTTTGTGTCAATTATAAGCGTTTTATGCTTTTAAAGTGCCGTTTGGATATTCCATATGCGGAACACCCATTACGCGATTGATCGTTCAACCAAAATTAAATAAGCCATGCAAATTATCCGCACATGTGGTGCCTGTCAACAAATTTCATTTTTATCGTGTCCACGGTGCTTGAAGATTGTGTTATACAGCTACTGTTATTGGTTCAATGTGTTAGGCACCAGCTAATAGAGCATATATCAAAATCTTAAAGATACGCAAAAAATATTACAGTAGTATATCGATACCACCTCAGTATACGGTTTAACCTACTCAATTGTCGATTAAGTTTCCGGCATCGTGTAAACTTTGTTTGTATGGAGTTAAGGTCCAACGACACAGCAAGCTTTGGACCACCAGTAATGCCAAAAGAAGAGGGGCTAGTGAATTACTAATGCTACCAAGCAAACTGTAGGGATAAGTATACTCCTTTTGAATGCAAGAAACCTATGTGATATAAGTAAATGATCTCGATTTGTTTTGCGAGGAAAATGATAAATCAATTAAAAAATATAAATAAAAACAAGATTTTATTATACAAAATGAATGGAGAGATGCAAACTTATATTTATTCGAATCAACCATGAATCGTACAAATTTTATAGGAAGTAATCAGAATCATATACTACCTTCATTACAATTATCTTCAAAAATCAGTCGCGAGCCGATCGCAGTAGTCAACTTGAGGAATCTTGTAAATGTTTTATGATTTGGTATTGTAGTAAAAGGCCTTTTTTTTCATTGTGTTTGTAACTTTAGTTGCCTTGTACTTTGTGCTGACATAATTGGATAAAATATCGCAAAACGATATTCCTTTATTTATTCAAAACCTTCATGTACATTCTGAAGTTGTTTAAACTGACAATAGGATGAGTGATTAATTGCTGGAGTGTCCCAAAGCCATAGCCCGGATTATGGCTTGAGACATTGATTGTCTTGAATTTAGATACGTAGTTGATTAAAGTTTCCTTGTATCAGAATAAGTTCATCGAAAGCATTTTTATTTAATGTGCAGACAATATATGGATCAATACTATCTTATCCTCACATTGCTTTACTGAGTAACTGAGTGTATGAGAGAGAGAGAGCACACACAGGAAACGTGTAATTCAAAAGACTGAACATTATGGCAAGTCTTGCAAATATCACTTAACCGGTCCAAAATTTGATAAGGAAATGCTCCATATCGTTTGTCCTGATAATTCACTGTCACTGGAAGGCAATGTCACTACAATTAGACATACTGTGTGATTTGCATTTTAGCAAGAAAAATTTAAAATTTTGATTCTACTGTGAATTTTTTAATATCAATAAATGTCAAACTCGGAAACTTATATTGTAATCAGTCAAAAGACTAGATATATTAGGCAAGGATGCTGATGATATTACATTTTCTCAAAAAGCTGGGCCATCTATTGGTCCGATTTTGATTTGGCCCTTAAATGAATAAAAGTTATTATATTATTTCAACGAATTTTATTTCATTTTATAGAGCGACTAGCTTGCCTTGCGCGCTTTGCTATGCCTTCGCTCCAAAAATTTTGGGAGCGAACACAAATTCTTGTGGGAATTGTCCAGTCTTTGTAGATAAGGTACTTTGGCAACACTCTTGTGGGTACACAAACATACACCTTAACTTATATCCGCTTTGCAAACACACAGTCTCTCTCTTGGGTCGATCTCAGTAACCAGATTAAGTATGAAATTGAAACAGGATGACCTTCCACAACGTTTGAGGTCCAATGACACAGCAAGCTTTGGACGCTTCGGCTTTTCAATCGCTTTCGACGCTTGAAACATCTTTAGCGAAGTGTAAGTCAGCTTATATAAGTGAGGCACATTACATTTCTATTTTCAATTTTATATTCAGTCATAAATGTTACCTCTTAGTCTATCTTAATTATTAATTTTTGTGTAAATTTACAACAATCGCGAAACTAATTAATTTTTGTACCTTTGTTTATTCTATTCTATTTCATCATTTTATTTACTACTAGCTGGTGCCCACGACTTCGTACGCGTGGGGTATACGAAATATGTTTGTAATAGCGCGTATTTTGTTAACTTTTTTCCTAATCATCAGCTGTTTAATGTTGCTGCGCTGCAAAATAGGAAAACATTCGAAAATCAGCCAAAAAATAGGCAACAGAACTAAAAATATGAATATCCATTGATTTGGTATGTCGATTATGATAAAATAAACGCTAAATATTACAGGAAGCTTGCTACAATGCACCAGTGAAAACCGCATTCAAATAGGTTAAGCCGTTTCTGAGATTTTCTAAATTCACACTTTCGTTCTAATCTTTGAAATTTGTAATCGGAATCGTTTTATCTTTGCAATCAATCAAATGGATGTTGACGACTCAATTTATTTAAATTTATTTTTTCTAGTTTCTTCAACCAATACTTCTTCTTCGCCTTACATTATCATCTGTACAGAACAATTTGTTTATATTTTTTTGTTTATATTTGCTTGTCGATTCCTGGTATGTTCTCTCGGTAATAGGTGTTTGTAATGCGTTGATCAGTAGATAGCACATATTATAAGAATATTTTATAAAAATTACAAGATTGTGTATTAATTGTAGTAATTTTGAAAAATCAAATCCCAAATAAGCAATTTTATACATTGTACTACATACCCGGGCAAAAGTTGCTCTGCCACTTCTTCCCAAACATTTATTGGATACTGATTGGTTTGCTGTAACGTTTGTATAATCATTTCTCGTCAAATATTTTAGAAAATCCACTTTATTCGTTAAAATTTGATTGTTGCCAGTTTTTGCTATAGCAATATTATTTCACATTCTAAATGCTGGCTGTCCTGGTTTTTATTTAAATTCCCTGCACATTAGAGCTGGCAAAACATCGATGTCTCCATACAAACCATCGATGTTTTACATACAAACAATCGATGTTTTGACAGCTCTACTGCACATGACTACTGCTTAATACATGACCAAACTCTTTTCATGGTCATGTTTGTCATGTTCTTCCATTAAATTTTGCATTCAATCCAGCCATTCAAATTCCACAAATTATACCAGGCTAAATGATATTATTCTAAAACATCTCTTTAAGATATAGTGAATATTTAAATCGACCTTTAATTGTCTTAAATTCAAAAAAATTCTAAGAACTAAAATATGTTTCAAGAACATTTTTACATTTATTGAATCATTTGATATTGTTTTTGTAGGATTGTAATAGTACAAGTTTGACCAACTCAAAAAAAAAAGAAAACAAAGCAAAAATCCCAAACAAGATGACACCAGAGACCTTTCTGGCATAGCACAAAGTCGACTGACTGACTGACTGACTGGCTGTCTGACTATGTTTAGTCTTAGAACTTAAATGTTTTGTAGTATTATTGTATTTGCTGTTGTTTATCATAAGGAAAAAGTTTTTCTTTTATGGCAAACATATTTCTCTGTCGGCAAATAATCTCTTCTCCTTTGCATTCTTTTGACTTTTCTGGCGCACGTCCAAAGTGTGTACGACTTTGTCCTGTATATAATATATATAATGTTTTACAAGTATGACTGCGAGTGTATGGAAGGCTCAACCACGGAAAGCAGCTGCATGATGACAGCAGCCTCACACACACATACACATATATTTACTATACTATTTGGCAAGGACCTTGCACTGATTTTTTGTTGTCACAGAGGGACAAGGGAAGGACTCTCAAGTTTATTTAGTGCACAATTTGGTTGCAGCCGTTTGGAAAATTACACATATCCTTTGTGCCAGGCCATGGATATTTATCTTTTGTGTGTGTGTGCTCTTTTTTTTTTTATTTTCAAATTGAATATATTTAAAAATTTAACAAAAATCAATTGATTTTTTAATTAATCCTCAAATAGGCGTCGCTTGCAGTCAGTCACTTAACCTAAAAATTCAAAATCGCGTACCAAATCGAATTGAGGCAAATCCACAAACAAAAAAAAAAACAAAAAAAGACAGCAAAAAGGCAAAATGTAGAGCAAATAACCCAAATGAGCTTCGTCGATCTACCTACTGCTGTTCGAATCAAGTTAAGTTGAGTCATTGACGTCGGGTGTAATCAGGCATTAAGTGGCAAATGATGTCAAGAGCACTTCTGATGTGATTCGATCCGATGCGACGAGGCCAAAGTCATATCGCATCAACTCAACTCAACTCGTGTGTTTGAGAAGAGAAGATGTGTTGCCACTTGTGCTGTTGATTAAACCACAGCAAAAGGCGCTAATTTGAATGTAAGTCGCCATGAGGATAAAGCTGTGAATCCGCAAAGAATTTAAAACTCTTCATTCTTAAAGGCTCCACGCAGCGCAACACTTCAAAGAATATTCCATTCACAAATCCACACACACATATACACATACCATACACACATTCAAACATATAGGGAAAAAAAAGTGAATTCTGTAAACGTGTAAAAGCAACACACTCGGCATATTTCCTAGAAAGTGATGATGGGAAGCGAAGAAGGGCATGAAATTTTCATGCCACATAATATTTTATGCTGATAAATTGCCTTATTTATTGCATTTGCGTTTGAGTGAAAATATTTTCCGTGTAGGTCATTGGTCTTCTTCGAAGAATGAAAGAGTAAGACACCAACAAAGATGCCAGCGAAGATGAAGACGACGATAGCGACGACATTAAGGCAACATTGGAGGCAAGAAAGCAAAAAGGCAAAGAAATCAACGGAGTAAGTGGGTGGTAGTGAGTAGTGAACGAAAGAGTGTATATGATTCCGTTGATGGTGCTAATGCTGTTGCTGATGTCGGTCGTTTGGTCTGTCTCATGGACCTTTTGATGGCCGTGTGAACTTCTCAGACCCACCCGTCACCCAACACACGGCAACCAAGCCACCACCAACACACTTTTCTATGACGCCTGCCATGCTCGTTTGTTATGTTGCTGATGTTTGATTATTATGTTTGATGGCATTTTTGCCGTCGGTTTGATGAATGATGTTGCCCTTTTCAACAACAGGCACCTCTTCCACGCTCACTACCCACACTCCTCCTCGAACAGATTTGAAAGTCACATACATGAGTGTTTGACTTTTAAAACTTAAGCTTAGAATGACTTTAAAATGTTCCATTTTTTATAGTATCACTGAAAAAACGAATTTACTAAAGGAAATGAAATAAAATATTTAATTTTTTTTTTATTTCAATTTGCATTGGAGTAAAACTAAAATGAAATCCTTAATACACTTTTTTCTACTCTACTCTCTTCAGTATACATTGGTCTCTAAAGTCCTTTTGGTTAGTGTTGTCTCCGTTTTGGTTAGAAATGGTTTTTAAAAGGACTAAAAAAACATGGAAACCAAACGTAACGTAAAGACAAAGCAATCTAAATGTTTGCATAGCGTGTCCTTTCTTTGTTTTCACTATTTAAATGTGAAGGACGACAAATGCTGTGTTTTTATCCCTTTCACAACATGTGACATTGGTATATTTAGTTTCATTCGAATGTTTGTAACAAAGTAACTTAGGTATCATAGATATATATCTACTAAATTCAGCACAGAATATTCTATTAGTCTTACAATAGTTTTATGATATTGTAAAATATTGAAATTGTCTAGATGGGTGCAGAGAGATTATTCGAATTCGGATTTTATTCTTAACAATACTTAACTGAGCTATAAGTTCTTTAAAGAATCACACAAAAAACGAAGTTGAATAGAATGAATTGTCTAGCGGTTATTAAGTAATTCCTTGTCTTAGGAACTTAAAATTAAATATTGTTTCGATCGAGTTTGGCACGACGGGCTACTTAACTATGGTTAATATTGCGTAGCTACCCCAATTACAGGACTTTGACGGTGGTACTGGATGGTGTAGAGTCTAGCATCACGGTTAATTGCGCAGGTGTCCCCCAAGGTAACGTTTTGGGGCCATCACTGTTCAAGCTCGACATGCCCACTGGACTAGAGGATCATCAGGATGTTATCATTGCTACGTTTGCAGACGATACGGCTATCCTCGCCAGAAACAGGTGCATCTATGAAGCCACGGACACCCTGTAACAATATTTTGAGGACTAGGTAAGATGGAAGATTGGTATTAATACAAAGAAATGTTCCAATGATGTGACGTACGCCTTACGTCTTTTTTGGCAACTATCTGCTGGAGCACCTTTCGGGGTATAAAACCTGAGTATGTATTTGGATAGTCGGCTAACGTTCAACACACATATAACAGGTATCATGAAATAATTGGGAAAGAGAATTGGGAAATTGCAGAAATAAATTGTCCTTAAAAAATAAAGCTCTCATTTACAAAGCAATAATTGCTCTTGCTTGGCGATATGGCTTGCAGGTGTACAGCATAGCAGCGAAATCGAGTATCTCGAAGGTCATTACGCATGATCTCTGGTGCCCGGTGGTTCATGCTAACGGCGGAGCTTGAGAGCGACTTAGGGGCTCCTAAGATTGGCGATGTTATCAATTGTCAGGCCAAGAAGTATATAAAGCAATTAAGGATTCATCCAAACAGCAGATTCATCCCAGGCAGAATGGGAGTACGGATGCCAAGAAGGCTGATAAGATCGCATCATGTCGATCTCTCTATTAGGTCTTTATAATCAAACCCAAAATTGTTCGATCCCACATTCTAATAATGTATTGTCGTATTGTTAATAAGTAGTTTTATTTAAACTGTTCCCATAATAACAGAAAAATTAAAATAAAATAAAAAAACCGATTAGTTAAATAAAGTAGTCATCAATAAAATCCATTGGCCGATGGTTATTGATAGCAGCACTTCGGGCATGGTCATGCCTTGGCTCCAAAATCAGCTGATGACTTAAAGGAAAAAAGACAATTGAAAGCGACATATGTATTTTTGAATGGAATAAGTGTCCTTTAATCATTATCTGCTGTTGACTGTAATAGTGCCTGACATTCTCTAAGTTCATCCATGTTACATACATTGGCGCTGCACTACAGTAAATATCATTAGCCCAACGTGCCTAAGGTACACTACAAAGCATGAACTTTAATTTGTATTATAATACAAACAAGGTACATTCTCTTTAATTTATTTTTCTATATATACTTTGTTGTTTTTTTTTACACAACTAAGTGACTTCTGAGAAATATGAGGAGTCTCTTAGGCATTTCATTCAATTTACCTACTATTTACTCTTAAAATAGCCGCTTTTTAAAGTTAGTCCCTCTGTCCATGTCCACCATATTGTAAAACTTGTAGTGAAAAGAAATTGAGATAGATTGTTGTGCGATATGAAGCAATCGAAGATGACATTTGATGTCTGCCGCAAACAGGAGGACACCAATCAATTGGAAACACTTTAAATCATTTTAAATAATTCATTGTATTGGTTGCCACCGAAACCCACACATTCTGACACTTTATTTTACTAGCCTTCTTGCTAGTCCTGTTCCTGATGCTGTTGCTGTTATTTCTGCTTACAAATGCTGTCAGTTGTCGTAAATTGGCAGCGCCGCATTCAATTAACACAATGCGCTATACATCATGTCCTTTTTTTTGTCATTTGTCCCTCGATACAATAAAAAACATTGTAGAAATTGTTCAAAAAATTCTGCACTATTTTTTAAAAAAATAGGGTCATAGATACCTAGTATGTATATATGAAAGTAGAGTGTGCATGTAATAAAACTGAAGCACATTTAAACAGATTTATCTTTTTCTTCTTCATTTTCGGTATACAAATTTAAATATTAATTATTTTTTATTTATTTTTTTGGCGCTTTAGGTTCTCTTATTTTTTCAAATTTACACACATTTGGATAAATTAATTTTTATTATTATCAGGTCCTTAACAACAAATTCCATGGAGGCAACAACAACAATAACACTAATAAATAAATATATAATTTTAAATTATGCAATGAAAACATTTCCGCACCATTGACCCAATCTTTGTGCTCGTGTAACAAATCACAAACTCAACACAGCTGATGTCTCTAGGCACCGCCCAAAAAGGCACATAATTTTTATCTTTTCAGATTTTTTACTTACAAAAATTGAAATTATAACATAAAAATAACAAACAAAAAAGAATAAAATTAAATGGCAGCACATAAATTGTTGTTTATATGACCATAGCTCATTAGGGAAAGCTTCCGACTGAAGAACACTTGGTGTGGAATAGAATACAGTGGAGTAGAGTAGAGTATGAGAACTATGTACTTCATTGGCATTGCATTAAAAAATCTGTTCCTCAGGCATATGCGAGTTCAGTTTGTTACTTGTTATTAAGATAAACAAGCGAGCAAATAAAATTAAATTGTTTGCAGCTAATTTTCTTGTTGTTGATTTTGCAAATTCTTGTTATACATGACAGAAATAGAGAGTGGGATAGAGAGAGAGAGAGGAGGGTACCTGTTTTTGCTTTTCCTGTCCTCGAGTCAATGCTCTGCTTTGATTTATGACGCAATTCATCATCAAGTTTAAGGACAAAAACAATTTGTATTACATAAATAAAGTATTAAATGGTAATCAATTGATTTGTAATGCTGTGAAGCGAGAAATTATGCTCCTTCGAAAACAAAAGAAGGATGAAAGAAACCAACGATAAGCGACAAGCAGATAAACAATCATAAATATCAAATAACACAATAAACTCAACTAAGTTAAGACGCACACCATCATCAACATCATCATCATCATCATCCTTGGAACATAAAAACCAAAACATAAGACAAAGGAATAAAGGCGAACAAGATAAGAACCAGACGACAGTTAAACAAAGGAAAAAAATGAAGAAGGACATCCATCAGAAATAAAAACAATTGGCTAATATTAGAGCGCACCATTTTGTACACGTCGTCGTTTGATGCTAGAAACAATATTTGTTTATTATTAGCTTAGAACTGAGTCCGAAAAGCAAAGGAAGTTGCGTCGCGTCATTTCAAGTTTTTCTTTTGTTTCCAGTGAATGTGGGTTGTTGATCGTATGACACTACTAGTATGGTCATCAAGTCCAAGGACATAGGACGCAGAGTCAAAACAAAAACAGTCTGCTTGCCTGATTCCTTCCCTCCTTTCAACCATAATTTTTTGCGTTGCTTTGCTTACTTAGCTTAATGTGTGTTAAAGAATATTCCTTGAATAGTTTACCATATAGAAATCTCATTTATCATAATTTATTCCATGAGAATTGACAATTGTCATTGAACTTATTGCACTTCACTGTTCTCTATTCTCCAAAGACTTGAGATTTTGTTAAAAAGATAAATATAATTCGTTATCATCATCATAAGTATACTTGGAATAGAAACACTTAACACAAATGAGATGCTATTTAATGCAACAATTTGTTTGCATTTTTATGTGTGGTATTTCTATAATGAAATCAATATTAGAAAATTTCTATGTATGAACATGTCTTTCTTTTGCTAGAAATATTGTAACCATCATCATCATCATTTGGATCAATATGCCCATTATTGTCTCCATTTCGTTTTCATTTCAAATTAAGTGAATTTATTAAGCCACAAAGACGTGACTTGCACAAAGAAAACAAACATACAAAATGTTTCTTTCTGCATTAATAATTTTGACTTGGACTCATACAAATAAAGGGTCATCAAATTGATGTTTCAGAGCCTTGCCTACTAATGATATTTTCGCTTTTTATTCGACACCCTCCAATTTTTGACAGGTTTTTATTGAATACACACAGCCCTCGTATAACGCGGTTTTGGTTTAACGCGGTTGAAGCAGTACGGATAAATTATATATAGCATGGTTTTTGGTATCGGTTTAATGCGGTTATAGGTTATTTTATTTTATTCAGATTACGGACCTAAAAAAAAATATCCAGAGCAGTTTAAAACAACCACAGGCAGTGGACCAAATATTGAATGCGCATAAAACCATATTATGGTGGAAACGAATGACTTTTATCGCAATTTCATTTCTTAGGACAATGGACAATGGACTTGTTTGGTCGAACTGAACAAGAGGGTGAAGTTTTGGAATGTGACAGAAAAAAACAGGCTATTTGGTTACAATTTGTTGTCGTAATGGTAGAAGAAATCTGAAGCTTTTTTAAATAAGACTGTCTTATCGGAAAAATATCTTGTGACTATATTACAAAGAAGAACATGAAACCGGTTGGGCGTCCTTCATTGCGATATAAATTAAAGACAGCAAGTGGTCGAAGGAAACAAGCTGAAAAGTACCTCTCCTAGTACCCCTAGGATCATGAAATTTACATGGTTGATGAATATTGGTCAGAAACTTTTAGACTCCAAATATCAGTTTGATAAGTCAAAAAACAAAAAAACTTTTTCGAATAAGAACATTAAATTGTATGTTAGATACCCCCCCCTGGTGATCCGGTACGGTTGATTCTGACAATTGTGCAACGTATAGTTAAAAGAAACCTATGTGCAAAATTTCAGCTCTCTAGCTCAAGAACAGAGGGACTAGTTTGCATTCATACAAA